>JBBCBC010000063.1:16106-552500 GCA_037126765.1 Stenogyne calaminthoides | reverse complement strand
TAAATAAAAAAAATGCAATACTTAAGACTTGAGCGATAAAATATCTCATATCATTTTAAAATAAATTAATAATTTATCTATATATTTATATATATATATATACACCATAGTAGTTCTGCCTCTGTCTATCGAGGAACATAAATATATACATTGGGATCAATCCTTCTTTTGAATTATATATACTGCATGCATTTAACTAATTTAATCAAGATACTCATATTTCAATACATTTAATTATTTAGAGTATGTATCTGGTGTAACTTGTTCATGGAAAAATTTAGACTTTTTATTCATATCACATATTTCATTAAATCACATTACTTTTTTCAGTGTTAGTTCCCATCGTTAGGTGCCGCCTAGGCAACCAAATCGGGCTAGGCAGTTTGTTAACATACGCCGACCCAAGTATTATCTTTCCCTTGCGAATGTTAACATACGCTTCGCCCTCAAGTTCGTTGATTTCACCAATTTTTATGTGGAGTTTTCCTTCGCTGGAGAGGCTTGTTGCAGAGAAGGTTTTCGAGAGTTTTCTAGGGCTTTTTGTAAATTTTATTCACGAAAATTCACGATCTCACCTCCTCTCACGCCTCTCGGCCTCGCCTGCCTATCATGGCCTCACCAAACTCAGAGAAGCATCTTGGGCGGCTTTTAGGGGCGGGCGATGATTTGAGCGATTTGGAAGGCTGCGTCGCTTTTTGCCTCTGCAAACAAATGGGTGTGTACCTGAGGATGGACCTAGAAATTTCACCGAGGGTGGCCCAATTTATAACATAGTGTAGCTAAATGCACTTTCGAATTTTTATGTATTTTTGAGAATTATTTGGACTAAATATCTTTATATTAACGAAGTCAAATACATATATATATATATATTTAAAATGTGAATTATACATATTTTTTTCTCTATTTCTCTACCCCTTTTTCACCTAAAGATCAACATTTTATTTATAGAGTGTTGATTTTTACAAATATTAGTAATGGTGGTGTACGGTGAACATGATGCACATACTACTTTGTTTAAAGGAGACAAACACTAGTATGAGACAGTTTTTTACATGATATACGGTACAGCCTAACACAAATAAACATCAATTCTTTCAAAATATTAAAGCGTTAATACACAATTTATGTTCCGTCTTACTATGAGACCGCCTCACATATGTGTGTCTTAATTATAAATATATATATAAAGTTCAAGTGGGGTCAGGGAGACCCAGTGACCCCCTTGGCCCCAGTGTAGGTCCGTCCTTGGGTGTGCGCCTGTTAGGCGCATAAGGTTTGGAGTTTTTGACTTATCTGCTCTCTTCTCATTTTTCAATTTACGTTGAGTTGAAGTTTTGGGCCTCTTTGACTTTTATTAATTAACGCATGCCATACATTTAATATTTAATAAACAATAATATTAAATCAATTTGAATATCATCGAGTATTAAATCCTTAAAAATGATTGTCTGTAGGACACTAATACTAACACGAACACGAACACGAACACGAACACCGAACGAGCATTGGCATGGCTGGAAGAATTCCATGTGGCTCGATAGATGGGGTCCCCAGCGTCGTTCGCCCCATTGGGGAGTAACGTAGAGAACAAGATTCACCTTCAGAACAACTCGCCCCAGGTTCCCTACTTCCAACTAGAGGTCGACAGTGCGTTTGCTCCAGCAAAGGGCAAGTTCAGAGTGGGATTCGCCATACGTGATCACACCAGCAAGATCTGTGTTGCAACATCCATCCTAATTCTGGAACCGGTCTCGGTGTTGGCTGTGGAGTTGAACGTTTGCACCATGGAATGTTGTTTTGTGTTGACGGGGGGTATAACCGGGTACGTTTAATACCGGATTCGTTGTTGGCCGTCCGAGCAGTGACGAGACAACAACAAAATAATAGTCACCAAGATACCTTTTCCCCCAAAATATTTTTGGGAAAAATACAATTAAAGGAATCAAAGTGAGGAAACTGTGCATCGTTACATGAATTCACGTATTCCTTTTTTTGGTCATGCCTACAATCATTCATCCTTATATTTAAAAATATCTATGCATGCGGATTTTCATTTATATCTTGGTCAATGATCATAAAAATATAAAACCCCATGACATTAAATATATTTCTCTCCAATTTTATCTGTACGCCACATTTAATTAAAATTACTAAACTTAATTATCATTGGCAAAATATCATTAATTCTTTGAACACTACTATGTCTTGGTTATTAGTATAAAATCGGTTCTCTCATTGTTTAATTTTTGTAACATTTCATTGAGGCAAGATGAAATTTTGGTGTGCCATTTTTGTTGGAACTTTTTTCATCAAATGGGATGTTGAATGTTTTGAATTAGGTAATGTGAATGTGTCATTTTTTGAATCAATGTCATATTGGGAGTATATGGATATGGATGCTGCAAAACCTCCTGTGGGTGCTTTAATGGTAGATCTCACTCTCCTTCATGGAGCTGCTGCTAAAGGAGCGGGTAAGTCTCTTTTTTATTGGATCGAATTACGAATTTTTATCATATGACCACTTATGTGGCAATGCCACGTAATCGATCAATTAACTAATCTTTAACCCTGGATAATTGCATATAAAGCATCACTCTTAAATATTATTGTAAATTAGGCTTATGAGCAGTCTTTTAAACGTCCGCTTCTTTTACGGACGTGACAATTCTAGTTGCCTTTTCGTTAACGTAAAATGACGATGTTTTGAATTAAAGGATGATTGCATTGATTGACAACGGCAGACACGGACACAAAAATGAATGGCCGAGCAGTCTTTTAAGTGTCCGCTTCTTTTATGGACGTGACAATTCTGGTTGCCTTTTCGTTAATGTAAAATGACGATGTTTTGAATTAAAGAATGATTTCATTGATTGACAATGACAGACACGGGCACAAAAATGAATGCCCGTGCCTAATTTGTAACAATATAAGGGTGATTATTTTATTTACAATTAAAGTCATTAAATATTGGTGGACTCATTTGCTTACATCACCCCATAAATGATGGGCATCAAATAATTAACCATTGTAAATATTTAATCTTATCCCTTAAAAAAAACAATCTTATTTAATTTATTGTGGTTTGCTTTTTATTGAGATTTATATAAAAATAATATTTTTTAAAAAAAAAGTATTGGATGGGAATCAATTGTATTGTTGAATATGATTTTTTAAAACTTTTTGTTTGATTAATATACTTATTCTTTCTTTCATCATTACACATGGAATGTATTAATTATTTTTAAAACGTTGGATGACTAGAATCAAGTTCATAACATTTAAATAATGCAATTTTATATGTATTAAAATTTAAGTTTGGCTAAAGATAAAACACCTTAATTAATAATTTATTAATTTATCAATGAATTAATTTTTTAAATAGTTACATATACATAATTATCATTTTTTCATCTATACATATATAAAAAGAGAATGATCTCTTAAATAACTGTTCCCGCCCATTTTGCACTCTTCATATTTACTATTTTACCTATTCTCTCTCCCACCCTCTTTTCTATTCACAATAATTCTCTCTCTCCATTTTTAGTAATTGTCCACTTCCATTTTTGTAGCACACTTCTCTTCACTTTCAATTAAAAAAAATCGTGATGTTTTCATTTTTATTTACGAATTAAATTTTCTATTTATTTTTATTATTTTATAATTTTCTTTGTAGTATAGTTCACTTATTGAAAATAATTTTGTCATTAATTTGTATTCACCGTTAATGTGGTAAATATTGTAATGTTAAACATTTTCTAATTAATTAACTAAGTTGCTATGTAATTTGAATGTGTTTTTAAATTTAATTTTTAATGGCCTTATTTAATTGTGTTTTGTATAAAATTAAATAAATACATTCTAAGATTACAACATTAATACGGTAAATCATTAACTTGTGAAAAATCTTAATATACAATTTTTTAATTAATCTAATAAGTTTAAAACCGTGCATCTTTTTAATTTTATTGATTTGATAATTATTGATATAATATTTTTCGGCTAATGTAATGAGTATTTTGTTATCCATTTCAATTTATTAAATAATTGGTTTTCATATGGGGGTTTCTTAAGCAGATTTAAGAAGGAAAAAAATTAGTTAACTTTCACTTTTTTTTTTCTTCTTCAAATATTCAATCTACTTACTATGACAAAGTAGAATAACTCAAGTAGTTAGAGCACCACTATCTCTGCCGTGAGGTCATAAATTCGAGTCACTATTTCTCCGATAGAAAAATTTACTATTATATATATTTATATTAATTTATTATACATAAAATGTCTTACATAACAATATTATTGATGTCGATAAACATTACATAACAATATTATTGATGTCGATAAACATTACATATATATATATAATTAAAGTTTTATTGCTTTAAACCTTATTTTATCTTATACTATATAATTTAATATTAATTTATATAAATAAGCAAAACAAATTTAATATAGTATAATTTATATAAATAAGAAAAATAATTTTCATATAGATAAATGTTTTAGGTTCTCTTAAATTTATTATTGGGGATATATATATATATATATATATATATATATATATATATATAATATGATCATTTATTTTTATATGGATGCATAATTCTTAAAACGGGACCGAAAAAATATGATCAATGTGGAGTTTATTTCTAAATATAATTGTCTCAAGTCGGTAGTGTGATTTTTTATTACTATAGAGTGATTATTTCTACATAGAGTATTAATATATGAATTTTTTACTATAATATATTAAATGTGACCGGTTTCTATAAAAAAATTATTTTATATTTTAATATAATAAATTTTAGTAAGCCGAACATCGCTCAGGTGAAATATTAGTTTAAATAATGAGAAAAAACTTAAACGTCTCATCAATAATGCGTTTTCCGCGAAAAATAGAATTGAAGAGGAAAGTGAATTCAACGGGAAAATGTTTGCCCTAAATTATGTTTCGAAGTGAATCCAGACTTCAGATGCTTCAATTTGCACTTTTTTCCTTTTCTTATTGCAGTATGTTTGGATGGATCAGCACCGGGATATCACTTCCATCCTGGATTTGGGAGCGGAATCAACAATTGGATCGTGAATTTGGAGGTTTGTCACAAAAAAAATCTCTGATTATGGTGGTATAATTTTGTAGTTGAATCCAATTTATGTTCACAGGTTTGGTGTTAGGGGTAATATATATTGAGTTATTTAACAGGAATGCTTCTTTTCGCTGTAATCCAACTTTGATCTGTTCTGTTACTCTGATGTTGCGTTTTAAGAACTGTGATTAGGGAAATCTCCGATCTAGTATGATTGTGGCACAAATTCCTTATCTGAAGTCACTTAAATTTCCAATTATACTTGACCTTGATTTGATTTCTGAAGATAAAGCTAGTGATTTAAGTAAAACCATAACCAAAATTTATGTACTAACACCTTTTTCACCTGTAACTCGAGGGTTCGAATCGGTATTAGTTGTTTTCAATGAACAGTATTAGCTGTCTTCACTGATAAGTATTAGCTATGTAACAATTGCATCTTACAGCTGGTGTACAAGAGATTTACTCTGACATTTACTGCAGGGTGGTGGTTGGTGCAACAATGTTAGAACATGTGTTTACCGCAAAACAACATGCCGAGGGTCGTCATCGTACTTTGATAAGCAAATTCCATTTTCTGGGATACTTAGCAATAAAGCTGAGGAAAATCCAGGTTCAAATATTTGAAAAACCTTATGTTGATTTGTCAATCACAGTAGTATCTAGTCTATGTAGTCTTCTCCTTTTCCGGATGGCTGTTCGATAATTTTCTTCGTTATATTCAACAATATGCAGACTTTTTTAACTGGAATAGGGTAAAGATACGTTATTGTGACGGAGCCTCATTTTCAGGAGATGGTGAAGATAAGGTTTTACTGCATTCTCTGACATACAATTTCTATTATTTCTTTCCTCACCGTTTTATCTTAAACAATTGCAATTTAGGCTGCAGGATTGCAGTTTAGAGGGAAACGTATCTGGCAAGCTGCAGTGGAAGAAATCATGTCCAAAGGAATGCGTAACGCTAAACAAGTATTAATCATTGATACTCGATTAATTTTTTGGTTCCTCTTTATTTTGATGAATAGTATTGACATATATATATATGCACTAATATTCTTCAGGCACTTCTTTCTGGTTGTTCTGCTGGTGGTCTTGCTACCATTTTGCATTGCGATGATTTTCGAGGTTTATATCCAGCGAGTACCAAAGTGAAATGCTTAAGCGATGCTGGAATGTTTATGGATGTGTAAATTCCTAATCTTTTGTCATAGTTTTAGTTGGAGTTGAAAATGTTTATGGTCCCATTACTTGTTTACAGTCCAATTTTAGTCCAAAATATATCACCTTTTTCGATTTAATCCCAATATTTAAAAATTTGTCCAATTTGGGCCCAAAATTGCAGGCAAGTTGAAAATGATATCGCTTTATGTCATGTGGATGTCCAATTTTGGCCCCATAACTTGTACACTGTCCAATTTTAGATCCAAATTAAGTCCTCACGCGACATTCATGTGACATAAAATGACACCCTTTTCAAAATTCGAGTGATTTTGGGCCAAAATAGGACAGTAGACAAGTTATCAGACCATAGCACTTTTAAATTCTTTATAGTTGTATGCATGCTTCTAAAAGGTCTATTGATAAGTATACTCTTGTTTTCTATTATGATATATGCAGCAAAGATGTTTCTGGCGGACACACAATCAGAGATTTCTTTGGTGGTGTTGTTAGTTTACAGGTACTGTTCTCTACACCTGTATCTATATATAAATATATTTATGAAATTAGACCAAAATATAGCATATGTAAAGGAAAGAAAGAAAAAGAAAAGTCATATTAATGCTTTTACTCATAAAACAGGGTGTTCAGAAAACCCTGCCAAGAACCTGTACCAATCACCTAGACCCAACTTCAGTAAGCCCCTTGCTCAATTTTTATTTTTAGATATTTTTAATTTTGCTATTGAGTTTATAAATGCTGGCTAGGTCTTGGATGCGCTAGGTGCACCGAGCACTCTGTGGTCTATCTTTGAAACATACAACTTATTGAACAAAAACATAACAACTTGTTTACACTAAAAAGTGCAACTTGTTTCACGAACACAGGTTGCACGTTTCAGTATAAACAACACATATGTTTCAGTACAACAAATTGTATTGTTTCTAAAAAATACACTATGGAGTGCACGGTGCACATGAGACCCACTGTTATATGCTAACTCTGATTATAACTTCCATCTACTTTGTTATGTCTATACTGGCAGTGCTTCTTCCCTCAGAATTTGATTGCCCACATAAAAGCCCCCGTGTTTCTTCTGAACGCCGCTTATGATTCTTGGCAGGTAATTTTTTTCTGCATAACATGGAATTGATGGCTAGAAAAAATTGTATGAGACAGTCTCCTGAATATATATATATATTTTCAAACCGTCTCACCGTGAAACCGTCTCACGCAAGTGTGCCTCTTAATATATATATTTTTCTTCTGTTTTCAGGTCCGTCAAAGCTTGGCTCCCTCGACAGCTGATCGTAACGGAACGTGGAAATCGTGTAAACTGAATATTCGTCAATGTTCACCACCACAGATCAAAGTTCTGCAAGGTGGTATTTCTACTTAATACTCCCTCTGTCCCGAAATACCATTCACATTTTCTTTTTTTGTCAGTCCCACTATACCTTTCACACGGTTTACACAAAATGTCATTATTTTTGAGCCCACACATAACACACATTTTTTTTTATCGGAACACATACACACAATTCAATTACTTTTTTTACTTGATAAATAAAAATTTACAAAATTACCCCTCAAAATTCTTCTCGTTTCTCGATTTTCTTAATTTGTGTGCCCCCAACCTATGTTAGGTTTTATTGGCTGGAGGGAGTAGTTTTTAAACTGCTTATATATTTTTTGATCTTGTCTGAGGTCCATAATGTAAATTTGTTATGATGGAGGTTTAAGGGATCTGACGTTGAATGCAATAAAAGGAATATCAGCATCAGCTCAAACTGGTTTCTTCATAAATTCTTGTTTACTCCACTGTCAGTCTGAGGTGCAGGGCAAGTGGTTTGCACTCAATTCTCCTGAAATTGGCGGCAAGGTGAAATCATTAACCCTCCCCCCATTTTCTTTCTGGTTTATTCTTTTTATATGAAATCTAAAATTTTAGATTCATCAAATTCTACATCCCTTTGGATTAGATTAGATACCTTCTATCTTTGTTTTCTTAACAGAGCAACACCTAGGTGCACCAATTACACTGTGAAACTGGTGCACAACTAATACTGCTAAATGAAAACAATATTGTTCAGTAAAAAAACTAATATTGACCAACTAATACCTTTTAATAAAAGAACTTTACAGTTAAAAATGCACTTCAGTTACTGAGTGCAACTGGTGTATAGAAAGTATTTGCCTTAACACAAAGTTTGTGGTTTAAATGATCATTTATACAATTAAATTGAAGGTTATTTGTTGTGGAAAGCTGTTATACAATTTATTTTGTTAATATATGTGCAGGGAATTGCAAAATCTGTGGGGGACTGGTATTTTGATCGAGCAAAAATCAAGGCAATTGAACACGCTTATCCTTGTGGAAAAAATTGTTAACCATATATCCCGGTAAAATCGAGCTAGATGCTTATTCTTGACTCATTAGACGTTTAGGTCTCAACTAGTGTATCATGTTCTTATCTGCGTTACATTATTCAAATAAACTAGTGTTACCTCACAAGTTTTTTACATCAATGTCTTTATATCATTAATTTATACCTCAATCACATTCTTATCACTAGTGGTACTGGAATGTAATATTGGACCTCTACCAATTAATGTTCATGATCCCATACATTTCCCTGTTTTTTCCTGTTAATACTGTCACCGATTTTCATGTACAATATTGCATATGCAATATTAATATTAATACATTTAGAGAAGGGCCAGAAAATCTGCAGATCTTCTTGAATTAACCATAGAAATTCAATAGGTATGCAAAACTGAATTCTCATTCTGTCCCTTTTTAATTTGCCCTAAAAAAACAAGCAAAATACATCCCTTAATGTTATTACCCTTCGACACGCCTGCTAGATGCCTCAACAACAATTACACGGCGCACATCTGTCGACAAAAATATAAAGCATTGAAATATGCATCGCTTGTTGAAATGTTAGAAATGACATAAATCAAACAGGCATGCTAACCTGGTTCGGACAAAAGTTCCATTACATGGTACAAAGAGTCGAACCTAGTGCACGTCTTGTATCGATTCTCGCCTCTTTCGCTCGTAAATTCCAGTGCCTGCAGATGATTAATACCTTTAACTTACTACATGGAAATACTATCATGAAGATAATATAATGAAGATTCAATTGGACTTGCTTGAGACACTGTGATTTGATTAAGCCGAATGCCAGTATATATGTTGTCCCTTGCCAAAGAGGTAATATCACTGCAATCAAAGCGGCCGCAACATAAAACCCGACGAAAAAGGAATCATATATAACTATGTTGCGATCCACAAGAGAGAGAGAGAGAGACACAATACCTTCTCGAGTATATATTCATGAAATTACCCACGTTGTCAACAATAGGTATTGAACTTATTTGAGCTGTACTAAGAAAAAGAAAAGTTATAACTAGTTCATATGAAGAAAAGTATTAGTTCATAGGTTGACGTATTAGTACTTTTTCATTACACAACTAATACTTCACATCACACGAACTAATACTTTTCGGTTGTTCTGTTCACGGAAACGATTGTTCACCTTCAAGTAACAAAGCAAGAGCAGAACTAAGTGTGACATTAGGATGCAACGTCAACAATGGACGATTAGATGTTCGTCTAACATCAACGGCCCAAGTTCCTACCGGGAGGTAACCAACGGGTTGCTGTAAAAGAGTCAGATATCCTAGATGGTGCTTAAAATGGCTGCATATATTTGATCACATTAATTTTCAATGTAAGAAAACAATGAAAACACAACCTCAAAATTCTGGATTTTAGATCTTAATTTGCATAAGTTGAGTAATGTACGTACTTTTTAGCACCCCGGCAAGGCAGGCTACGTGTAACAAACGTGGACACGATCCGTTTTCTGAATGTAAAATGGGAACATCCGAGATATTGTTCCGTAAGATCCTTGAAGCTATGTCTGCTAACGATTCATCAGGACCTGCCCGTGGATTAAAAACATAAGGCAATAAGGTGTATATCTCATTTATAAAACTTTTCCTCAACTAATACCTTTTCCCTTGTAAACTAATACTAATACCTTTTAGTGTTAGATGTAATACTTTTCATATATTACATAAGGTTTGGTCTAAATGTCATTTACTCACAATAAAGCGTGCATTAGTCAGAGAGCGTTTTACATGGATTAAAGGCCGTCTCTGATATGGAACCGCAGTTGTCTCGACTACATCTCTGTTATGTCGAAGTTTGTATTCTTTCCACGACGAAATTGTCTCTACTTGAGTGGCAAATGTTGCAGGATTTCTATGCAACTTGGAAGCAAGAAGCGTCCGCTATGAGATAGTTGCATACATTCCGCATGTAAAAATGAAACTGCATTCAAAGAATGACAAAAACTTCTACACACTAGCTGCATGTTTCAGTGAAACGGCTTGCATGTTTAAAAAATGCACATAAAGTTTCAAAGATGAGACGCGCTATGACCTGCCGACAAAATGAAAATCATTCTACACTATGCAACTTATGTTTTGCAATTCATAAATTCAACATGAATTAATCTATATCATTTTCTGTGTTGCACTTTACTATTCCTTCATGTAGATGAATGACAAGTGTATTAGTATTTAATAAAGGCCAAGTCTTGTATGCATTCAGGTGCATCGTGCACTCATAGTGCATTTTGAAATCGTGCAACTTGTTATACTGGAAGATGCAACTTGTTTATACTAAAACGTGCAACTATTTTTCCATATTAATAGTTGCACTGTTCAGAAACAAGTTGCTCGATTTTAAAATGCACTATGAGTGTACGGTGCACCTGGATGCACATGAGACACACTCTTTAATAAATAATCAAACCTATATATATTTATCACATGTTAAAAAATCCAGACAGTAAATATATGATGAAACATGAAAAGTAGGAACTTTCAACATTCAAATCCGAATTCACTAAAAATATATGATGTATACGCAGTAGCTGAAGTAATATTAAAATAAAATCTGAAGCAGTTAACATCCCAGCCATCTGTCTGCTGTTATCATCCCACAGAGGCACAACAGTACGCCCCTATCAATTTATATACAAATTAACAATTTAATTCGATTGTTCTCAATTTAGAAACACTTGCAAGCAAGAACAACAATAGTGTTCAAAAAATATTGTATGAATTTTCTTGATGTTGAAGCTGAAACAAATTAATCAACTTTATAACCTGATTTGATGTCAATATAAAAGAAAATTTCACATAAGTCCTTTCAATGTTAATAATTGAATCTTCCAATCAAGATCTGAGAAACAGAATATCTAAAAACGTCGTACCGAATTGTACATGATGTGGAAGGCCTCTTCAACGTCCGTCTCCACATCTAATGCAATGACCTGTACATTCACGGGATGTCACCAAAATGGTATTAGTTGTTTAACTGAAAAGTATTAGTTGGTCAGTATTAATTGGTTAGTATTAAGTGTTTTCACTGAAAAGTATTAGTTGAGCACAATTGCGTCACGCAACTGAAAAGATAATGTTAGTCAAAGTCCAAACCTTGCCTGAAATGGGTATCAGCTCATATGTTGTAGATGATAACAAATGCACGGACAGAACTTGACGGAAAATATCCATCGCGCCGTCTGAAGATGAACCCTGTAATGCCATTATAAAGAGTATTAGCACTTGAAGGGGAATAATGTTTTTAAGGACACTAACTTAGGGGGGTTTGTGTTTTAAGGACAATAATTTTACGGGCTTGGAAATGTAGGACAATATATTTTAAAACTTGTAAATATAGGACAATATGTTTTAAAATTTGTAAATATAGGACAATATGTTTTAAAAATATGTAAATATAGGACAATCGAGCCCAAACCTCACATGATATATCAGCCCGATTTGGGCTTATTCGAGGCTCAATTGTCCTACATTTACAGATTTTAAAACATATCGTCCTATATTTACATATTTTAAAACATATTGTCCTACATTTCCAAGTCCGTAGAATTATTGTCCTTAAAACACAACCCCCCAAAATTATTGTCCTAGAAAAATATTTTTCCCGCTGAGGTTACATAAGATGCTATATTTACGGACGTACCCTGCTCGTACTAGGTTGAATGTCAGACGCGATTCCACTCACGAGAACAATGTTGTTTATTGTTCCGTACTCATCTACGTCGCAAATTTGCTGTTGATCGGCTCGCCATGTACCATCAACCAAGAACTTGTACTGACCACAAATGTTTGGCAACATAAAATATATAGTCTATGTGTAACAATCGATCCTGACCAACGAATACCTTTTAGTAAAACAACTTATATACGGTGCAACTGGTGTATAGAAGTGTTGAACTAATTACTAAATCATGGAGTATGTTCTACCAAACATGCTCTCTCAACTATTGAAATGAATCAGGCAAAGTGGTCCTGAAGTCCAGGATAATTAAATGAAGTTAATTAAGGGATTTTGGATGCAATTAATGGATTTGAAATCCAAATTCTAATCCCATTCTTCATAGATGCAAATAAAATAGAAATTTTTGCAATTTGAAGTTATAGTTTGCTAATATTAGGACATACTTACCTGATAGCAACCTGGGGGAAGATCAATGATCTTCTGAAAAATAGTTTCAGAACCTTCCATTAAAACCATTGGTATCCTCACACTCCACCTACAACACAAAGTCATCAACTAATACTATATATGCAATACAATAATACCTAACCAAACTCTTCAAATTCTACCAATACAATAGGACTCTTATGCACAAAAAAAATAAAAAATACAACAGGAACTCCTGCTACAACATAATCCAGAAATCCAAGATGTATTTTTCCATATATGCAATTAGAGAGGTCTAGCAAATCAAGCACACTATTTATCCGAACTAACAAATTTTGGCAAAATTTTGTACGCACTAAGTGCACCGCGCAACTCAAATACATTTTTTAAACATTCTACTTGTTTGTTTCAGTGAAACAAGTGCACGTTCAAAAATGCACTTGAGTTGGGTGGTGGTACAGGAGACCTACTCGGCAATTTTTAGGACGATGATTTAAAACTTTCTTGAATTGAGGACAAAATTGGACTCATCAAGAATATCCCTTAATATTTTTATTATCATCATCACATACACACACTCTCATAGAGTTATGAGTTTTCCAGAACATAAAAAAAAAAAAGATGAAAATCAGAGATTCAAGAACTTGAGTAAAGTTCACTTTTGATACCACAGGACACTGGACCTCACGATTTTGGTCCCAATAGTCACCACTTTGGTCAAGTAAGAATTTTTTCATGCAATTTAGGTCCTTCCGTTGTGGAATTCGTTAAGTTCAACTGCACTTTTGGTCTCAAACCTTGTCCTGTGGGATCAAAGCTGCAACTAACTTTTAACGAAAAAACGAACGGTGAGACCAAAACTGCATGAAAATATCATTTTGGAACTAAAATGGTGAGTGTTGGGACCAAAATCTTGAGATATCGTGTTCTGTGGGACCAAAATAAATTTTATTCTCAAGAACTTAATTAGAAACACATATAGACACAAAATGTATCCTTGAATCAGAACACACATATATATATACACACACCCATTAATTAGTAGCAAAATGGCAAGTAGAGTTTATTAAAATTAAAAAAAAAATTGAAATGAAATTACCCATTAAAAGAGCCAGAGAATGGAGTTTGCACCACCAACAAAATTACTTGCAAAATATATATATATATATATATATATATATATATATATATTAATATACACAATATATATAGATGTTGACTACATAATTAATATAATAAATAAATTGGTAATACAACTATCACAAAGCTGTACCTCAAAATTGAGACACACGGTATGTAATTTTCTATGTAAAATCCGCCACCTTAATTAAGAGTTATGCTATATAGACAAAAGTGAAAGCTGATATGGTGGTTCCTCGTACAAGCCAAAGAAAAAAAAAAAAAATTTACGCCGTCGCATGGACCATGCGACGCCGACATGGTCCGTTGCGTGGACCATGCGACCAAAAAATAGTCTGTTGCATGGACCATGCGACCGAGATATGGCCAGTCGCGTGCAATATGCAACCGGAATTGTCTTAGTCGCTTGGACCATGAGAAACAGGTACACGCGACGCCTTTTTTTTTCGATTTTTTTTTAATTTTGAATTTTTTATAATTTTTTATAATTTTTATTTATAATTTATAATTATTTATTTATGATTTATAATTAAAAATTTATTTAATTGTTGACCGGGGTGTATGAATAATATGTAGTTGGTTTATACTGTAATTAATATTAAACATTAATTTTATACAAATAATATTAACCAGTCTAAAAATACGTTTTCAAAATAATATTAAACATCAATTTAATAAAGTCTTAATAAATAAAGCTACATGAATTTAAATGTCATTTCCCCAATCAAACCACGGTTTCTTTTTTATCTGTGACCCTTCAGCTTCGTCAACATGTATTTTGGCAGTTGTCCATCCTTGACTCATGAATGTTGCAAAAACTTTGAAGAATGCTATTTTAAAATTAGCTGGATCTTCATTCATCTTGAATTTACCCTGTAATTAAAATAAATAAGATGCACATGTGTTCCCAAAAATAATAATAAGTGTAAAATACAAACATGATAAAACCTACTTGGAATATAGTCCACATGTGTTCCAGACACTCGGAAGGAACCATGGGCCAGTTTGTCCATTTTGGGTCAAGATACTTGCAGCATATGCTCCGTACCACGTTATTCACACAGTATCCAAACCGTGCGATGAAACTGTTGTCCAATTAGTTCGTCCATATTAAGAATTTCATTAATTATAAAAAGTTAAAACGTAATATTATTTATGATAATTACATTACCTTCCATCATCGTCCAACAACAGCAACATTGGGGCTCTTTTCTGGTTATCGACAGTGTTGACATTTTTGGATATTTTTTTTTTTGCACTCATCTTTTAATAAGATATACAAATATATTAGTTTTTACAAATTTAAATAAGCAAGCAATTTCTATATTATTATTGATTTTTATAAAAAGATGTTAAAACATTTAAACTAGAGATAAAAAATTGGAATACTAATTTATCATATAAAACAATAAAATACAAATAAATAATTCTGCTAAAAAAAAGTACTATTGTTGTTGCCATTCGTATCCGTTCCACCACCAACCTGTTGGGGTTATACTGGAAAGTATGCTTTTACTTTGTATAACCAAACTGAATTTCTGTCTTATTTACTGAAATAAATTATTTATCACTGATGCTTTAAATATCATTGAATGTTACATATATTTACTGCATAGCTGTTCAATAAATAGTACGTGTTACATTGTAGTTAATTTAGTGATACCAGATCACAGAAGATTAAATTAACAACCCCTTGTAACTAAAAGTACGATGTTCACGACCTAGATGGAAATGAACAATCCATCGTGAAAGGTTGAAGTGTAAATCGCAGATTGACTTGTCTTGACCAAGAGATTATATTAGTGCATGACTGATGCACTGAATAGGACCTACAGGGGGATAAATTCTTCAGCACTGAATTAGGAAGAATTAGACCTTAGTGGTTCGTTATTTCTTAATCTTCGTCCCTTAAATAGGATTGTGTGTGGTTAGTAATTATTGCTATGACTTATGACGGGTAGAGAATCAATGAGATTCAATACTTTATATCTTGGACAATATTATTGGTCACATGCGATTGCTAAGATTTAATACGAAGAATCGTGTGCAAGTACGCTTGTTCGATTTGCCCCCTTGGGAGGTTCATAAGATTTATCATACCAAATCTTGCAAGTGGAATTAGTTTCCGGTATGGATAATAATGTTGAACCGTTCCTTGACCAAGAACAAAAGATATTAATTAATGGAAAGTTATTTCAGTGGCTTGAATTAATTAATGGGCTAGATAATCTTAAACACGGGAAATAATAACCGGGAGCCATATTAACAATAATATTTGTTAAGATGGATAGTGCAATATTAATTATGTAGTGGGATTAATTAATATTTATGGACTTGAATAATATTGTGGCTCAATATTAGATATTCAAAGTCCATTAGAAGGTCCAATCTTAATTCTCCTAAAGACACCTCAAGTAGCCCAAACATAATGTCCAATAACTAAAAAGGTGTTTAATATAAGATAAATTATTGTTGCTAATTTTTTCATAATTTTCGAAAAACATTGAAGGAAGAAAGAGAAAAGATTTTCTTGATTTTCTTGGAAAGATTTTATGGAATATGTATTCTTGGAATATAAGATTATCTCATAAATTCAAGAAAAGTCAAAGAACCTATTTCTTCCCTATTTAATGTGATATTTTCGAAAATACCTTAATATAGGGAGTTGGGATTTTTGTGGAATATTTTAAATATGGATAAAAGAATATATTGGATATATTCAAGATTTCTTGGAGAGCAAGAAAAAGATTTTCCCATCTTATTCCTAGGGCAAAAATCGGCCACCCCTTGTATTATAAATAGGGGATGAATTTTTCATCCATAGTGCAATTCCATGTTTTGAAAAAATTAGAAATCCACAAAGGTGGTGCAACATAATTTTATTTTTCCTTTTGTTAAATTGTTCATGAAGTTCCTACCACCGGATTGTTGAACAAGGATAAGGGAATACTTGAGAAGGTTTTTGGTGTGTTCGTGTGAATCGGGATCCATCTTCTCAGCGGTTGTCACTCAGAGAGGTTAGTTCACGTAAACCCGTAGTAAATTCGCATGTAGGATTTATGTGAACTATTTATATGCATGACTTGTTGTTGAATTATTATTTGAATTAATATATGATTAATTCATGCTAGTAATAATTGTTAGAATTAAATTTGTATTTAAATATTCATCCCGAATAGATCCGGGCAATTAATTCCCCATTAAATCGTATCGAGCCTAGGTTTTGGGCTCGAAGTTTTAAATTATAATTTAATTCGTTTTTCATTAAATTTGAAATTGGATAGTAGAATTGCTAGATCTTTTTGCGGTGTATCCAATTGTCATGGTATTTGATGAATGTTTATATTTATGCATGCATATAAATTGTGATTTTAATTCGATTCGTTCGAATTCATTTTGCCTCGTTAGAAAATCTACGAGTAGATTAGGATTTGTTTGATTTGATCAATGTAATAGACTAGTCTAGATCTAAAGGTTTATTTATTTTTGTAAATAAATTATAACCCGGACGAACTAAGACGGCGAATTAAAAACCGGATTTACCTGGTGCGCCGGACGATGGGGCTAAGGCACGGCGTTAGCGACGATGCAGACAGGAAGAGCGCGGGCGCACGCGCGCTAAAGCTCGGTCCAGCACGGCGAGCACCGGCGAGATTAGGCGGCAAGGGGAGGGCGACGGGCGCTGGCGCCAGACGGGCGCACGCGGCGCGCTGCACACGCTGGCGCACGCTGACGCGTGGGCCGGCAGTAATTACACGACGGGGGCGGGGGCACGCTACGGATCGCTACGGACTAAGTTCAAGAAATTAGCTGGCGACAAGTAGCGCGGCGCGATCCGCGCTATCACGAAGTGTTGCCGAAGCGACGGCGGGATGGCGGCTAAGAGCGCAAGGCGCGACAGAGCGCAGTTTCTAGACACGTTGCCTTGACCGCGGAGCTACCCAATGCCAAACGTCATTTCGACCTAGAAGCGGATGACGTTTTAAAGAACATATTTTGCGACGACGAGTGGGAGCTTTTTGAGACGAACGATGAAGGCTATGAAGACGATTTCTCAAGATCAAGACATGACAAAAATTAACCGTGACAATTGGATATATGTGCCCAATGTGTTTAATTTTTTGTTTTGATATTTTTCATTATTTTATGCTTATTTAAATTGTGTTTAAATATACGATGCATGAGAAAATATTTTGAAAAATCTCACCTTCGAAAATTACTAAGTATGTTTAAATAATTAATTGAAAATTTTATTCAGGATAATAAAATTGAATTAATTTTGACCTCCATGATTTATTTATTTGTGGATTCTTTTTTTGGAGAAATTCCCCACGGGACGGCCAAAAGATAAATTTCACATGAATAAATTCGAAAGGATGATTGTGGGTTATTATTAGTGGCTTATTTATGACCCTCCCCACGAGGCTCGTTCAAAACAAAATAATAATTATGTATTTAATCATGGTTATTACTTAGGTATAAAATTGATATGTATATACTTCCCCGAAGTCCCTGTCAATTTTATATTGGTCAAGTGGGAGCCAACTATTAATCTGGATATTAAAGGTTTGTAACTGTTTTCTTGTTTTTAACCTGCTTGAATGTGTTTAAATAATGACCCACCCCACGTGGCTTATTTAAACTGTTTTGAGATGTTGGCTGATGCATGTTCATATTTATTTAAACTTGTGATATGTTTGTGCTTATACAAATTGTTATTTATTTCAGTTCAGTATGTCGCAACCTTTTAATCCACTGTTCAATATACTTAAAGACAATTTGCTTACTGGTGAAAATTATATCGATTGGATTTACAAACTAAAACTTGTCCTAGCCGCATCACCATCCAAATGGGTACTTGCTACACCAAAACCCGAAAAACCAGCTAAGGATGCCGGAATATGGGACGAGATGCAATATGGTGAATGGGAGCTGGCAAATGAATTGATGAAGGATACAATTCTTGCACATATGTCAGATTTGTTGAAACACCTTCACCAAGGATATGAGTCAGCTGCAGACATCTTGCAGAATCTCGAAGCGATGTTTGCACATCCGGCCCGTATGGCAGTCCAAAGCGTGAAGCAAGAAATGACTGAATTAAAAATGGAAATAGGAACGACTGCAAGGGAGCACGTTCTTAGGGTTATGGTTCTCTTTGAGGAGCTTGAGATCCTCGGCGAAAAATGTGATTTCAAGACTAAGATTGATTTCATTCTCCAATCCTTGCCAAAGAGCTATAATCACCACTATCTTGAGTATCTATTAGAAGATCTAGATTTTACAGTGGATGATCTTGTAAATGCTCTCACTTTGGTTGAAAGGGAGATGGAGCGCGAGGAAAATAACTCGGGAAAACAGAAATCTTCTCTTCATTCTAGGTAAAATGGTGGTAAGAATGATGAAAAGAGAAGAAAGTTAAGCCAAGCAGACTCAACATCGAATAAGAGCATGGAATCAATCATGGGGAGAGTTTTGGAGAGCGACAGAGTAGGACACTGGAGGGCGGCCTGTTCCAATTCTTCTAAGAATGGAAAGAAAGGTAATTCTCACGCACTAGTTGTTGAAACTTGTTTAGCGGCGTATGCCTCCCATTTATGGGTGGTGGATACGGGATCCACTGATCATGTTTGTTTCACTTTACAGGGGTTCAAGCGGACCCGACAAGTTAGTGGGAGTGAGATCCTCATCACACTGGGCGATGCTACGAGAGTGGCAGCTGAAGCAGTGGGAGAAGTGCATCTGTCTTTTGAAGTCATAGTCTTAATTTTAAGAGATGTTCTTTACGTTCCTAGTTTTAGAAAGAATTTAATTTCGATTTCTAAACTTTACCTTGATGGATATTCGGTTACTTTTGACAAAGTTGTTAGCATTTCTCTTTATGATAAATTTATCTGTCATGGAACGTTGTCGAATAATCTCTATACAATTAACTGTGCACACCACTCACGAAATGCATCCTATAACACATCAACTATTTTCGATAAAAGAAAATGTTCATCAGACTTGAACGAGACACTTCTATGGCATCTCAGATTGGGACATATTAATCCAAAAAGGATTCAAAGGTTGGTAGAAGATGGTTCATTGGAGTCTCTCCGGGTTGAACCAATCCCAACTTGCGAATCATGTTTGGAGGGTAAAATGACCAAGAGGGCATTCGGAGCCAAGGGGAATAGAGCCAAAGAAGTGTTAGAAATCATTCACACAGATGTATGTGGTCCAATGTCAATCAAAACAAGAGGAGGTTATGAGTATTTTGTCACCTTTATTGATGATTACACAAGATACGACTATATTTTCCTTATGAAGCATAAATCAGAGACCTTTGACAAATTCAAAGAATTAAAGGCTCAAGCAGAGAATCATAGGGAAAAACGTATCAAGTCTCTACGATCCGATCGTGGGAGGCGAAAGTAACTCAAAGAATGAGTTTTTGAACTACATGTCGATGAAGGATTGTATCCCAAATTAATCGCATGCCGGAACCCCTCAACAAAATGGGGTTTTAAGAAACAGAACTCTTTTAGAAATGGTTAGATCAATGATGAGTTATGCGGATCTACCCAAGTCGTTTCGGGTCATGCCTTGAAACAACGACTTATAACTGAACTTGGTGCCATCCAAATCGATTCTCAAAACTCCCAAAGAATTGTGGAGGGTTTTGAGACACATGAGAATTTGGGGAGATTCATGGTTGGACAAGGGTAGGAAAATTGGATTCATTTATAGGATACCCCGAGGAACAAAAAGGGTGTATGTTCTATGGTCCCCAAGATCAAAAGGTGGTAATAAGCACCCACTTTAGTTTTTTGGAAGAAGACTATATGAACGAAAGAAAGCCCAGAAGTGAGATTACATTAAATGAGCTAAGGGGGCTAACCTCAGTGCCAACTGTACAAGATGACATACCAAATGACACACTTACACAACCAAAATCTCATCACAGTGGGAGGGTTGTAAGATAACACGAGAGATTCATGGGGGTAGGAGAGTCCTCGGACTTAGTCCCCGGTCAAGATGAATCAGACCCATGGACTTACGACGAGGCAATCCAAGACAAGGATGCGGTTTCTTGGCAAACAATAATGGAAGCCAAAATGGGTTCTATGGATCATAACAGAGTGTGGGAGCTAGTCGAATCACTTAATGGGTTCAAACACATTGGTTGCAAGTGGGTATACAAGAGGAAAAAAAGACCGGACGGGAAGGTGGAAACCTTCAAGGTAAGGCATGTGGAGAAAGGTTATACTCAGAAAGAAGGGATCGACTATGAAGAAACCTTTTCACCTGTAGCAATGCTCAAGCCCATCCGAATCCTCTTGTCGATTGCTATGCATCTCGACCTTGAAATCTGGCAAATGGATGTCAAGACGACTTTCCTTAATGGAAGTCTTGAAGAGGAAATCTATATGCAACAACCCCAAGGCTTCATTGAAAACACCTAGTTTGTAAGCTCAAGAAGTCCATTTATGGACTCAAACAAGCATCCAGAGCTTGGAACCAATGTTTTGATCAAGTAATAAAGTCTTATGGGTTTGATCAAAACGAGTACGAAAGTTGTGTGTACAAGAACGTGTCGGAACTGCATTGGTATTCTTGGTACTATACGTAGATGATATTCTGCTCATCGGGGACGATGTAAAGGTGTTGTCAGACGTAAGGGCATGGCTTTCAAAACAGTTTGATATGAAGGACTTAGGGGAAGACGGGCACATCCTTGGGATCAAGATCACTCGAGATCGCAAGAAAATGATGATAGGCTTATCGCAAACTTCATATATAGACACTGTCTTGAAGCGATTCAGCATGCAGGATTCCAAGAAAGGCTTCGTACCTTTCAGACATGGAATCCATCTATCCAAGAAAATGTGCCCTAAGACACAAAAAGAGATAGATGGCATGAAAGGCATTCCTTATGCTTCGGCTGTTGGAAGCCTTATGTATGCAATGCTGTGCACGAGTCCGAATATCTGCTTTGTCGTTGGCATGGTAGAAAGATATCAAAGTAATCTGGGAAAAGGGCATTGTACGACAGTTAAGAACATTCTGAAGTATCTGAAAATAACTCGAGATAGAATGTTAGTTTATCAGTCAGATAGTTTAATCCCCATCGGTTACACGGACTTGAATTTTCCAATCAGACATAGATTCTAGAAAATTTACCTCTAGTAGTGTGTTTTGCATGGGGGGAGGAGCCATGACATGGAGAAACGTTAAGAAGAAATGCATCGCTGATTCTACCATGGAAGTCGAATACGTAGCTGCTTGCGAGGCAGCGAAAGAAGCAGTTTGGCTCAAGAACTTCCTAGTGGACTTGGATGTAGTTCCGAATTTGCCCAGCACAATCACTGTTTACTGTGATAATGCCGGAGCAGTTGCAAATTCAAGGGAACCAAGAGCCCACAAGGCCAGCAAACACATTGAAAGGAAATACCATCTTATACGAGAAATCGTTAAGAGAGGAGATATAGAGGTGACAAAGATCACGTCAGAAGACAACCTAGCAGATCCATTCACAAAGGGTCTGCCTCAGAACACATTCGAGAGACATGTGGAAGGAATGGGTGTCAAGACCGTTGCCAATCTGCTTTAAGTATAAGTGGGAGATATTATTAGGTTCGTGTAGGTAACATTAGATGTCACGCATTAGGAACTACACGAGATATGCTGTAGTATACTTAAAAGCAGACTTTGAGTATAAGTGGGAGATTGTTGGGGTTATACTGGAAAGTATGCTTTTACTTTGTATAACCAAACTGAATTTCTGTCTTATTTACTGAAATAAATTATTTATCACTGATGCTTTAAATATCATTGAATGTTACATATATTTACTACATAACTGTTCAATAAATAGTACGTGTTACATTGTAATTAATTTAGTGATACCAGATCACAGAAGATTAAATTAAAAGTCCATTGTAACTAAAAGTACGTTGTTCACGACCTAGATGGAAATGAACAATCCATCGTGAAAGGTTGAAGTGTAAGACTCGGAATGGCTTGTCTTGACCAAGAGATTACACTAATGCATGACTGATGCACTGAATAGGACCTACAGGAGGATAAATTCTCCAGCACTGAATTAGAAAGAATTAGACCTCAATGGTTCGTTATTTCTTAATCTTCGTCCCTTAAATAGGATCGTGTGTGGTTAGTAATTATTGCTTTGACTTATGATTGGTAGAGAATCAATGAGATTCAATACTTTATATCTTGGACAATATTATTGGTCACATGCGATTGCTAAGATTTAATACGAAGAATCGTGTGCAAGTACGCTTGTTCGATTTGCCCCCTTGGGAGGTTCATAAGATTTATCATACCAAATCTTGCAAGTGGAATTAGTTTCCGGTATGGATAATAATGTTGAACCGTTCCTTGACCAAGGACAAAAGATATTAATTAATGGAAAGCTATTTCAGTGGCTTGAATTAATTAATGGGCTAGATAATCGTAAACACGGGAAATAATAACCGGGAGCCATATTAACCGTAATATGAGTTAAGATGGATAGTGCAATATTAATTATGTAGTGGGATTAATTAATATTTATGGACTTGAATAATATTGTGGCTCAATATTAGATATTCAAAGTCCATTAGAAGGTCCAATCTTAATTCTCCTAAAGGCCCCTCAAGTAGCCCAAACATAATGTCCAATAATTGAAAAGGTGTTTAAAATAAAATAAATTATTGTTGCTAATTTTTTCATAATTTTCGAAAAACATTGAAGGAAGAAAGAGAAAAGATTTTCTTGATTTTCTTGGAAAGATTTTATGGAATATGTATTCTTGGAATACAAGATTATTCCATAAATTCAAGAAAAGTCAAAGATCCTATTTCTTCCCTATTTAATGTGATATTTTTGAAAATCCCTTAATATATAGAGTTGGAATTTTTGTGGAATATTTTAAATATGGATAAAAGAATATATTTGATATATTCAAGATTTCTTGGAGAGCAAGAAAAAGATTTTCCCATCTTATTACTAGGGCAAAAATCGGCCACCCCTTGTATTATAAATAGGGGATGAATTTTTTCATCCCTAGTGCAATTCCATGTTTTGAAAAAATTAGAAATCCACAAAGGTGGTGCAACATAATTTTATTTTTCCTTTTGTTAAATTGTTCGCGAGTTCCTACCACCGGATTGTTGAACAAGGATAAGGGAATACTTGAGAAGGTTTTTTGGTGTGTTCGTGTGAACGGGATCCATCTTCTCAACGGTTGTCACTCCGAGAGGTTAGTTCACGTAAACCCGTAGCAATTCCGCATGCGTAGGATTTATGTGAACTATTTATATGCATGACTTGTTGTTGAATTATTATTTGAATTAATATATGATTAATTCATGCTAGTAATAATTGTTAGAATTAAATTTGTATTTAAATATTCATCCCGAATAGATCCGGACAATTAATTCCCCAACACAACCAGGAGCTATGTCTTGTGTGAATTGTTCAGGGGGATACGCGTGTTGTTGTCCCCAATATGCAGGATCGGGGACCGTCGCGGTACCGGCATGATGGGCAATCGAGCCAAGTTGAGGCATTATATAGGGTGGACACTGTGGATCAACACTAGCTTGATTGATCAAATCGTGAGTTTCTTGCCTCACGTGTCCCAACCTTTGGTGAGCTGACCTCGACATGCCACTGACATAAACATTATTCTCACCGTGTACAGTGTTGTGCACTCTCTGATGAGTAATGTTTGCATACCATGCAGGATACTCATCCATGGTACTGTCCTGCACTACAGCGAAGGTACCAAGGTCCCCGAGACGGTAACAAGGATTTTGCATTTCATTCCAATATGCCACCGTAGGTCCATACACATTTTTGTACCTCTCTGCACTGGCACCGAATTTTGAACGTTCAAGATCTAAGTCGATCGGTGGTGGTGGTATGAGCTGAACTCTCCCATATTGCCTTGCAACCCTCCTTGGCATATACCCTTCGGCGAAGTTAAGAAACTGAATGCATCCATGAAATAATGAAGGGGCAGGGATAGACGCTGGACTGTCCGTATGGAGTCCAATTGACCTAAAATATTTTTATACGTCATTTTGTTAAGGTACTTAAATTATTACTGACGTTATTACTATTAAGGGTGTATTGAGAATGATAAACATACATGAGTCGAAGGGCAATTATCCAACAATTTGTGGTAATGTACAAGATCCCGTGTCGAGTTTTAGAATTTTTGGGTCTTGTTCCAGTACAATGCTTTTGGGTGGGCAGGGTTAAACGAGGTAGCTTCGCTTCGTTTGCGCAAGTCAGGGAAGTACACGTATATCCAACACTGAAAATTAAAAATGTGTTTTTTAGTTATTAGTTACATATATTGATAACAGTGTATTAATTAAATATAATTGGAAATATTATTGAAATTGAATTTTTACCTCAATTAATGTTAAGCAGCCCGACAATTGTGCCATCTCAATTCTGGATGCCTTCCCAAGCTGCTTATATAAATAAGCTAATGTCGCGGCTCCCCATGCATATCAAGGGACTAACTCGAGATTACCCAACATATTTACATAATTTTTGGGGACAGCATCACGTGTTTTATCAACGAAGAGTGTACTCCCCATCAAGTACCACAGGTAACCTCGAGCAATAGAGGCATCGCTCAGCTGCCCACTAAAACACGCCGTGCGTATATCCTTAAGGAGTGTGATTTTTAAATTGTCTCCCCTAGATCCACACGTATTAATCAATGCATTGTCAGGACATGGTCCGCTGCCAACGACGGGGAGGCCATTTATTCTCAAGCATACATTGAAAAAAAGTTATTTTCGTTATAAGTGAAATTAATTAATGAGCATGTACAAAATTTGATTTTTTAAATATTAAGTTTATTTTCAGTTTACCAAGAATAGCGTGAACGTCGTGAAGTGTGATCGTCATCTCCCCGAAAGGCATATGAAACGTGTTTATTTCAGGGTGCCACCGTTCGACAAATGTTGTAATGAGGGGCATGTTGTTTGATTCAAACATCAATCTCCCGATACCCTCCAATCCAGATTGTTGAATTATTTCAAAATATTAATGGCCTTCAAATAATGGATTCGACGACCAGGCGACAATAGATTTCTTTCGAGTCTGGGAACCAAGGATCTTTTAAAAATGCTACATATTTAAAAAAAAATGAACACGTTAATTTATATATTGTAACCATTTGAAATAATAATTAAAAAAATTGTGTATTTTACTTACTGGATCTTCCCATTTTTTTTTTGACTTTGTGACATTTGAAAGCAAACAACACACTTGGATCATTGGGTCCTCCAAGCATGGGCGTCATCGTCATCCATTCATCATTTTGCGACGATAAGGCTTGTGTTTACTCAAGCAGAAAGCGCTTTTGATATTCATTCTCATACTCATGCTGAGTTGAGTGATGAGACATTGAGGGACCATGGGGAGTGGAGTGATGAGATATGGATGAGCCCGGAATATTGAAGGTAGACGCGCCCGATTGATTCAAGTTGGGCGTTAACATATCGAACGTAGGTGAGTATAAATCAGGGAATTGTACTGGGGTAATAAAGGTGTTGGTCATGAAGACATTATCTTCATGTGCAGGATTTGAAGCATACTGCACCGGAACAGACTGCTCGACATATTGTTCCATTGGAGGGGTGTTTAGATCGAATCCTAACATTGTACTCCAATCGAATTGTGAATCTTGTTGCTTTTCTTGTTGCGTTTCTTGTTGCATTCGTTGTGAAGCTATAACACATCGGTTACATAGTCTACACAGATAGGTGCATTTCAGACAGCGTTAATTGCCATAGTGTACTAAGGAAGAAATTATGAAGTTATCAACTAATACCTTAGAACAAAGCAAGTGACCCTTTACAGCAATAAAACTAATACTTTACAGCAATAGAACTAATACTTTACAGCAATTAAACTAATACTTTACAGCAATAGAACTAATACTTTACAGCAATACAACTAATTTTCGTCCACAAATTTTACAAAGTGTAAGGGCCAGTCTAAGTGATAATTTCTAATTTATCTACAAACTTTGAAGTGTGATAATATTAAAAATTGCTCCTATCCCCACACGAGAATAGACCACACAAAAAGTTAATGTGATAATATATAAAGTGTGATAATATATATTCTATTAATACAATTTTACATGTGTTTAAAACCTATTTTTTTTGTAGTGTTAATTCTTAATTTTTGCAAAATTTGGTTACTTAAAATGTAAGTGTTTTTATTAGTCATTCTCCTACAAACCTATTAGTACTAAATATTTATTAGGGATGTAATTAATCTGACCAAATTTAAATGTTATGACCGAGTCTAATTCTACTAATACCTTAAAGCATTACAACTAATACTTTACATCCAACTAATACTTTAAAGCAATACAACTAATGGGATGTATTTTATGCGGCGAAGGAAATATTATCATTAAAACGACTTGTGAAAATGAGAGGATTGAGTAGTGAAAATGAGAGAATTCTCGAATTTAGTTGTGAAAATGAGTTGTGAAAGTGGTGTTTATATGTGTATATATTGTGTTATATATATATTTGTCATAAACCGAAAATAAAAAAATAAAATTCAAAATGCGCATGACACGGTTTGGCCAAGTAAGGGTCCAGATCAGATCACGACCATGGTCTGTCGGGACGCCAACGATGTCCTGTGTGGATCAAGGTATGCAGGTCGCGCGCCAGGGTCCACATGCGACCAAGACGTCGATGTGACTGATCGATGTCGACGCTGCAGTGCTTTTTGACTTTGAACTTGAAATAATTTTGACCGAAAATTAATGAATATTTGGTATTTTAATTATGTTTTATTAATTTATTTTGCTAATATTAATTCATTAATTGATTAATATTTGTAAGTTGGTTATAAAGTAATTATTATTTGTTATCCACAATATTAATTCATTAATTGATTAATATTTGTAAGTTGGTTATAAAGTAATATTTATTAGTTCTTGTTTTGATAAGTATTGGTTAATTTATTGAAAAATATTAGTTAGTTGATTATAAAGTATTAGTTCATTCATTGTAAAATATTAGTTCAATTATCAATTTAAACATGAAAAATAAATTACATCCGAAAATAAATCACAAATATTAGATAGCATTAGAAGATTACATATTTGACATTGCATTACATAACTTTAAGACATTACATTAGATAAGTTATTAGTACTAGAACATTATAAAAGAGTACCAAAATAGGACTGACATTAAGATGCAATAAAACTAACCAAACCACTGTAAGGTCCTATATGCAAGAATCAGAAGTAGTACAATAAAATTTATTTTTATCAATTTCAGTAGTTCCTTGATTGCTTCAGCGAGAACCTTTATTTCTTGAACCGGATTCTTCATCTCCTCAATCACGTTTGTGTCAGTGTCTTCACCTTGGCCATCATTCTTATCAACAACCCCCTTATTGTTATCATCAGCCCACATAAAAAAATCACATCCACCACCTTCACTAGGTGTTGGGAAAATCGGGGTGCCCTGATCTATTCGAGGTGATTATTTAAATACATATTTAAATTAAACAGTTAATTACTAACATGAATTAATCCTAAATCAATTCAACATAATAATAAACAACATGCGTACACATCATTCACGTAAATCCTAAACATGCGGAACTAGGAGTTATGAAATTACTAACCTCTTGAAGAATCAAACGGATGAATCAACCCAAGAGTCTTCCCAAATATATCCCCAAAGTCCACGAACACTATCCGGTGGGAAGATTTCAACGAATGATTTTAATGGGAGAGAAATTAAATATTTTGCTACTACCTTTGTGGATTTCTAATATTTCCAACACATGGAATTGCACTTGGGAATGAAGAGTTCATCCCCTATAAATAGGGAGGAGGGGTCGAAAATTTAGGTCAAGAAAATAAGGAAGAAAATCTTTTCTTGGTCCCCAAGAAATCTTGAATATATCTTCTATATTCTTTTCTCCTTAATTAAATTTTCCATAAAAATCTCTTCCCCTCTTGTACCCACTATTTTCAAAAATTACAAGGTAAAAGGAGTCAAGATTTGACTTCTTGAATTTGTGTGATAATTATGTATTCCTAAAATAATTATCTCTTTCCATAAAATATCTACAAGAAAATCAAGACAATCTTTTCTTCCTTTTTATCTACAAATTTTTGAAAAATAGACATGGAAATATAGCAAGAATATTTTCTTCTCTCTCATTAATTGGACTTTATTTTGGGCTATTTGGGGGGCCTTTAGGAGAATTAAGATTAAACCTTCAATGGACTATGAAGCTATAATATTTTGGGCCAAATATTATTCAAGTCCATTAATATTAATTTACTCCACTATAAAATTAATATTGAACTATCCATCTTAACCCATATTACGATTTCACATATAACATGGCTCCCGGTCATTATTTTGCGCATTTAAGATTATCTTAGTCCACTAATTAATTAAGCCACTGAACAAGCTTTATATTAATTAATATCTTTGTCCTTGGAGTAAAGACATCTCAACATTATTATCCATGCCTGAAATAAATTCCCACTTGCAAGATTTGACATGATAAAGGATATGAGCCCACCAAGGGGACAAATCAAGCAAGACGTACTTGCACGCGATTCTTCGTTTTAAATGTCAGCAATCGTCATGTAATTAATAATATTGCCCAAGATATAAGGTATCGAATCGCATTGACTCTCTTCCCATCATAAGTCAAAGCAATAGTTATTAATTTTACACGATCCTATTTAAGTGACGGAGATTAAGAAACAACGCACCACTGAGGTCTAATTCTTGTATATTCAGTACCGAAGAATTTGTCCTCTTGTAGGTCCTCATTCAGCGCACCTAATGTTGGGGAATTAATTGCCCGGATCTATTCGGGATGAATATTTAAATACAAATTTAATTCTAACATTTATTACTAGCATGAATTAATCCTATATTAATTCAAATAATAATTCAACAACAAATCATGCATATAAACAGTTCACATAAAACCTACACATGCGGAATTGCTACGGGTTTACGTGAACTAACCTTTTGGAGTGACAATCGTTGAGAAGATGAACTTCGTTGACACGAACACACCAAAAGACCTTCCCAAGTATTCCCAAGTCCTTGCTTGTCAATCCGATGGTAGGATGCTCGCGAACAATTAACAAAAGGAAAAATAAATTATATGTTGCACCACCTTTGTGGATTTCTAATTTTTCCAACACATGAAATTGCACTTGGGGATGAAAAAATCATCCCATATTTATAAGTGGTAGTGGCCGATTTTTTCTTAGGAAAAAGGGAGAGAAAATCTCTTTCTTGATCTCCAAGAAATCTTGAATATATATCCAATATATTCTTTTCTCCATAATTAAAATATTCCAAAAAAATCCCACTCTCTTATTGTTATGGAATTTCGAAAAAATGAGGATAAAGATTCCAAGATTTGGATCTTATTGAATTTATGAGATATACTTGTATTCCAAGAATACATATCTTCCATAATATCTTTTCAAGAAAATCAAGAAAATCTTTCTTTTCCTTCTTTTTTTCTTTAATTTCGAAAATCCCCATATAAATAATCAAGTGGGAGATTATCTTGAATTTAATGAGATAATCTCGTATTCCAAGAATGCATAGCTTCATTCCATAACAAAACTCAAAGAAAATCTTTCTCCCCTTTTATTTATAATTTTCGAAAATTTTGGAAAATTAAGCAACCATAATTTATTTTATTTTAAACACTTTTTTAGTTATTTGACATTATGTTGGGCTACTTGAGGGGCCTTTAGGAGAATTAAGATTGGACCTTCCAATGGATCTTGAATTTTCAATATTGAGCCACAATATTATTCAAGCCCATAAATATTAATTAATCTCACTACATAATTAATATTGCACTATCCATATTAACCCATATTACAGTTAATATGGCTCCCGGTTATTATTTCCCGTGTTTAAGATTATCTAGCCCATTAATTAATTCAAACCACTGAAATAGCTTTCCATTAATTAATATATTTTTGTCCTTGGTCAAGGAACAGTTCAACATTATTATCCATACCAAAAACTAATTCCACTTGCAAGATTTTGTATGATAAATCTTATGAACCTCCCAAGGGGGCAAATCGAACAAGCGTACTTGCACACGATTCTTAGTATTAAATCTTAGCAATCGCATGTGACCAATAATAATGCCCAAGATATAAAGTATTGAATCTCATTGATTCTCTACCCGTCATAAGTCAAAGCAATAATTACTAACCACACACGATCCTATTTAAGGGACGAAAATTAAGAAATAACGAACCACTGAGGTCTAATTCTTCCTAGTTCAGTGCTGAAGAATTTGTCCTCTTGTAGGTCCTATTCAGTACATTAGTCATGCACTAGTGTAATCTCTTGGTCAAGACAAGCCAATCTGAGCCTTACACTTCAACCTTTCACGATGGATTGTTCATTTCCATCTAGGTCGTGAACGGTGTACTTTTAGTTAGAAGGGACTGTTAATTTAATCTTCCGTGATCTGGTATCACTAAATTAACTACAATGTAACACGTACTATTTATTGAACAGTTATGCAGTAAATATATGTAACATTCAATGATATTTAAAGCATCGGTGATAAATAATTTATTTCAGTAAGTAAGATAGAAATTCAGTTGGGTTATACAAAATAAAAGCACTTGCCAGTATAACCCCAACACCTAAATGCGCTAGTGTGATCCCTTGGTCAAGACAAGCCAATCTGGATCTCACACTTCAACCATTCATGATGGTTCGTTCATTTCCATCTGGGTTGTGAATTTGTACTTAATTACGAGGGCTGTTAATTTGATCTTCAGTGATCGGGTATCACCAAATTAATTACAACGTAATACGTACTGTCTTATCAAACGGGTTTGCAATAAACATATATAACATTCATTCATATTTAATGCAACAATGATTAAATAATTTATTTCAGTAAACAAATAAGAAACTTCAGTTTGGTTATACAAAGTAAAAGCATACTTTTCAGTATAACCCCAACAATCTCCCACTTATACTCAAAGTCTGCTTTTAAGTATACTACAACATGTCTCGTGTTCTATGTGACATCTAATTGTTGGGGAATGAGTTGCACAGATCTATTCGGGGTGAATATTTAAATACAAATTTAATTCATTAATTATTACTAGCATGAATTAATCCTATATTAATTCAAATAATAATTGCAACAACATATCATGCATATAAAAGCCCACGTAAAACCTACGCATGCACGGAATCTACGGGTTTACGTGAACGCATTCTCCGGGATGGCAAAGACTTTCGCCGGACCGGACTAACCAAAAGGACTTCCCAAGTATTCCCTTAGCCCTTGCTCAACTATCGGGTGGAAGGACACTTGTCTAACAATTAACAAAAAAAAAAAATAAACTTTGTTGCACCACCTTTGTGGATTTGCTAATATTTCCAAAGACATGGAATTGTACTTGGGAATGAACTAATCATCCCCTATTTATAGGAGAGAGTTGGTCTAAATTTTGTAGAAAAACAATGTGGGAAAAGAATTTTCTTGGTCACCAGAAAATCTTGAATATATCTCCTATATTCTTTTTTTCCTATAATTAAAATATTCCACAAAAATCCCACCTCCCTAAATATGGATTTTTTAGAAAATTTAATGTGCAAGATTCCAAGATTTGGATCTTCTTGAACTTATGGGATATTCTTGTATTTTAAGAAATACATATCTTCCATAATATCTTTTCAAGAAAATCTTTCTTGCCCATTATATTTCCTAATTTTCGAAAATTTCAATATAGATAGCTTTAGTGAGAGATTTCTTGAATTTAATGAGATAATCTTGTATTCCAAGAATACATATCTTCATTCCATAACAAAATTCAAAGAAAATCTTTTCTCCCAACATACATCTATAAATTTCAAATTTTGGTTGGAAAATTAAGCAACAATATTTATTTTATTTTAATCACCTTTTTCAGTTATTGATTGTTTTTTGTTGGGCTACCGAGGGGGCCTTTAGGAGAATTAAGATTGGACCTTCTAATGGATCTTGAATATCTAATATTGAGCCACAATATAATTCAAGTCCATAAATATTAATTAATCCCACTACATAATTAATATTGCACTATCCATCTTAACCCATATTGGTCAATATGGCTCCCCATCATTATTTCCGTGTGTAAGATTATTTAGCCCATTAATTAATTCAAGCCACTCAAATAGCTTTTCGTTAATTAATATCTTTTGTCCTTGGTCGAGGAACGGTTCAACATTATTATCCATACCGAAAAACTAATTCCACTTGCAAGATTTGGTATGATAAAACTTATGAACCTCCCCCAAGGGCAAATCAAGCAAGCGATTTGCACACGATTCTTCAGATAAATCTTAAGAATCACATGTGACTAATAATATTGCCCAAGATAAAAAGTATTGAATCTCTTTGATTCGCTACCCATGATAAGTCAAATCAATAGTTATCAATCCCACGTGTTCCTATTTAAGGGACGAAGGTTAAGAAACAACGAACCACTGAGGTCTAATTCTTCCTTGTTCAGTTCTGAAGAATTTATCCTCCTCAGAGGTCCTATTCAACAAGATCGATCATGCACTAGTGTAATCTCTTGGTCAAGACAAACCAATCTGAGCCTTACACCTCAACCTTTCATGATGGGTTATTCATTCTCATCTAGGTCGTGAATGGCGTACTTTTAGTTACAAGGGGCTGTTAATTTAATCTTTTGTGATCTGGTATCACTAAATTAACTACAATGTAACACGCATTTAATTATTGAACAGCTTTATCAAAGAAATATATGTAACATTCAATAATATTTAAAGCATCAGTGATAAACAATTTATTTCAGTAAATAACTCTGAAAATTCAGTTTCGATTATACAAAGTAAAAAGTATACTTTTCAGTATAATCCCAACACTAATGTCACCCTACACGAACTTAGTAATATTTCTCCCACTTATACTCAAAGCAGATTGACAACATCCTTGACACCCATTCCTTCCACATGTCTCTCGAATGTACTCTGAGGCAGACCCTTTGTGAATGGATCTGCTAGGTTGTCTTCCGATGCAATCTTAGCCACCTAAAAGTCCCCTCTCTTACAGATTTCTCGTATGAGATGGTATTTTCTTTCAATGTGTTTGCTGGCTTTGTTGGCTCTCGGTTCCCTTGAATTTGCAATTGCTCCGGTGTTATCACAGTATACCGTAATTTTGTCGGGCAAATTCGGGACCACGTCCAAGTCCACCAGGAAGTTCTTGAGCCAAACCGCTTCCTTCGCTGCTTCACAAGCAACGACGTACTCAGCTTCCATGGTAGAATCAGCTATGCATTTTTGCTTTACGCTTCTCCATGTCATGGCTCCTCCCCCATGCGAACACACTACCCGGAGGAGACTTTTCCGAGTCAATGTCCGATTGGAAACCGAGTCCGCGGTAACCGATGGGGATCGGGGATCGACTCAGAAACCAACATTCGTCCGTCCGGTCCTTTTCGTAATTTAATGTTCTTTACCGAGCCCAATGCTCTTTTCCTGTGGTTACTTTTGATATCTTGCCACCATGCCTATGGCAAAGCAGATATCCGGTCTCAGACACAACATTGCATACATGAGGCTTCCCACGTACCGAAGCATAAGGCGGATGCCCCTTCATGTCATCTATCTCTTTTCGTGTCTTGGGACACATCTCTTTGATAGATGGATTCCATGATCTCAGAGGGCACAAAGTCTTTCTTTGAATCCTACATCTAAAAGCGCTTCAAAATAGTGTTTATGTATGAGGCTTCATGAAAAGCCCGATCATTCTTTTTCCGCGATCTCGAAAGTGATCTTGATCCCTAGGATGTGACCGCTTCCCCTAAGTCCTTCATATTGAACTGTTTTTTGACAAATATGCCCTTACGCCCGATAACACCTTTACATCATTTCCGGCGAGCGTAATGTCGCCCACGATAGTACCAAAAAAATATCAATGCAGTTACACACGCTTTTTATAGACACAACTTTCAAATTTGTTTTGATCGAATTCGTAGGATTTTATAACTTGATCAAAACACTAATTCCAAGCTCGGGATGCTTGCTTCAGTCCATAAATGGACTTCCTGAGCTTGCAAACCAGATGCTCTTGGCCTTTTCTAATGAAGCCTTCGGGTTGTTGCATATAGATTTCTTCGTCAAGATTTCCATTTAGGAAAGCTGTCTTGACGTCCATTTGCCAGATCTCAAAATCTAGATGCGCTGCAATCGACAAGAGAATGTGGATGGACTTGAGCATGGCTACGGGCGAAAAAGTTTCCTCATAATCGATCCCTTCTTTTTGAGTGTACCCTTTCGCCACAAGTTTTGCTTTGAAGGTTTCAACCCTTTCGTCTGGTCCCCTTTTTCTCTTGTATACCCACTTGCATCCGATGGGTTTTAGCCCATCAAGTGGTTCGACTAGCTCCCACACCTTGTTGTGATCCATTGAACCCATCTCGGCTTCCATTGCTGTTTGCCAAGATTGAGCATCTTTGTCTTGGATCGCCTTGTTGTAGGACCATGGATCTGATTCTTCTGCGGAGATCAAGTCTGAAGACTCTCCGATCCCCAAGAATCTCTCGGGTTGTCTGATAACCCTCCCATTACGACGAGGTTCCGGTTGTGTAGGCGTGACATTTGGTATATCATTTTGTACATTTGGCAATGGAGTTGGCCCCCTAAGTTCTTCTAAGGTAATTTCACTTCTAGGCTTTCGACTGTTCATATAGTCTTCTTCCAAAAATCTAAAGTGAGTATTGATTACTACCTTTTGATCTTCGGGACCATAGAATATGCATCCTTTAGTTCCTTCGGGGTACCCTATGAACATCCTTAATTCTGAACGTGCATCCAATTTATCGGCTTCCTTATCTAGCACGTATGCCGGACACCCCCAGATCCTGATGTGTCCGAAACTAGGCTTGCGCCCCATCCACAATTCTCTCGAGGTTTTAGGTACTGATTTGGATGGCACTAGGTTCAGAATATAAGCCGTTGTTTCTAATGCGTAACCCCAGAACGATTTTGGTAAATCCGCATAACTCATCATTGACCTTACCATTTCTAAAAGCGTTCTATTCCTTCGTTCTGCAACCCCATTTTGTTGAGGGGTACCGGGTGCAGTCAACTGGGATGCAATCCCCACTTCCGGTAGGTAGTTCAGAAATTCATCGCTGAGGTATTTGCCTCCACGATCAGATCGTAGAAACTTGATACTTTTTCCCTTATGATTCTCTGCTTGAGCCTTAAATTATATTTATCAAAGGTCTCAGATTTATGCTTCATTAGGAAAATGTATCCGTAGCGTGAGTAATCATCGATAAAAGTAACGAAATACTCGTAGCCACCTCTAGCTTTGATTTGCATTGGACCACACACATCGGTGTGAACGATTTCTAACACTTCTTTAGCTCTAAGCCACTTGGCTCCAAATGCCCTCTTGGTCATTTTACCTTCCAAGCACGATTCGTAAGCCGGAAATGGCTCAATTTGGAGAGACCCCAAAGAACCATCTTTCACCAACCTTTGAATCCCTTTCGGGTTAATATAACCTAATCTTAGGTGCCAAAGAAGTGTCTCATTCACGTCAGCCGAGCGCTTTCGTTTACAAGAAATAGTAGATGTGTTATAGGATGCATTTTGTGAGTGATGTGCACAGTTAATAATATAGAGATTGTTCCTCAAGGTTCCACGACAGATAATCACATCGTTACGAAGAACAGTAACATCTTTATTAAAATGAACAAAATATCCGTCGATAAACAGTTTAGAAATAGAAATAAGGTTTTTCCAAAAAACAGGAACATAAAGAACATCTCTTAAAATTAACGTCTTGTCGCCAAAGGACAGGTGCACTTCTCCCACTGCTTTAGCTGCCACTCTCGTAGCATCGCCTAGCGTGATGAGGATCTCACTCTCACTTAGTCACCGGGTTTACTTGAAACCCTGCAATGTGAAACATACATGATCAGTGGATCCCGTATCCAATACCTACGAATGGGTATCATACTCCGCCAAACAAGTTTCAACAACTAGCGAGTGTGAATTACCTTTCTTTTCATTCCTTTTAAGTTTGGAACATGCCGACTTCCAATGTCATTTTTCTCCACAGTTAAAACATTTTCCTTTTGGTGTCTTCTGGACTTTCAACCAACTTGATTTCTTACCTTTTCTTTTGTGGCCTTGCTTTGGATCAGACTATTCATCTCCTTCTCAATCTTGCCTTCCTTTGGCCTAGATTTTGAGAGCAGTTTCTTAGTCACCAAGGCTTCGTCTTCTTGTCCCAAGTGTTCCTCTACCGTCTCCAAGATCTCTTGTAGGGTGTCTGTGGTAAACATGTGATCGCTCATCACAAAATTACAATAGAACTCATTAAAGCTCCTTGGAAGAGTTAGGAACAAGAATTCGATTTGAGCCTCATCATCGTATCATGCACCAAGGTAAGCAAGTTTTTCAAAATGGCGTCTGATTTTGAGAATGTGATCCCTTACGGGTGTTCCCTCAATCATTTTTAGCCTTTCGACTCCATTTTGATGAAACTCTTTGATCATGCAGTTCTCAGAGGAAAACATTTCCTCAAGACTTTGAACAATCTCCGCAGCTGAATCAATTTCCTCATGAATGAGCCTCAAATCATCAGACAATGAAGTCAAGATTATCGGTTTTATTGATTCATTGGCTTGCTCCCAGATTTCGTACAAACATCTTTCCGAACTAGATGACTCTTCAGTGATTCTATCAGGTTTATGTCCGCCAAGAACCCAATAATGTTTTTGTGCAGAGAGGACAAAAGTCATATTACGTTTCCAAGTGACATAGTTTTCACCAGTGAGTTGGTTTCTTTTCAGTATATTGAACAGTGGATTAAAAGGTTGCGACATGATGAACTGAAATAAACATGTATTTTGTATCAATATCCAGATCAACACAAAATTAAATCACATAATTCGATCACATGATTCATATTAAAATCTCAAAAAAATATGAACATGCATCAGCCAACATCTCAAAACAGATTTAAATGAGCCTCGTGGGAGGGTCATCATTTAAATCACATTCAAGCAGGTTACAAACAAGAACAGTTACAAACCTTTAATTAAAAAAATTAATAGTCGGCTCCCACTTGACCAATATAAAATTGGCAAGGACTTCGAAGAAGTATATAAATATCAATTTTATACCTAAGTAATAACCATGATTAAATATAGAATTATTACTTCGCTTTGATCGAGCCTCATTGGAGGGTCATCGTCGCCACTAATAATATTTCACAATCATCATTTTGGGAATTTATTCATGTGAAAGCTATCTTTTGACCATCCCGTAGGGGAATTTCTCCAAAAGATTTCACAAATAAATAAATCATTGAGGTCAAAATTAATTTGCGTCAAAACAAATTAATTATCATAACATAATTAGTAATTTTTTAATTTGAGATTTTTCGTTGGGAAATTCTCATGCAAACATATTTAAAAAAATTAAATAAAGCACAAGAAAATACAACAGAAGTAAATCAAGCAAAGCAGAAAATAAACACATTGGGCACAAATTATCCAACTGTCATGGTTTGATTTTTTGATTTTTCGCTTGATTTTTTGAAGAAACGAAATCGCCTTGAATTTCTCCCATTTAAATTCGCCTCGGAGAGAGAACCCGCCTTGAAATGCCACGCTAAGCACCTAAAGACTGCCTCAGCGGCCAGGATGCCCGATCCAGATCCGCCGCGTGATGGTTCAAAGATCCATCTTTTAACTGTTATGCCTCTTTGATCGTTCAATTTATTTAGGCTTAAATTTAACTAATATACATTGAACAAACGACGCCGATTTTCTTATAAAGTGGAATTAAAAACTATTCAAAAAATAGCAAGATGAAAAAATAAACACATTAAATACCATGAAAATTGACCCGATTTCAAAGCAACTACGCCAATTTAATGTCAATTTGGTTTTGGCATCTTGTTCGGGGTGCATATTCGGATTATTTAAATACATTCTTTACTCATGAATTAATTCTAAAGCAATTCTTGGAGAGTTTCAGAGCCTCGGCATGGTAGGGTAATTGAATACAAGCGTTTGCACTTTTTGCACATTTCAAAAGACATTAACGCCGCCTGGGACGATGGTTTAGGATCCATCTTTAACTCGTCGCCTTTTGGGCAATATTATTAATTACATGACGATTTCTCCTTCGACATTTAATACGGAGAATCGATTATAAAAAGTATCGTCTTGCTTGATTTGTGTTATATTGGTGGTGGGCTCATATCCTTTATCATGCTAAATCTTGCAAGTGAAAATTTATTTCCGGACCTAGATGGATAATAATGTTGAGTCGTCTTTACCTAAGGACAAAGATATTAATTAATATAAAAGCTTGTTCAAGGGCTTAATTAATTAATGGACTAAGATAATCTTAAATGCGAAAAAATAATGACCGGAGCCATGTTATATGTGAAATAATTAATATGGTTTAAGATGGATAGTTCAATATTAATTTTATAGTGGAGTAAATTAATATTAATGGACTTGAATAATATTTGACCCAAAATATTATAGCTTCATAGTCCATTGGAGGTCCAATCTTAATTCTCCTAAAGGCCCCCCAAATAGCCCAAAATAAAGTCCAATTAATGAGAGAGATAAGAAAATATTCTTACTATATTTTCAAGAGATATTTTTGAAAATTTGTGGTCAAAAAGGAAGAAAAGATTGTCTTGAAGATATTTTATGGAAAGAGATAATTATTGTAGGAATGCATAATTATCCCATAAATTCAAGAAGTCAAATCTTGACTCTTTTAGGCTTGTAATTTCAAAAATTATGAGGTAGAAGAGGGGAAGAGATTTTTATGGAAAATTTAATTAAGGAGAAAAGAATATAGAAAATATATTCAAGATTTCTTGGAGACCAAGAAAAGATTTTCTTCCTTATTTGTTTTGCCCTAATTTTCGCCCCCTCCTCCCTATTTATAGGGGATGAACTCTTCATTCCCAAGTGCAATTCCATGTGTTGGAAATATTATAAATCCACAAAGATGGTAGCAAAATATTTAATTTCTCTCTCATTAAAATCGTTCATTGAAATCTTCCCACCGGATAGCGTTCGTGGACTTTGGGGATATATTTGGGAAAACTCTTGGGTTGATTCATCCATTTGATTCTTCAAGAGGTTAGTAATTAAAAGTGAATCAGGAGTTCCGCATGTTTAGGATTTACGTGAATTATGTGTACGCATGTTGTTTATTATTATGTTGAATTGATTTAGGATTAATTCATGTTAGTAATTAAATTATTTAATTTAAATATGTATTTAAATAATCACCTCCGAATAGATCCGGGCACCCGATTTTTCCCAACAATCGTATCGAGCTCGGTTTCGAGCTCGATTTTTTTTTAAATTGTTATTTAAATTGTTGAACATTAAATTGAAATTGGATAGTAGAATTGCTAGATCTGTTTTGCAGGTATCCAATTGTCATGGTATTTAATGTGTTATATTTTCATGCGTATGAATGAATGTTTTTAATTCGACTCGTTCGATTTGTTTTTCTCGTGAGAAAATCCACGAGTAGATTAGGCTATTTGATTTGTTCAATGTAATAGACTAGTCTAGATTTGAGGTATTTATTTTTCGATAAATAAATTATAACTTAATCGGAGACGAAGACGGAGACGAGTTAAAGACGGATCCGATCGGACGCAGGCAAGACGCGCCGCGCGAAAAGTGCCAAGGAGGCACGCTGCTAACGCGGACGCCGGCAGATGACGGCATCGGGCGAGGCCGAGGGCCGAAGCGCGACGAGGGTCGCTGGAGCGACGACGTGCACGACATCGCGCGCGCGAGCGAGCGACGGGCGGACGGAGAGTTGTTAATGCGACAGACGATACTCAAATTCTACCATCTGCCGAGAGGTCAGCAGAGAGTCCGCAGACGGGCGACGCCACTGGGCCAGCTTCTTAAAGACGGGCGCGGGCCGCTCAACCAAGCGGCCGGCCGACGCGGTGGGCATCCTTACCGCGAGCGCATGCGGCGTATGCTTTCAAGACGGAGTTCTTTTTCGAGATTTAACGAGTGGGAGAAATTCAAGACTACTTTTCTTCAAAATCAAGTCAAGGAAAATCAAACCATGACAATGGATAATTTGTGCCCAATGTGTTTATTTTCTGCTTTTTGCTTGATTTATTATCGTATTTTTCTTGGCTTTTATTTAATTTGTTTAAATGTGTTTGCATGAGAATTGCTCAACAAAAAATCTCAAATTCAAAAAAAAATAAAAATTACTAAGTATGTTTTAATAATTAATTTGTTTTGACACAAATTAATTTTGACCTCCATGATTTATTAATTTGTGAAAAGCTTTTTGAGAAATTCTTTACCGGACGGTCAAAAAGATAGCTTTTCACATGAATAAATTTCCAAAATGATGATTGTGAATTATTATTAGTGGCGACGATGACCCTCCCATGAGGCTAGATCAAAGTGAAGTAATGATTTTGTATTTAATTATGGTTATTACTTAGGTATAAAATTGATATTTATATACTTCTCCGAAGCCCCTGTCAATTTTATATTGGTCAAATGGGAGCCGACTATTAATTTTTTAATTAAAGGTTTTAATCGTTTTTGTTTGTAACTCGCTTGAATGTGATTTAAATGATGACCCTCCCCACGAGGCTCATTTAAATCTGTTTTTGAGATGTTGGCTGATGCATGTTCATATTTTTTGAGATTTTAATATGAATCATGTGATCGAATTATGTGATTTAATTTTGTGTTGATCCGATATTGATACAAAATATATGTTTATTTCGATTCATCATGTCGCAACCTTTTAATCCACTGTTCAATATACTGAAAGATAACCTCCTCACTGGAGAAAACTTTGTTGATTGGTATCGAAAACTCACTATTGTCCTCACTGCACAAAGCCATATCTCGATTCTTACTACACCCAAACCAGAAAAGCCATCTGACGAGACAACCAAAGCGGTTAAGAAATAATATGATAATTGGGAGCATTCTAACGAAATGGCAAAGTGTACCATCTTGGCTTCAATGTCAGATGTGTTGCAACACCAACACCAAAACGTTGAGAACCCAAGGAAATCATGGTCAATCTTAAAGCGATGTTTCAACATCGTAACCGCAGGTCGGGCAGAGATCACTATGAGGGACATGCTCTCTATGAAAATGGTGGAGGGAACACCGTAGAAGGGAACATGTTCTCCAGATGATAGCTCACCTCAACAAACTCGAGGAGCTTGGAGCGAATATGACATGACATCGAGACCCAGATCGATTTCATACTCCATTCCCAAGCCCAAGAGCTTTTGAACATGTTCAGTCGAATTATCAAATGAATAATCAAAAAGTTCACTTTGCACGATCTGTTACAAGCTCTTGTCTCTACCAAGGAATTTTAGGAGAGAGCAAATGTTTTTAGCGGTTAGTTGGACCGTCCTCTTATTCTAGGCCAAAAGGAGGCAAGAGAAAGAGGAAGCCCAAAAGAGAAAGCCAAGCTAATTTTGCCAAAGACAAAGGAAAGGTGAAGAGGGATGGTGGAGCAAAGAATCCGGCTAAGGAAGGAAGCTTCAATCATGCGGTGAAAAAGGGACATTGAAGTCGGGCTGTTCCAAACCCAAAAGGAATGGAAAGAAAGGTAATTCACACTCGCTAGTTGTTGAAACTTGTTTGTCGGAGTATGCTACCCATTCTACCATTCAATTGTATTTGATCTGGGATCCATCGATCATGATGTTTCACATTGCAGGTTTCAAGCGGATTACGACTAAGTGAGAGTGAGATCCTCATCATGCTAGGCGATGCTACGAGAGTGGTGAAGAAAGCAAAGAGGGAGAAGTGCACTGTGCCATTTGGGAGACAGGACGTTAATTTTAAGAGATGTTCTTTATGTTCCTGTTTTTCGGAAAAACCTTATTTCTATTTCAAACTGTTTATCGATGGATATTCTGTTCGTTTTAATAAAGATGTTACTATTTTTCATAACGTTGTGATTATCTGTTGTGGAACTTTGAGGAACAATCTCTATATTATTAACTGTGCACATCACTCACAAAATGCATCCTATAACACATCTACTATTTCTTGTAAACGAAAGCGCTCAGCTGACGTGAACGAGACACTTCTTTGGCACCTAAGATTAGGTCATATTAACCCAAAAAGGATTCAAAGATTGGTGAAAGATGGTTCTTTGGGTTCTCTCCAAATTGAGCCATTTCCAACTTGCGAATCGTGCTTGGAAGGTAAAATGACCAAGAGGGCATTTGGAGCCAAGGGGCTTAGAGCTAAAGAAGTGTTAGAAATCGTTCACACCGATGTGTGTGGTCCAATGCAAATCAAAGCTAGAGGTGGCTACGAGTATTTTGTTACTTTTATCGATGATTACTCACGCTACGGATACATTTTCCTAATGAAGCATAAATCTGAGACCTTTGATAAATATAATTTAAGGCTCAATCAGAGAATCATAAAAAAAAAAAGTATCAAGTTTTGACGATCCGATACCTATCGGAAAAAGTATCAAGTACCTCAACGATGAATTTAACTACCTAATCGAAAGTGGGGATTGATCCCGCCGATTGATCGCACCGGTCAACCCTCAACAAAATGGGGTTGCAGAATCGAAGGAATAGAACGCTTTTAGAAATGGTAAGGTCAATGATGAGTTATGCGGATTTACCAAAATCGCTCGGGGTTACGATTAGAAACAACGGCTTATATTTCGAACCTAGTGCCATCCAAATTGGTACCTAAAACCCGAGAGAATTGTGGACGGGCGCAAGCCCGCTTTTGGACACATCAGATCTCGGGGTGTCCGCATACGTGCTAGACAAGGAAGCAGGTAAATTGGATGCACATTCGAAATAAGGATGTTCATAGGGTACCTGGAAGGAACTAAAGGATGCATGTTCTATGGTCCCGAAGATCAAAAGGTGGTAATCAAAAGATCACTTTAGATTTTTGGAAGAAGACTATATGAACAAATAAATATGAGTGAAAAATACTTTCAAAAGTGGTAATTACCTTGAAATTACCTTAGAAGAACTTAGGGGCCAACTTCGTTGCCAACCTGCATAAAAATGATATACCAAACGTCACGCCTACACAACGGAACCTCATCGAAGTGGGAGGGTTATCGGACAACCCGAGAGATTCTTGGGGATTAGAGAGTCTTCCGGACTTGATCTAAAGATAAGAATCGATCCATGGTCCTACAACGAGGTGATCCAAGACAAAGATGCTCAATCTTGGCAAATAAAGAATGGAAGCCGAGATGGGTTCAATGGATCAACAAGGTGTGGGAGCTAGTTAAACCACTTGATGGGGGGTAAAACCCATCGGATGCAAGTGGGTATACAAGAGAAAAAGGGGACCGGACGGAAGGGTTGAAACCTTCAAAGCGAGACTTGGCGAAAAGGGTACACTTAGAAAGAAGGATCGATTATGAGGAAACCTTTTCGCCGCCAGAGCCATGCTCAAATCCATCCCAAGATTCTCTTGTCGATTGTCTTCATCTAGATTTTGAGATCGCAAATGGACGCCAAGACGGCTTTTCCTAAATGGAAATCTTGACGAAGAAATCTATATGCAACAACCCAAGACTTCATTGAAAAAGGCCAAGAGCATCGGTTTTGCAATCTCGTGAAGTCCATTTATGGATTTGAAGCAAGCATCCCGAGCTTGGAATCGGTGTTTTGATCAAGTTATAAAATCTTACGGATTCGATCAAAACAAATTTGAAAGTTGTGTCTATAAAAAGCGTGACAGAACTGCATTGGTATTTTTGGTACTATACGTTGACGACATTCTGCTCATTGGAAACAATGTAAAGGTGTTATCGAAAAAGGGCATGATATGTCAAACGATTCGATATGAAGGACTTAGGGGAAGCCGGTCACATCCTAGGGATCAAGATCACTCGAGATCGCAGGAAAAGAATGATCGGGCTTTCGCAAGCCTCATACATAGACACTATTTTGAAGCGCTTTCAAAGATGCAGATTCAAGAAAGGCTTTGTGCCCTATGGACACGTAATCCATCTATCTCAAAGAGATGTGTCCCAAGACACATAAAGAGATAGATGACATGAAGGGCATCCCTTATGCTAGGTTTGTGGGAAGCCTCATGTATGTATGTCTTTGTGTCTGAGACCGAAAATCTGCTTTTTGCCATAGGCATGGTGGCAAGATATCAAAGTAACCCCAGGAAAAGAGCATTGATGATAAAGAAAGAACATTCACGAAAAGGTGACACCGACAGAATGTTGGTTTACAAGTCGAACGGTCGATCCCATCCGATTTACGGACTCGGATTTTCAATCGGACATTGACTCAGAAAGTCTACCTCGGGTAGTGTGTTCTGCAATGGGGGAGGAGCCATGACATGGAGAAGCGTAAAGCAGAAATGCATCGTTGATTCTACCATGGAAGCCGAGTACGTCGCTGCTTGTGAAGCAGCGAAGGAAGCGGTTTGGCTCAAGAAATTCCTAGTGGACTTGGACGTTGTCCCGGATTTTCCCAGCACGATCACGGTTTACTGTGATAATGCCAAAGTAGTTACAAATTCGAGGGAGCCGAGAGCCCACAAGGCCAGCAAACACATTGAAAGAAAATACCATCTCATACGAGAAATCGTTAAGAGATGAGACATTGAGGTGGCTAAGATTGCATCGGAAGACAACCTAGCAGATCCATTCACAAAGGGTCTACCTCAGAGTACATTCGAGAGACATGTGGAAGGAATGGGTGTCAAGGACGTTGCCAATCTGCTTTGAGTATAAGTGGGAGAAATATTATTAGGTTCGTGTAGGGTGACATTAGATGTCACATAGAACACGTGACATGTTGTAGTATACTTAAAAGCAGACTTTGAGTATAAGTGGGAGATTGTTGGGGTTATACTGAAAAGTATGCTTTTACTTTGTATAACCAAACTGAAGTTTCTTATTTGTTTACTGAAATAAATTATTTAATCACTATTGCATTAAATATGAATGAATGTTATATATGTTTATTGCAAACCCGTTTGATAAGACAGTACGTATTATGTTGTAATTAATTTGGTGATACTCGATCACTGAAGATCAAATTAACAGCCCTCGTAATTAAGTACAAATTCACAACCCAGATGGAAATGAACGAACCATCATGAACGGTTGAAGTGTGAGACCCAGATTGGCTTGACTTGACCAAGGGATCACACTAGCGCATTTAGGTGCGCTGAATGAGGACCGACAGGAGGACAAATTCTTCGGTACTGAATATACAAGAATTAGACCTCAGTGGTGCGTTATTTCTTAATCTCCATCACTTAAATAGGATCGTGTGAAATTAATAACTATTGCTTTGACTTATGATGGGAAGAGAGTCAATGTGATTCGATACCTTATATCTTGGGCAATATTATTAATTACATGACGATTGCTGACATTTAAAATGGAGAATCGCGTGCAAGTACGTCTTGCTTGATTTGTCCCCTTGGTGGGCTCATATCCTTTATCATGTCAAATCTTGCAAGTGAAAATTTATTTCCGGCATGGATAATAATGTTGAGCTGTCTTTACTCCAAGGACAAAGATATTAATTAATATAAAGCTGATTCAGTGGCTTAATTAATTAATGGACTAAGATAATCTTAAACGCGGGAAATAATGATCGGGAGCCATGTTATATGTGAAATCGTAATATGGGTTAAGATGGATAGTTCAATATTAATTTTATAGTGGAGTAAATTAATATTAATGGACTTGAATAATATTTGGCCCAAAATATTATAGCTTCATAGTCCATTGTAGGTCCAATCTTAATTCTCCTAAAGGCCCCCCAAATAGCCCAAAATAAAGTCCAATTAATGAGAGATAGAAGAAAATTTTCTTGCTATATTTCCAAGAGATATTTTCGAAAATTTGTGGCCAAAAAGGAAGAAAAAATTGTCTTGATTTTCTTGAAGATATTTTATGGAAAGAAATAATTATTGTAGGAATGCATAATTATCCCATAAATTCAAGAAGTCAAATCTTGACTCCTTTAGGCTTGTAATTTTCAAAAATTATGAGTTAGAAGAGGGGAAGAGATTTTTATGGAAAATTTAGTTAAGGAGAAAAGAATATAAAAGATATATTCAAGATTTCTTGGAGACCAAGAAAAGATTTTCTTCCTTATTTGTTTTGCCCTAATTTTCGCCCCCCTCCTCCCGATTTATAAGGGATGAACTCTTCATTCCCAAGTGCAATTCCATGTGTTGGAAATATTAGAAATCCACAAAGGTGGTAGCAAAATATTTAATTTCTCTCCCATTAAAATCGTTCATTTAAATCTTCCCACCGGATAGCGTTCGTGGACTTTGGGGATATATTTGGGAAGGCTCTTGGGTTGATTCATTCGTTTGATTCTTCAAGAGGTTAGTAATTCCATAACTCCTAGTTCCGCATGTTTAGGATTTACGTGAATTATGTGTACGCATGTTGTTTATTATTATGTTGAATTGATTTAGGATTAATTCATGTTAGTAATTAACTGTTTAATTTAAATATGTATTTAAATAATCACCTCGAATAGATTCGGGCACCCCGATTTTCCCAACAAAAAGGAGTCAAGATTTGACTTCTTGAATTTATGGGATAATTATGTATTCCTACAATAATTATCTCTTTCCATAAAATATCTACAAGAAAATCAAGACAATCTTTTCTTCCTTTTTATCTACAAATTTTCGAAAAATAGACATGGAAATATAGCAATAATATTTTCTTCTCTCTCTCATTAATTGGACTTTATTTTGGGCTATTTGGGGGGCCTTTAGGAGAATTAAAATTGGACCTTCAATGGACTATGAAGCTATAATATTTTGGGCCAAATATTATTCAAGTCCATTAATATTAATTACTCCACTATAAAATTAATATTGAACTATCCATCTTAACCCATATTACGATTTCACATATAACATAGCCCCCGGTCATTATTTCCCGCGTTTAAGATTATCTTAGTCCATTAATTAATTAAGCCACTGAACAAGCTTTATATTAATTAATATCTTTGTCCTTGGAGTAAAGACAACTCAACATTATTATTCATGCCGGAAATAAATTTTCACTTGCAAGATTTGGCATGATAAAGGATATGAGCCCACCAAGTGTTGGAATTATACTGGAAAATATGTTTTTACTTTGTATAATCAGACTGACTGAATTTCGGACTTATTTACTGAAATAAATTGTTTATCACTGATGCTTTAAATATCATCGAATGTTACATATATTTCTTTGTGATAACTGTTCAATAAATAGTACTTGTTACATTGTAGTTAATTTAGTGATACCATATCACATAAGATTAAATTAACAGTTCCTTGTAATTAAAAGTACACCATTCACGACCTAGATGGAAATGAACAATCCATCGTGAAAGGTTGTAGTGTAAGGCTCAGATTGGTTTGTCTTGACCAAAGGATTACACTAGTGCATGACTGATGCATTGAAGAGACCTACAGGATGACAAATTCTTCAGAACTGGACTAGGAAGAATTAGATCTCAGTGGTTAGTTATTTCTTAATCTTCGTCCCTTAAATAGGATTGCGTGTGGTTAGTAACTATTGCTTTAACTTATTAAGGGAAGAGAATCAATGAGATTCAATACCCTATATCTTGGGCAATATTATTGGTCACATGCGATTGCTAAGATTTAATACGGAGAATCGTGTGCAAGTACACTTGTTAGATTTGCCCCCTTGGGAGGTTCATAAGTTTTATCATACCAAATCTTGCAAGTGGAACTAGTTTCCGGTATGGATAATAATGTTGAACTGTTCCTTTACCAAGGATAAACGATATTAATTAATGGAAATCTATTTCAGTGGCTTGAATTAATTAATGGGCTAGATAATCTTAAACACAGGGAAATAATAACCGGGAGCCATATTAACTGTAATATGGGTTAAGATGGATAGTGCAATATTAATTATCTAGCGGGATTAATTAATATTTATGGGCTTGAATAATATTGTGGCTCAATATTGATAATTCAAGATCCATTGGAAGGTCCAATCTTAATTCTCCTAAAGGCCCCCCAAGTAGCCCAACATAAAGTCCAATAATTGAAAAAGGTGTTTAAAAATAAAATAAATTTTGATGCTTATTTTTCCTCTCTTTTTTCGAAAAATATGAATAAAAGGGGAAGAAAGATTTTCTTTGAATTTTGTTATGGAATGAAGATATGTATTCTTGGAATACAAGATTATCTCATTAAATTCAAGAAATCTCCCACTTGGTTATTTATATTAGAGATTTCGAAATTTTAAGAAAAAGAAGGAAAAGAAAGATTTTCTTGATTTTCTTGAAAAGATATTATGGAAGATATGTATTCTTGGAATACAAGAATATCTCATAAATTCAAGAAGATCCAAATCTTGGAATCTTGGTCCTCTTTTTCGAAAACTCCATAACAAGATGTGGTGGGATTTTTTGTGGAATATTTTAATTATGGAGAAAAGAATATATGAGATATATTCAAGATTTCTTGGAGATCAAGAAAATATATTCCCACATTGGTTTTTTTACCAAATTTTCGACCACCCCCCATCTATAAATAGGGGATGATTCTTTCATTCCCAAGTACAATTCCATGTGCTGGAAAAATTAGTAAATCCACAAAAGTGGTGCAAAAAAGTTTATTTTTCATTTTGTTAATTGTTCGCGAGCATCCTTCCACCGGATTGTCGAGCAAGGACTAGGGAATACTTGGGAAGGCTTTTTGGTGTGTTTTCATCGACGAGTCCATTGCCATTCCAAGAGGTAAGTTCACGTAAACTCGTAGTAATTCCGCATGCATAGGATTTACGTGAACTGTTTATATGCATGATTTGTTGTTGAATTATTATTTGAACTAATATAGGATTAATTCATGCTAGTAATAATTGTTAGAATTAAATTTGTATTTAAATATTCATCCCGAATAGATCCGTGCAATTAATTCCCCAACATCAAGGGGACAAATCAAGCAAGACGTACTTGCACGCGATTCTCCGTTTTAAATGTCAGCAATCGTCATGAAATTAATAATATTGCCCAAGATATAATGTATCGAATCGCATTGACTCTCTTCCCATCATAAGTCAAAGCAATAGTTATTAATTTCACACGATCCTATTTAAGTGACGGAGATTAAGAAACAACGCACCACTGAGGTCTAATTCTTGTAAATTCAGTACCGAAGAATTTGTCCTCCTGTAGGTCCTCATTCAGCGCACCTAAATGCGCTAGTGTGATCCATTGGTCAATTCAAGCCAATCTGGGTCTCACACTTCAACAGTTCATGATGGTTCGTTCATTTCCATCTGGGTTGTGAATTTGTACTTAATTATGAGGGCTGTTAATTTGATCTTCAGTGATCGAGTATCACCAAATTAACTACAACGTAATACGTACTTTCTTATCAAACGGGTTTGCAATAAACATATATAACATTCATTCATATTTAATGCAACAATGATTAAATAATTTATTTCAGTAAACAAATAAGAAACTTCAGTTTGGTTATACAAAGTAAATGCATACTTTTCAGTATAACCCCAACACTAGGGAGTCGGGACAGTTATGAAATAACCTTTCTCTACTTCTAGGCTTCTGAGAAACGTACGTACGACAAGCTTTTCCACAATAGCAAATGAGGGTTTTGTCGGATCCGACTAGTAGATGTAGAAGACATGGTGTGTTCTACTTTTTTTGTGTAAGAACACCTAATTTAGTAGTTGAATGTGTGGAGTATAATGTGGTTCTATGTACATATATAGCAAATGGATGGATTTTTTCGAAAAAAAAATAATGGAGGGAACAATTAAGAATGGCGCCAAAAATGGAGTGTAATAAAAAAAAATGGACTGAAATTTACGTCGCATGGTATATGCGACTGCAGGCCTACCGGTCACATGGCCTACACGCGAGAGTTGTCACGGTCGCCTACTCTGTGAAGTAGAGTATCGATCCGCGCAAATGCAACAGAAATGATCGAGCGCTGCGTGTCTTATGCGACCTGACCGAAATTTAAAATTTGACCCGATTTTACTTCTTATAAATTCGTGTTCATTTTCACCAAATGCTATCACATAAATTTTACTTCTTATAAATTTCCCATCTTCTTTCTACATCCATACATCCCATCCATCCTATATTTTCATTATCTTCTATTATAAATTTGTCTCCTACCTTTCTTTATTTCGTATTCTTTTTAAACATGAGTTCTTATTATGATCCTGATTACGTTTTCGAGGATGTCACTGCTGATTTTATTGCTTCTGATGATGGTTTAATCGGAAAAGACGGAGTCACTTTTTTGTAAAATATGTTGCCGGTATGAGAAACATCACACTGACCATTCGTGCTTCTAATGCAACTCAGGTCAGGTATATATGTAGTGAAGGTGGAAAATATACACCTAAAAAAACCAAGAATGAGCGAAATACCAAAACCGTAAAAAATTTGTGTCCTTTTTTCTTTACTTGCTTGGCTTTCTGATGCAGAGCGTGATAGGTGGCATATTGAGGTGTTGGAGGGGACACACAATCATCGGTTTCCATCATTTGCAGAGGGTTCAAGACTTGGTCAAATAACCCCCGAACAGTACAAACATGTACAACTGCTAGATGCAATGAATGTGAGCTCGAGCAACATTTTAGGATATTTAAAGACAATCGATCCCAACAATAGTACGACTCAAAGAGAATGTACAATTGTCAGCAAAAGGTGAGGAGAGAGAGCGGGAGGAGCTTACCTCAACGCGTAAAACTTCATACACCCTCGAAAAAATGGAATTCTGAGTGTATAAATATTAGCAAAGTTTTTAATATTTTTTTATAAAACTTCAACAGTCAAGTAGGTTTTATTTTAATCCCACTGCATTCAATATAATTTATTATCGGGGTATAGTTTGCTATATAGTCAATACAATCTATTTATTATTAATGGTTAACTTTAGTCCATATGCATTACATATGAAATCCTAGTTTTTTAGTACATACATAATTGTATTATATTTGATTAGTTTATAAACTTATAGGTACGACTTTAGGACGGATGCTGATTACGGACTCAAAGATATAGTTTTCAACCACCCATGTTCGGTTGTAATGGTCAACACGTATCCACAAGTATTAATCATTGACACGACATACAACATGAACATGTACGGTATTCCTTTACTTGAGGCCGTTGGGGCAACAAGCACTCATAAGACGTTCACCATTGCATATGCATTTATGATCCGTGAAACGCAAGAACACTTCAAATATATCCTATGATTTATTCGGGGATTGTACGATGATGAACTGCCAAATATCGTTGTTACGGACAGGGCTTTCGCGTTGATGAATGTTGTTGATGTAGTTTTTCCAAATTCTCGAGCACAATTGTGCAGGCGCCACGTAGAGCAAGCTGTATATAACCATGCTCCACACCTAGTGGAAAAGGGACTAAGCAAAAAGTTTGCTGATAGTTTTAAAGTAAGGTGGAATTATGCAGTCCAAGCGGGTACACGTGAAGAATGAGAATTTAGGTGGGATTCCGTAAAGAAGAAGTACAGTAGATTTGCAGGTCTGATTTCGTATTGCAAAGATACGTGGCTTACGCCGCATAAACGGAGAATTTTAGGGATGTATATTGATGGTCGCGTGCACTATGGAAACTACACCGCGAACAGGTAACCGTACAATCTTTATACTTTTTATCACAACTATTACATAAATTAAACTATTGAAACGACGTATTGTATTGATACATGTAATATATTTGTAGGGTTGAACAGGAACACCATTGGGTGAAAAAAAATTTGGATGGCGGCAAGAAACACTTTGACGTGATCTTCAGAAAGGTTCACCAAGTCATGGAGTTCCAGATATGTGAGATAAAAAACAATCGAGGTTTAGCGCCCACAAGACAAGGACTGATATTCTAGAGAACCAATTCTACGGGGAACTAGTGCACAATATCACGTCTAAGGCGTTCGACCTCATTGTCGCAGAAGTGAGTAGGAATCTAGACGGAAATATGTGCGGTTGCTATCTCAGGAGAACACATGGTCTTCCGTGCCACTGCGAGCTTACACTGTACTCTTATATACCTTTAAATTGTATAGACTCGTTTTGGAAAATATTGGATATAGATTTTTCTAGTATACCTACCACCGAAACAGATGATGACGGTGGTGGTAAGACTAGGAGAAAATTATTCGATGATGACACGGAAGACATTCTTCCACCGAATGTTGAAAAAAAAAAAGTCAAAACAGAAGACCAGCGATCGTAAACCTTCTGAGTATGAGTACACAATGAAAGGTGAGGGAATAAAAAAGTCTACTCAAATAAGAGGTAAGGGGAGAGTGGCGGCAACTAACGCGCACCTGGATATTCCACCAGAAGCTGATCTTAGACATAGCATATCGGAAACACGCACGATGAGTTATCTGAAGAGACTCGGAACAGATTTCTCCATACCGACACTAATCCCCCAGAAACTCCAAATTCAAAGCCCCAGAGGCCCCAAACTTCTGAAGTCCCCCATCGCAAAAGTAGGCCATCCAATTTTCAAAATAATATTAACCATCCAATATAGTTTTTTAACTCTCAGGTGGAGGATGATTTTTCTCCATATATTAAAAATTATATTCATTTCTACAATGATGTAATTGGATATGGGAACTGCGGATTTAGAGCGGTTGCACTCGCAATCTGCGGAAGTGAGGACGAATGGGGTAGGGTACGAATGGATCTTTATAATGAACTGCAAATAAGACGCGATTTACACGAAAACATTTTAGGTGGTTACACAACCTTCTCAGTTTTGGCAGAATCACTTAATCACTCCACAAATTATGCCCACCTGATAAATGGTTTGCATTACCTGAACATGGATACCTGGTTGCAACCACATATAACGTTTTCGTAATGTCATTTGGAGAACAAGAGCTGAACTTTTTACCTTCCCGCAATAATGAGATGAGCGCCGAGGTCTTCCGACCAACAAATTGGTCTTGGGGAACGCGTGCAACAACAACACTCATTGGATATTGGTAAGAAAAAAAACTATATTAATGTTATTTAAAGTTTATTTTATTTTTGATTTTTATTTAATTATAATAATAATTTTTTTTAACTCATTATTTGGAGTTGTATATGCCAAAGCGACGATCATCCAAAGACCGATTTATATCCGGATATTGGGAACATTTCACATGATCCTTACGTAAATGATATACATTTACAATTTCTAAACAGGATAGAGCTATTCGCACATTACATTACACGACTTGGATCTTACCCATGACGTGAGGCTAATTATTGGGCTAGAAAGAATAATAAACCCCAATGTTATAATTTTTTTAAATAATTATTATACCTTTTTTCTAGCAGCACGTCGTTGTGATTTATTTTCGGATGGAAATTATGTAAAGTGTATATTTTTTTTCCATATAATGTGATTTTTTTCATGTTTAAATTGATAATTGAACTAATACTTTTCAATGAATGAACTAATACTTTATAACCTAACTTATACTTTTCAATATATTAACCAATACTTATCGATTGATGAACTAATATTGTGAATAACAAATAATTACTTTATAACCAACTAACTAATACTTTTCAATAAATTAACAAATACTAATCAATTAATGAACTAATATTGTGGATAAAAAATAATTATTACTTTTTATTTATTCAAATAATATCAATTAATTATTTAAATAAATTAAATCAGTAGTTAAAATAAATCAGTACTTTTAAATTAGTTAAATTAAATAATTCAATTAAATATGTTAAATAAATTAAAAAATTCAAAATTTGAATTAAAATACAAAATTATTTAAATTAAATAATTTAATAAAATGAGTTTAATAAATAATAAAATAAAAAATTAAAATAAAAATTAATTAAATTAAATAATTCAATTAAATGAGTTAAATAAATTAATAAAATCAAAATTCGAAATTTAAAAATAAATTAAATTAATTAATAAAATTCAAAATTAAAAAAAAAATGGTGTCGCATGTCCTACGCGACGCCGACATGTTCCGCGCGTGGACCATATGCGACGCTAACTTGTTTGGTCGCGTCGACCATGCAACCACGACAATGTCCGTCGCGTGGAACATGCGACCTCAGGATGTTCCGTCGCGTGTCATACGCGACCGCCCGTCCCAAATTTCGTCCCATCACGGGTCACTTTTGTACATATAGCAATAATGCGTAATTAACTACAAACTACAAAAGGATAAAAATTAAGAAACCCGACCTTGTAAGGAAAGAAAGAAGCACGACAAATTAGCAAATGTAAGCAACTTTAATTAATTAAAAAATGCGACATTCGTTGGATTTTTCGACGGATGAAACAGCGACAAATCGAATGTTTTTAGTGGCCTTTTTGAGTGAAAAAGTTGGGAATTTAAGAATTAAGGTATGTGTCAGTGAAGAAAAGTGGAACTCTATGTAAGAGTTTTCTTTTTAAATATCATTTTCAGAATTTTTTATGTACTACCTCGACTTAAGCTTTATATTCTGTCATTTTTAGTATTCCGATTTAAATTTTATATTTCATTTTTTGACAAGTTATGACCCATTTTTGGAAACAACTATTCATGCTTTTATTCAAAATCATATCAATTGTCACTCAATTAATATTAAAATAAATACATTTTCATTTTCTCTATTCATCTTCTTATTTCACTTACACATCCGTTCAACTAACAATACATTTAATATTATATTTTTTAAAATATGTATTAATTCAAAATGTAAAGCTTACCTTGACCTTGAGACAAGGTAGTACATGCCGATAATGATGTCTATATATATAGAAAATGGAAAGGACATGCTTTTTATATAAAGGGGACAGTTCATATGCAATATTATATGTGCAATATTAGAAAATTTAAGGAAGAATTACAAAAATTGTGGAATCCTTCACGGGTGAATCATGAAAAAAATTCATCTTATCTAAAAATTTGAATTTATAAAAATGTATGAAGTTAATTAGTTTGTTTTATTTTTCTAACAAATTTGGTCTTTTAAAAACAAATAGAAAAAACACATACTCAGATTGTGTTACTATAATAATAAATATGTATTACTAATACATAGATACTCATATGACAACATATACCTATTCATATAATTAGAGGTATTCTCCATATATCTTGATATATATTATCATGTTATGTAAATTGCACGGATCTGAATCGTCAATTCCTATTAAACTCGATATATTCAAATTCTACATAAAGAATCATTTATATTGATTTGTTTATTTATTTTTAGATCATTTTATATTCTGTAATTTATATTACTTTGTATATATGCATACTGATGAATACAAGAATCATATAATGCCAACATTAATATTTGCTACTTCATATTGTACTTTTCTCGGTGAAGTGAGCATCAAAATGAAAGCATTTTGGGCCTCTAAACGGGCCGCTCCTTGGACTGAATATATGCTGTAATGGGTTTAAAAAATGAGCTGCAGTTTGTGCTTTTCTTGGACTTCTATTGGTAGAAAAAAATAAGGCCTAATAGTTAAATTTGGCTCATTTTTTTTTATTTTTCATCAATTTTAGAACATATTTTTTTTTCTCTTCAAATATAGCACATAATTTCACTTAATATTTAAAAACATCACAACTTACCATTTTCAACAAGGTCCATCTGATATGGTCGCCGGAATTCACCTATTTTGTTGACGAGTATCTATTAAAATAAAATAAAAAATATTACCATCTAAGATTAAAAAAAGCTGAATATAAAAACATCTCGGATTACTATTTTTTAATTTTAAGTAGTGACATTTTTTTTTTTTATATTTTATTATTTACACATTTGCAAGACAAGTTAACCCCGACGATCACATCAGATGAACATTATAAAAAATGGTAACCTGGATGTTTTTAAATATTAAGTGAAAGTATTGGTTAAATTTGAAGAAAAAAAAAAATATGTGCTAAATTTAATTATTTGGCCAAAAAATAATTAGCAAGTGGGCTTAAATTTGGTTCCCCTGTGAGTTCAGTAAATTATTGGAACAAATTAAATATTTATAAAAGGCAAATAAATACGTTAAATATTTAAGTAAATATGAAGCATACGAAACGTAAACATAACATACGATTTATATTTTCTGAAAACATTAAAAAATTCATTCAAATGAAAATTGGCTACTCAATAACAATTTTAAAATAAAAAAGTAATGAAAAAAAAAAAGAAAAAAATCTAAACATTATCAAAGTTTTAAAAAGCAATTTCTACAGTTCGACTTGCAAAAATAAGGAACCAAAGTTTCAAGATATACTCCAGGAATAAAATGAATGAAATCGTCATCCTACACCCCAAATGAAAGTGGGTTTTACGCCGGCAATATCTGCTGTGTTATGAAGCCTGATCCACTATTTCATATTGTTAAATCTTTAAAATAATATTCAACTTGAATATGTTTTTAGTGCTACAATTCAATTTCAAATATAAATATCACTCTGATTTGTTATAATCGAAAATATTAGATTTTTTTTTAAATTTAATAGCGTCCCAAACATAATCATTATTGATTAATTTAGTCAATAAATCTATGTAATTTATTTTTCATTTTTATTAATTTCTTAATTGTAGTTAAATCTTAACAACATAAAAACGTCACGTGCTATAGAGGCTCCCAAGGCGATAATAGTACGAGTAATGGGATCACCAATTTTATAATTAGTGTTTTTCTTTTGGAGAAAGTTTTATGTGAATGGCCCTGGTTTCAGAGTCATAATTCATCATATTATTCTTTGTAAACTAATATTATAAAGAACTATATAGTATTAATTTACAAACAATAAGTATAATGATCTTGTGATAAATCGAAATCAAATATATTTAAACTTGCCTTCACTTTTTATTCATAATATCGATAGATGACACATGAAATAATAAAAAATATCCACCAAATCATTAAATTTTCATGTGTTAAAAATTCAACAAATTAATTAAAACATTAATAAAATATAAAAAACGAAACATGGGAATTGAACAGGTAGGTGGAGTTGATCTATGTCGGTGAGAAAGGCATCTTTCAGCTGGGAAGGATTTCCACCATTCACGAAGATGTGGATTAGATTAATTACGTAAAACCAATCACTAACACAATGTTTGGATGCACTTCATAAAAACGTCCACGTTGTTATCATTTTTTTTGGAAGAATGGTTTTGCCACATGGATGACAAAGTGTCGCATCAAATCAAATGTTAAAAACAAAAATTTATATGAAATGATTTTATATTTAAAACGGGATTCCATCACGTATTAATTGTAATATATGTGGGTTTATGATCTTATACGGATCATGTTTATCAGTAAAAGTTAGATGTAAATTTTAAAGTGGAGTTCCACCTCACACATGAGACTATTTCATTCAAGTCTCGCTCAAAAATTAAATATTTCTGGACTATTTTAACAATTTATTGCACTTTAATTAAGAAAAGATTTGGGGATGAGTTTATAAATAGGTTAAAATAAAAATAATTTTTTTTTGTGTCATAAAATTTGTAAATATTTTTTTTAAATAAAAATTTTAACTCACGAAAAAAAATAAAAATAAAAATGAAATATAAATAACTCTATTTCATTTCGTCATAATTTCTAAAGGTTATAATATTTTATATTTTGATGTATTACACAAGACAACGCCTTAAAATTTATTGGACAGTTTTCTGCAGGGAGCTAGAATTTATTGACAAAATTCAAAAGTGAAGAAGGACAAAAACACTAATTTTAATAGAAAAAAAAAATTCCACCTATGTCCTTAAAAAAATAAAATAAAATTATTCACTTTTGAACAAATATACCCTCTAGCTAGTGATAAAAAAATTTGGGTTGCTTGCTCCAAATTTTGTTGGTTGGTCCAGTTCCAAAATAATTAGTTGTTTTAAAAAATTGGTCGTTCCAAATTATTGGGAGTTCTAGTTGGTCATTCCAAAAAAATTGATCGTTTTGATTCGTTGTTACGTGGTTGTTTCAAGAAAATTAATCGTTTCAGCAGTTGTTCGGGCAATTTACTGATAGATACACTTTTTTTTTAAAAAACTAACAACCAGGTACAAAACGGTTGCATATATATAGGTACAATTGCACTTGCATATGCAATTTTACCTGTATATGCAATCTCATTTGTACCTGATTGCTATTTATCTAAAAAAAGTGTACCTGATTGTTAATTTCGCCGGTTGTGTTTAGGTGGTTCTGACAGTTGTTCGGCTCATTCTAGTGGTTGTTCCGGTCGTTCCAGAACCTAAAATAAAGTGTGGATAATGGATGTTGGCCTTGTGGATAATTTTTTTTACAGCATGAAACTATAAAGTGGGTATAAAACTTTATTTTTATGAAATTGAGTAGAAAATCTTTTCCTCTATCAAAATGTTTTATTTTTTTTTCCCAATCCAAAATGATAAGGCGACCTCTGACGTATCATAAATTGGCAAAATGGTTTTAGTTCCACCATATATTTAAGTAAACGAGCGATTTAACAGTCGCGACTATTCCATCAATTTAAATTTTAAATATGACTGTGTTGTGTGGACTCACTAATTTTGATGATGCACGTGAAAATCGGTATTTAATAGTATACCTATATTTGAAAACCAAATATCAAATAATTAAAATTATCAAAACTATTCGAATTCACAAAATGTGTGTTTGGCCAACTCTTTCCGTGGCATTAATCCTCTAGCTTCCGGTATACCATTTTCTCAAGATTCCAAACGTGGTCTTATCTTACCATGGTACTTGCACTTTTGCCTTTTGGTATCACCCTTCATGAACACATATACAATAATAATGTTTTGAAATGCCCGGCAAATGTACTCACAAGTGCACAGATACCAATGTTCCATCCCCTCCACAAAAATAAAATGAAAATAAAAGGAGAATAGTAAAAGCTTGTAAAATAGAAACTAAAAATGCTAATTAATAAAAAACAATGTGTCACACATACACATTATCCTAATTACATCTCCAATTATTTGATACCCTTAGGCTCAATTTACTTCGAAAATAAGGATTATTTGATACAAAATCCACATAATTATAAAAACCATATAGAAAATTATCTATGAGAAAAGATGGATCTGAAATTGATCCCCATAAAAGGTTGTGTATTCAAGGACAGAGGCATATAAAGTCCATTGCTACAATTCTTCATTTCAGAAGATCAGACTATAAACAAGGAGAATGGACAAGTGGGGGGCCGAAGCAGTGGAAGCGGCGGGTTACTTCGACTATGCACAAAGACATTAGATGAACCAACAATTTCCATCAATGGCTTTCGTTTCGGCTGAAAATTAGGGGCAGTTCGATTTTTATTGTGAAAGGGTAATTAAGTAATATCAATAATAATAAAAAAATTTACATTCAAAGTAAATAGGTGACAAGAGTAAATAATTAATTATTATCAAACATTATCAATCAAAGTAAATGCACCCTTATGAATATATTTAGTAATAACGAATTCTTTTATGCGAATTTACACGAATCTAGATTGTGCAAATCGTCTCATTTTAGATCTATTCTAAATCAATATAGATCTTACAACATATCTGGTGGACCTAATCTGATTTGGCACAAATGTGGACATGTGTATTAAGGTGCATCGTATACTCATAGTGCATTTTAGAACTGTGCAACTTATTTTTACTGAATCGTGCAATTATTAATATAAAAAAATAATTGTAAAATTTAGTGTAAATAAATTGCACGATTATAAAATGCACTATGAGTGCATGGTGCTCATTGATGCATACAAAACTTAGCCCCTGACACAAATTTCACAATGTTGTTCATTCTTGTGTCATGTTTAGGGGTGGACGGTACGATATATCGAAAATTTTCTCGCAATACCATTATCGTACCGAGATTTTCGATACCGAAAAATGTCATACCGTTGTCGTATCGAAAATTCGGTATACCGAAATTTTGGCATATCAAAATTTTTAGTATGTCAATATTACATACCGATACCGTATCGAAATTGTTATGGAATGGCAGGAGTATTACACAATCTATATTAACACTTCTGAATGTTCTTAAATTTAAACAGCGGTGAAATACAACTTTTAAACGTGTCACTGATCAATTACCATACATTCTATAAATGAATGACTTACAAGTTACATAAGGTAATATTTTGAAACTCAACGAAAGAGATAGAATCGCTTTTTTTTTTTAAATTGTATCTATATTTTTTAAAATAAGTGTCTTTGAAGTATTCTTTTAGAGTTCCAAAATAGGCACTAACATTACCTATAAGAATTCGCTATGACCGTAAATTTTTAATTTGCCTTTTTTTTTTTAAAATGATTTGCATAATAACTCTTTTACCAGGAGATCAAACTCTAAGGTCCCGTTTGGTTCGGGGGATTAATTGAGATAGACTAGGATTATGATTTTAATCCCATTTAATCTACGTTTTGTTTGTGTGATGAGGGTCCATGATATACTTCAAGCCCGGGTAGAAAATGTATCAAATCTCTCTATGGAGGGATATGTCAATCTCATGTAAAATGTGGGATATAATATATCCCAAATGCAACATTACAATTTGTCTTTTTATTGTTTGAATAAATTCACAAGAATAAAGTGTGTTCTTTCAATTCAATTTAAGGGTGTTTATGACATTTCAATATGTATTCCATCTAATTCTTCAATCTAATTCTATAATCCAAACATATATCTTGATTAAACAAATCCAATCAAATCATTTCAATTTTAATCAATCTCACTCAATTTTATATCAATCAAATCCAGTGAACCAAACACCCCCTAAAGGTTCGGAAAATATAAAGAAATACATTTAATTTAATAACCCAAGACCAATAATATTACTTTGTCTAGAAAATAGAAGCTAGATCCATTTGACAGAATTTGGTCGTGAATACACAGAATTATTATTTATAGTTCCTTGTAAAATAACACGCTTTCACATTGACAGAATAATATCGCGCCATATAATTATTAAAACGACGTCCCGAAAAATGACATTCCTAAAAACAAGTGTCTTTGTCACATACTCCATTTAATTAATTAATGTGTAGTATAAAATTAGCTTTATTTTCTCGCAAGATTTAGCTCGAAATTGGGGGCCATGGAGTTTTGGGGCGTGATTCTCGTTGGGATTTTATTCTGTAAATGCGATGCTCAAAGTTCAAAAGCTGATGAGCTGCTTTTTAATGGAAATGCAACAAATGTGGAATCGATGTCGTATTTGGAATCTGTGTACGGAATAGCAGATGCTGTACCTCCAGCTGATGCTCTAATGGTGGCTCTTACTCTCATTCAAGGAGCTGCTGCTAAAGGAGCTGGTAATTTTATCTTCTCTCCTTCTCTCTCTATGTATATATATGTATGTATTTGTGACTTATTTTGGGAGTTTAATTTTTTCCATTTTCTAGATTTTGTTTCTGGATTTAACTTGCGTTTGCCCTTTTTATACTTTGATTTACTTTTGGTATGGACTGCATTGGGTATTTTGATGCGCTTATTGTTCACTCTGAGTTTTGAGATGTAGAATTATGCTTAATGGCGTTGTACTTACCCCTGTTTTAATGCTTAATTAATAATTCAGTCTCAGTTTAATTTCTATTTTTGCTGTACAGTTTGAGTGTGTCTGCATTCTTGGTTAGATTGGATTTGGAGTGAGTATAGTCTATTTTTTATTTATTTAGTGATATTCCAGTGGTTTAATTATGACATCTGTGATGAGTTCTGGAGTTTGATTGAGTTAATTTGTTACCTGAAATTGGTGCATTGATGCCAGTTTGAGTACTGAGTATTTGACAAATTCTCCTGTGAAACGATGCAATATTAAACGAGTCGTGACGTAGATTCAAAATTAGTATATCTTATCCCCCTTAATTGGGTTTTAATTTTATATCTAAATGTGTCGATTAGGTGGCTTCTGGTAAAAGTTTTCATTTAGTAAGGAAAACGAATAAACGATACTCTCTGGATATTTTATTTCAAAAAAAAGTGTGAAACAAACAATTAATTTGATGGAACGACTACTGCAGTATGTTTGGATGGAACGGTGCCTGGTTATCACTTGCATCATGGATTCGGGAGTGGAGCAAACAGTTGGCTCATTCAATTGGAGGTTTGTAAAACTTATCTCTCATTGTTGTGCTACGATGTTACTTAACTCCTGTTTATACATTGTTTCTATATCTAATAATACAAGCTACATTTAGTTTGAAGAGTATCTTGTGCTTGCAGAAGTGATTAACAGTTGGGTGCATTAGTTGTACCCTGTGCTCAACTAATACTGTTCAATGAAAACAACTAATACTGTTCAGAAAAACAACTAATACTGTTCGATGAAAACAAGTAACTGGCTAACTAATACTTTACTTAAACCTACTTAAACCATTTAAAAATGCACTTGAGTTGCACGGTGCTACTGGTGCATAAAAGTATTTGTCTGTAGAAGTTTATGCAAACATTAACACCTGAACATTACTGAACTTTCACATTTGACTTTTACTGCAGGGAGGAGGGTGGTGCAATAATATCAGAGCATGCCTTTACCGCAAAAAGACACGTCGTGGGTCGTCAAATTATTTTGAGAGGCAAATTCCATTTACTGGGATACTTAGCAATAAGGCATGGGAAAATCCAGGTTCAAATATAATTCTGATTTGTCACATTTATATCTAACTCTCCATAGTGTTTTCCTGCTTCAGTTGATAACTTTCTTCACTAAAATCGTGCAGATTTTTTCAACTGGAATAGAGTCAAAATACGATATTGTGATGGGGCCTCCTTTTCAGGGGATAGTGAAAATAAGGTTCACTGCATTCTCTTCCATATACTCTCTGTCGTTTAATTACCTTCTTTTTTTCCAGTAAGTCGTCAATTTTATTATTAACTTAATCATTATAATTTAGGCTGCAGGATTGCAGTTTAGAGGGCAACGTATCTGGAGAGCTGCAATGCAAGAAATGATGTCCAGAGGAATGCGTTACGCTAACCATGTATTGATCATCTCTATTTGATTGATTAAGTTGCTAAACTGCTATAGTTTCTCATTTTTGATGATAAAAAATATGTATATACATATATATATTTATTAATTTACTTCAGGCACTTCTCTCTGGTTGTTCTGCTGGTGGTCTAGCTTCTATATTGCATTGTGACGAATTCCGAAATTTATTTCCTGGAAGTACCAAAGTGAAGTGCTTTAGTGATGCTGGATTATTTGTGGATACGTAATTTCCAAATCTTGTTCATGTTTAAGTCAGATTTAATGTAAGCTTATTTCAAAGTGTTCACTTGCAATCTGTTATGTTTTCTGCAGTGAGGATGTTTCTGGTCGACGCTCGATCAGAGATTTCTTTGCTGGTGTTGTTAGCTTGCATGTACTAATCCGATCACAACGACTGTTCATACTGTCCTCCACTTTTTTGTTCCATTTAATGTTTTCAGTCATCATATAAATTCGTATATAATCTTTATTTCTCCGATATTCATGTGAATGTTGTACTCGATTATTTTATCAGCGACACTCTTAGTAGTGTCCCCAGCAAGATCAAGTTTAGGCAAACAATTAAGCTATGTTTGGTTATGTTTTGGGAGGGGCAAATACTTATATGCACCAATTGGCAACTCAAATGCATTTTTATATGGTATTAGTTGTTTTACAAAAGGTTTTAGTCGGTCAGTATTAGTTGTTTTCCCTGAACAATATTAGTTGTTTTCATTGAATATTATTAGTTGTGCACCAACTGCACGGTGCAACTGATGCACCCAAGCGTTACACTTTGGGAGGTCATGGGGGAAAAATTACACAAGAAATTTTTTATTTTTGTAGGGAGAATATAGCCTTAAACTGAAATGACAAAGGTCAGGTTTGCTTTATACACCATCCATGTATAAAAGATTTTTCACATTCAAATAGGGTGTCGGGAGAAACCTGCCAAGAAGTTGTACCGGACACTTGGATCCAACAGCAGTATGTCCTTCCCCTTGTTTTAAAAGTTTTTTTAAGTGTCTTTTTTAGTTGATATGTGATACGAACATTTACTATTTTGCTATGTCTATTTCCTGTTGCAGTGCTTCTTCCCTCAGAATTTGATAGCCAACATAAGAACCCCTCTCTTCATCCTAAATGCCGTCTATGATGCATGGCAGGTAGGCCACAAGATTGTGTATATTGCATGAAATAGAATAGCATTTTTAATTGTTCAATAAACAGTGTTGAATTTCCATCAGAGGCGAACATCATATGCGAACACTTATGAGTTAAAAGGTTTTTTGGTCCCATAACTTGTCTACTACCCAATTTTGATCCCAAAAAAGGTCAACCTTTTCGATTTAGTCTCAATATTCAAAATTTGTTTCAGTTTTGGCCAAAATATCAAATTGAACCATGGTGTCTTTTTATTTCACACGAGTGTTACGTGAGGATTTTTTTTGGGGCCAAAATTGGACAATTGACAAGTTATGAGGCCAAATTTGGACATTTGCGTAACATAAAACGACACCATTTTCATTTTTCGGCGATTTTGGGGCAAAAATTGCAAATTTTTATTATTGGGGCTAAATCAAAAAATTTAAATTTTTTAGAATAAAAAATGAACAGTTGATGAGTTATGAGACCAAAAAGCTTATTAACTCGAACACTTATTTATGTTTTTTTCTCGTGTTTAGATTCAAGAAAGCTTGGCTCCTCCAAAAGCTGATCCTCATGGCAGCTGGCGTTCGTGCAGACTGAATATGGCTCATTGTTCACCACCACAAATCCATTTTTTGCAAGGTGATGCTTCCATTTGAAGAATTATAATCTGTATAATTTTGTGAGTTCTTACATTTATCTTTTTGAGCAGGTTTTCGTATTCATATACTGAACGAAATAAAACGGTTTGCGACCTCAAGACAAAACGGCTTATTCTTAAATTCGTGTTTTGCTCACTGTCAATCGGAGAGGCAGGACACATGGCATGGAAATAGGTCTCCCCTAATTGGCCATCAGGTTAAACTTAAACCATAAACTCCCTATTTCTTGCTGGTTTTCCACTCTTTGGATAAGTGTTGCGGTTTTAATTTCTTCAAAATTAATACGAAACGACAAATTCTTGTGTGAGACTGTGACAGAGTGTAATGTCTAGTTGTGAGATAGATTCAAATTAAGGTGGCGTTTGGTTAAATTCTTAAATTGGAATCATTGGATAGTGAACTATGAGAATGATGGGTGCATTTTTAGTGTTTTGCTCTAATATTGGAATAAGTGGAGATAAATAATGATTGTTGGTTTAGGAATAGTGAAATGATTTTAGGAGGGAAATAGTAAATCAAAATGGGGTAATAATTAGCTTATATTGAGTCTCATTATCACGTGATATGATGAACGTGAAGTGAACTGATTATCTTTTATTCTCATTAACCACCACAATCACCGTATATTGTTCGACATTACCATTCTCATTGAAGAATTTTAAACCAAATGCCCCCAAAATGTATTTTGCCCAGTTTCACTCTCACAAATTTATCGTCTTCAAGTGAGACAATCGCATAAGAAATTCTCTCCTACTAAATACTGTGCAACTTAACTAACCATTTTAAGAGAAACAAATCATAATTTATCAATTAGTCTAATACATTTGTTTTAATTTTGATTTGTATCACAATCAGTTGCACATTACACATTTTCACGCCGAATCTCTCTTAAAGTAAATAATTTGTGAATATTTATCTTTGTCTTCTCTGTCCCGTGTTTGTCCCATGTGCATTTACCATTCTAAATCTCTTGTTTCTAAATCACAATTATCATTACTATTATTTTTATTGTTTTGGTCTTGTTTACAAGATCCTAAGCGAAAGTAATTTCACCTAAGATTTCTTTATTTAATCATCCAGTCTGATGCAATATGCAGGGAATTGCAACATCTGTTGGAAATTGGTATTACGATCGAGCAAATGTGAAGTCAATTGACTGTGCGTATCCGTGTGATTCAACTTGTCACAACCTGGCATTCGGCTGAGCCCGGACAAAAATATTCCAACAACAAATTTTTTATTACATGTATGATATGTGATCTCAACTAACATTTATGTTGGGATTATACTGAAAAGTATATTTTTTACTTTGTATAATCGAAACTGAATTTTCAGACTTATTTACTGAAATAAATTGTATATCACTGATGCTTTAAATATGATTGAATGTTACATATATTTACTGCATAACTGCTCAATAATTCATACGTGTTACATTGTAGTTAATTTAGTTATACCAGATCACAGAAGATTAAATTAACAGTCCCTTGTAACTAAAAGTACAACATTCACGACCTAGATGGAAATGAATAACCCATCGCGAAAGGTTGAGGTGTAAGACTCAGATTGGTTTGTCTTGACCAAGAGATTAAACTAGTGCATGGCTGATGCACTGAATAGGACCTACAGGAGGATAAATTCTTCAGAACTGAACAAGGGAGAATTAGACCTCAGTGGTTCGTTATTTCTTAACCTTCGTCCCTTAAATAGGATCACGTGGGATTAGTAACTATTGCTTTGACTTATCATGGGTAGCGAATCAAATAGATTCAATACTTTTTATCTTGGGCAATATTATTGGTCACATGTGATTGCTAAGATTTAATACGAAGAATCGTGTGCAAGTACACTTGTTTGATTTGCCCCCTTGGGAGGTTCATAAGCTTTATCATACCAAATCTTGCAAGTGGAATTAGTTTCCGGAATGGATAATAATGTTGAACCGTTCCTCGACCAAGGATAAAAGATGTTAATTAATGGAAAGCTATTTCAGTGGCTTGATTAATTAATGGGCTAGATAATCTTAAACACGGGAAATAATGACCGGGAGCCATATTGACTGTAATATGGGTTAAGATGGATAGTGCAATATTAATTATGTAGTGGGATTAATTAATATTTATGGGCTTGAATTATATTATGGCTCAATATTAGATATTCAAGGTCCATTAGAAGGTCCAATCTTAATTCTCCTAAAGGCCCCCTGAGTAGCCCAACAAATAGTCCATTAACTGAAAAAGATGATTAAAATAAAATAAATTTTGTTGCTTATTTTTCCTCTAAATTTTCAAAAATTATGAATAAGTTGGGAGAAAGATTTTATTTGAATTTTGTTATGGAGTGAAGATATGTATTCTTGGAATACAAGATTATCTCATTAAATTCAAGAAATCTCCAACTTGGTTATTTCATAAGAGGATTTCGAAATTTTGGAAATATAGTGGACAAGAAAGATTTTCTTGAAAATATATTATGGAAGATATGTATTTCTTGAAATACAAGAATATCTCATAAATTCAAGAAGATCCAAATCTTGGATTCTTGCATCATTAATTTCGAAAATAATCCATATTGATGAGGTGGGATTTTTGTGGAATATTTTAATTATGGGAAAAAGAATATAGGAGATATATTCAAGATTTCTTGGTGATCAAGAAAAGTCTTTTCCCACATTGGTTTTCTACTGAAAAAATCGACCACCTCTCTTCTATAAATAGGGCATGATTCTTTCATTCCCAAGTACAATTCCATGTGCTGGAAAAATTAGCAAATCCATGAAAGTGGTGCAACAAAGTTTATTTTTTCCTTTTGTTAATTGTTCGACAAGTGTCCTTCCACCGGATAGTTGAGCAAGGGCTAAGGGAATACTTGGGAAGTCCTTTTGGTTAGTCCGTCCAACCGAATTCACTGCCATCCCGAGAGGTACGTTCACGTAAACCCGTAGATTCCGCATGCGTAGGTTTTACGTGGCTTATTATATGCATGATATGTTGTTGCAATTATTATTTGAATTAATATAGGATTAATTCATGCTAGTAATAATTAAAGAATTAAATTTGTATTTAAATATTCACCCCGAATAGATCTGTGCAACTCATTCCCAACAATTTATGTTGTAACTAGTCTGAGAAATCATTCATTCGAAGGCAATGTGAAACAATAATCAGAGCATAGCAAGGAAGAGGAAAAGCAAAGGCAATTTTATCAAGTTTGTGGTGGCCAAAAAGTGTGTTATTATTATAGTTGTAAAAGAATATTTATGGACATTATCTTTTTAATTGATTGAGATTTAGAATATCATGAAATGTACTCCAGAATATTAGAGAGATTTAGTTCTATGTTGATGAAGAAGTTTATGGAGTACAAATAGAAAAGAATCATGATTTTTTATTTGCAAGGTAATTCAATCCTACTATTGGATTTATTGAATTTGTATTAAGAATTTTATTGTTGATTATTTTTGGTTTTCAATTCATATTATTTAATACTACGTGAGATCGCTGGTTTTTGAAATTCAGCTGTATTTGTGCAATTTGTTGATTCAATTTGGAAAATTGATGTGTGTAAGCGCAAGTGGGTGAACAAAGACACATATATAAATAATGAAAATGGTTTTTTTTTCTTCCTATAACTTTCTCTATTGACTTTGTTCCAGTTAACTTTTTAAATTTAAGTTTTATCATGTATCTTATTCACTTTTGAATATTTAATCTTGTTAACTATAAAATTTTAATTTTCATCCTATAATATACGTGTATTAAAATAAAAAAAGTAATAAAAATATGTAAATTGCAATATAAAATCAAAATTTAAAAATCAAAATAACAAAACAAAAAAAAATCTAAGTAACAACTAAAAATCAAAATGTAAAAGTCAATAGACCAAAACAAAAAAAAGAAAGATAAAATTAAAGGATAAAAATACTTTTTTCAGATAAAAAATATATTGGAATTAGATGAAATGAGTCGAATAATCTAAGTTTATAATATAAAACTTGTTTACGGTAGACTAAATACTCATTTATTTATTAATTCGGGAAATTTCTTAAATACAAGAATAATTGTCGTATATGGGAACTATGTTAGGACAGGTCATATGCGGCGGCGCATTTGAGTAGTTTTAATTAGTAGTAATAATAATTAGAGACAAGAGAATCAAACTTGTTTTAAAGTCAATACCCAATATTCCAAGTATACTTGGTGGAATCGATCTCTTTACATAAACTCATAAACAAAAAGTTGAAAAATCAGACAAAGATAACGAGAATCTTTATCAATAATTATAACTAATTAATTAATGGCAAACCTACTTCATTCACACTAAATATAAGTGCGTTCTATTTTCTACCATTCATATAGGCTCAGTTTTAGAATGTTAGGTGTTATGTCTCTTGTTTTAATGGAGAATACATTGTACTCCTTGTGACTTGTGAGATAACTTGGGCCAGACCGGTCACATTTAATATAGAAAATTTAACACACGGATACTCCATCCGTCCCATACTTATTTATCTTTTAAAAAAATTGGCACGAGTTTTAATCTGGGAGTTGTTTATTAGTAATTAAATGGATAAAATGAGTTTTAGTTGAGGGTATTATAGTTTTTTTTACTTTATTATTAAGGTAGATGATTTTTTATGGGTAAAAGTAATGACATGAAATGTAATTTTAAGATGTTTAGATGGGATAGTGGAAAAGGTAGTAGTTACTAAATTATTTTTAATGGAAATGAGTAAACAAGTATGAGACGGACCATTTAAAAAAATGGGTAAACAAGTACGGGACGGAGGGAGTAATATATTTAGGAGGGTGTCCAATTTAAAAGGTTAGGTCTTGTATGCACCCGAGTGCACCGTGCAATCATAGTGCATTTTAGAAGCGTGCAACTTGTTATGCTGAAAAGTGCGACTTATTTACACAGAAAAGTGCAATTGTTAATATGGGAATATAGTTGCATGCTTCTGTTTGGAATAGTTGCACGTTTCTATTTTGTATAATTGCATGCTTCTAAAATGTACTATGAGTGCACAATGCATCGGGTGCACATGAGACCCACTCAATGCAAAATAGTCTCATGCTTGAAATGAAGTTTGATATTTAATATTTGAGTAATATTTTATTTTAAAAATTAATATGACTGAGATTTTATAAGTTCATAGATCATATAATATACTGAATGGAGCACCGTCTTATGAATGAAATTAATTAGACCAATCAAACTGGGTCACGTCCGTTGCGTCGGACCGCACCCGCCTATATATGAGGCGGGTTGGGTTGACTATTTACGAACCCGTTGGGGAGTGGGCTCGTTTGGGATGACCCGCATGGGCTGCGGGGTTGTAGTGGGTTGGGCCGGGCTTTTAAATTTTTTATTTTTTTTTATAATATCATTCAATTTAATTAAAATACAGAAATATAAATAAAAAAATAATTTATTTCTCAGTTATGCACTTTCCCGCAGCATATAAAACCCGGCTGCTAGAATTGAACACTACACGCAGGGTTTATTACAACTATTTTGTGGATATTATTGCTTAATATTTTAGTTTATTATAAGTTTTGTTTGTTTTTTTTATTATTCATCAATGCATTGTTCGTATGCTACTTAAAATTTACACTAACTCTCATGTGAAACATGTTCATACTATGAAATTAATATCATTATACTTATAAAATAATATCACTACTCTTATAAATTAATACCTCTAGCATTTAATGTTATGATCTTAGTTTACAAATGTTACGATATTAGTTTATAAGTATAGTGGTAAAAATTTAATGATATTAACAAGTTTCACTGAAGACCTATTTTAAAATTTATTATAAATAATACATGTAAAAAAAAAAATTATTAAAAAAAGCTCGCGCACTAGCCCGCTATGGGTTGGGTTGAATAGTTCTCGACCAAAGTCCGCAGTGGGTTGACTCGTCAAAACCCACAAAAATGTGGGTTGAAGTGAGTTGGCCGACTGGACAACTCTAAAACTAGTACACAGTTGCACCATATAACTAGCGCAATTTTGTTGAAATTATATTTTCTCACAAATCATTAAAGAAAATATCGAAACATATACTCCATCCGTCCCAAAGAAACATGCACGTTTACTGTTTTCACATGTTTTTGCGAGCGAATTTTTTATTAGTATTTGAAATGATAAAATAATTTTTTAAGATGCATGCAATAAATGTGAGGTGGATCTATAATACCCCTCTTTAAAAATTACTTTATCATTTAAAATACTAATAAACAACTCGCTCACAAAAACTCGATAATAAAGTAGGTGTGCACATTTTTTCGGGATGAATGTAGTATTAGTTAATATGATTAAAAATATAAGTTCATAAAATGAAAAAAAATTAATTGTATATTGAAAAAAATACTAATAGTGTTCAATCTACAAATTAATATTTTTATTTTATATTAACTAACATTTTTCCTTCACATAATACTTCTCATATTATTTTATGAATTAGTCAAACTTTGATAAAATTTGACATAAAATGCATCAGTTGAACATATTTCTTCGCCTTTTTAAAAAAAATAGTGTCATCAGAGAGTCATAATTTTGATTTCACTAGTAGCAACAATAGAATCCGGAATCTGAATAGAAAATAAAGAAGAAAAACTAGAAAAAGCGAAGATTGTAAGCTTATGTGCCACAAAATTCTTAATTCTTCAAGTCCATGAGAACTACACCCTGCCAAATCACCTTGCTAGCTCCAAAATATCACGTACAATATGTCTGCATAACTTAGATCAATTCCATGCCTAATTGCACTACATAGATAAATTAAGAACAATATCTTTTGATTTATGTGTATACAGGCCAAATTAGTCTGAACTAGCTCGTGTAAACCTTTTTTTTTTCTTTTAAATAATGCATTAAATAATATAATTAACACATATCGTCTAGCTTTTTTAAGTAATACTACTTCTAAGCATTCAAAATATTACGTCTTAAAGTTTATTTATTTAATTAATTAATTAATCACTTCAAAATTACTAAAACGTGCCTGCAGTTTGTACTTAAAAGACATATTATTTCTTATGCTAAAAGATATTATTAAATTCACCGTAAAACTTCCATATACTTTGATTCACCAAAGTTTTTGTCTCTGAATATTCCATAATCTCATTTTGAATAAGCTGCAAGACGTGCCCAAATGTTCACAATCTTGAAGATTCTCCACATACTTTTGCACCATCATTTTGCACGTTTCGTTTACACTCGTTAAAACTTTTGAAATTTGTCAAATTGAAAAAAAGAGGAACATAGCACGTTTTCTATACATATAATTAAATCATGTTCGAAAATATAAAAACACTTGCCAAAGCCAAAATTATGAGTTTTGGAGTTTAGGACAATACCGATTTCCTCCGAAGTAATTGATTATTAAACTTTTAATATGTGCAGGTTTCGTCATTACACACTATCATTGTCTAAACATATAATATTTCAATAAAATGCTAATTATCATCGCTTGAATACTTGAATCAAAATTTATTAATTGATCATAGAGAAATTAAAATCGAAAGATTGTAGCTATATATAAGTTAGTAATTACATGGTCAATTCTAGGAATCATAGAGCATGAGTTGAGTTTTAAATTGGGCTACTTTCAATATAAATTTATAAATTTACAATACTAAAAACAAAAACACTTTTATACTTAAAATAATATGACGAAATTTTTTAAAATAATCACTTAAATAGAACATGTTATACAATTTTAGTTATTTCCAAAAAACAAGCCCATTATCCAATTTCAATTTTTTTTTTCAATTTATCACCATTTCCTTTACCAAGGTATTCTTAACTTCATTATTTTTCTCTAGTACTAATTATTTATTAGAAATAAAATATATGTTGATTTTGAATTAGAATCTTTAACTCCTTACCTTTTTCTGAAATATATTCATAAGGTATGACAAAGAAATAATTTAAAATTAAAATATTAATACACAGTTAAATATCTCAAATTTTAATTTGAATTTTAAATTTTAAATTTGAAAATCTTTCCCTGGAATTTTTAATGTGAAAAATATATTAAATTGTATGCCTTAGATTGTTTTTCTTAATGCCTTGGTAATTTGTAACATAAAAAATTTAAAATTTAATAATGGTTTAAGAATCTAATCAGGATTTGAACCCCTCAACCACTCGAGAAACACAAATATAGTTTAAACTCTTGAAAATTCATGTATCTATATAATATAAATGTGTACATATATAATTATGGCCCCCTAAAATATCACGAAAATTTTGGGTTTGAGTTACCCTAAGTAATTAAAATACATTTTAATTAGTTTAAGTTTGTCTCATCTACCGTTAAAACTCATCTACATTACAATACAACAAGATCCTAAGTATACACTTCTAAGTATACATTTCTAGACATGATAAAAAAAATTTCTCTCTGTCACATGTGCGCTATATATATATATATATATATATATATATATTCCTTACCTTAATTTTCAATTGAATATATCGCATGAAGTGAAGCGTAACAATTTTAGAAATATACTATATATAATTCTCCATACTACTAAATTTGTGCATACAAAAAAAATTAATTGACCTGCACAAAAATTCCTGGCCTAGTCATATACCACCAGTGGAAAATTAGGCTTAAAATTGAAAAGACAAAAACGAAAAATACAAAGAGGAAACAAATTTACTCAAACAAAATAAAGATTAAGATGTCGCGTAGCATATTCTAATAGAAAACTTTAATTTTGTGGGTTTATTCCTTTATATAATTATTAGTGTGTCTCATTATTTTATTATTCACTATTCACGCGTGTTAATTAAATCGCAAAGATTAATCGCCACGAAAATTACATGGGATCATTTTTTTTATTGAAAAATTATATGGGATCATTGACTAAATTTCATATATACATATATATATATATATATCTATCTATAATCTCTATAATGCAAAACCTCCCTAAGATGATGTGTCAAGTAATAAAATGATGTGGCAAAGTCTTAGGCCTCTATTTTTAATCTCTCTAATCTCATTGATTTTGAGTTAAAGTTAATCTCAGTCATTGATTTTTTCTTACATTTTCTATAAATTGTCACATCTCACATTCATTTTTCATTCATTGTCATTTGAAACCCTAATCATCTACTCTTCCTCTCATGGACTCTCGCCCAAATTTCCAATCTCCATAATTTATAGGTAATGATTTTTCTTATTTATTTGTAGGTAATGATTTTTTAATTCCTCTCATTTATTTGTAGGTAATGATTTTTCTATATAAATCGATGCAGGCCACTTTTTTTTTTTACAGCAACAGGATGAGGAAGCTTTGGTTTATTTGTAGGTAATGATTTTTCTAATTTTCTTTTCCTACATAAATCGATGCAGACCATTGTTTTTTTTTTTATTTTTGCAGCAACAGTATGAGGATGCAGACCATTGTTTCTTTTCATATTTTTTATTAGTTTATATTATATGGTTCAAAAAACTTTTTTTTTTGTTGCAGGTATCTAATTTATTGTGATTACGAAGAAAAATTAGTAGTAAACGAGAAAAAAATTATATATTTATCATCTTATGATGAAGAGTGTATTTAGAATTTTCTTCTAATGTATAGTGTGTAGATTTTATATCGTAAGAAATGTATCTCTTCAGTCATTGTATCGTCGAAGTTATGAATAATTTTTTTATTTATTCATCAGATTTATGTATATTGTATGAGCGAGAATAACATTGCATGCAAACAATGACAATTAATTTTGGTGTAATTTTATAATGTAAATTGTTGTAATTTTTCAATATCTGATACTTTTGTATAGTGCATACTAATACTATATGTATTAATCATGTAATTCAGTTTTTGTATATCAATATTCTTGCATTAATTAAATATATAATGTGTATTAGTGGCATTATATTTATATAAATATTTACCAAAAATATCAAGTTGACCCAAAATTAATGTGATTGAGTTAACTTATTAATTAAGTATTTAATATGACAATCTTGAACAAATCAAATTAATGGGATTGAGTTGACTAATTAATTAAATAATTAATATTACAATCACATACAATCATTCTCTAAATATTCTACATTTCCTATTTTTATGAAGTTTAAATTGAACTAATTGTTAATAATTTTTTTAAATATATTTGTTCAATTAATCATAATATGATAACATTGGTGTACCAAATATTGGTTCAATTATATTACATTGCATATTTTACTCAAATGTGTTAATTAGTTCAATTATGTGAAGTTCAATCAATTTTATTATATATATATGTACGTATATTGCAATAGTTTAATGTAAAATTAATTTTATATTAGTGTTTTGGTGTGCTTTCAATATTTTAATTTTGGTGAGTTTTTTTTTTGTGTGTGTGTTTAGTGTGAATATTAAAATTTTGAATAATTTTATGGATGAATAATTTATGGATTAAAGTTTTCTTTCGAATTCCAATTTGAATATGATTTTCCATAATTATATGAAAACTGATGTGATAACATTTAAATTGTGTTTTTATGGTATGATAAAAAAATTTATTAAAAAAGTCTACAATTATTTTGTAAATGAGAATGTTGAAATTAATATATATATATATATATATATATATATATATATATATATATATGTATATATATATATATGTGTGTGAAAGATAGTAAATTTATCAATTTAAGGGTTGAAGAATTTATCCTATCGATTCAAGGTCTGGAAGATAGAAAATTATCATTGCATAGCTTGAAAGATAGAAACTATTAATTCGAGGCTTACACATTTTAAGGTCATGTTTGACACTAAACCCTAAACCCTGAACCGTAAACCCTGAACCCTAAAAATAAAAAAATAAAGACATGAAATATATGTGTCAAACATGACCTTAAAATGTTTGAGCCTCAAATTGATAGTTTCCATCTTTCAAGACCTGTATTGATAGTTTTCTATCTTTCAGGCCTTGAATCTATAAGAAAAATCTTTCAAGGCTTAAATTAATAGATTTACCAGCTTTCAGGCCCTGAATTGACATTTTTCTATATTAGATAAATTATTTATGAAAATATAAAATGAAAACACAAAATTATGTATGATATGTATGTATAAAAATATTTGTCAGTTTATATTTATGTATTGGATTTTTAATGCCATGCACGGTTAATTAATATTTCTTAAATATTTTGATTATTAATTAGTATATGTTGGGTATAATGCGTACTATTATAAGTATTAATTGTTTAATGTGTATTTATATCAATATTTTTGAGTTAATTAAATATAATGTTTAATTATTATTATCATATTTTTATCATAAATATCAAGTCAAAGTTTATGTTGCAATATATTAAAGATGTCATGTCAAATATGTTTAAAAAATCAATATACAAACGTTAATATGTTATTTTGAACGAATTTGTTATACATTATATGCATTTAATTTCAAAGTATACCAAATTACCAATTAATGCAACCTATTTTAATTTAGGTCATATAAATACTATAAATTTAATGTTTAATTTTTAATTATCCAAGTCAATATATATATATATGAAGAATTGGTTGATATGAAGAATGATTACATTTTCTTCATTTACTTTGATTTTTTTTTAAATTATTATAATAGTATATAATGTAATGCAAAATGACAATATTTTGAAGTGTCTATGTATTGATCATAATTTAAAAATAATATCTTTGAATTTATCAAATATTAATGTTCATATGGTTGGATGAAAATTATGTTGAACGATTCAAGGGCAGAACAAGACTTCAATTTTTTTTTCGTATCAATTATATATCAATTAGCATTTTAAATACTAATTAATTGAACGATACATAATTTAAGATATAGTGTTATGTATTGATTTTAGAGCATTACCTTTTGAAAATAGCATTAATCATGTACTTATAACTAACTATTGACATATATTATGCAAAGTCATACAAAATCAATTGGTTAAATATATTAATATACTTTATACGATTAATGACATTATTTATGCAATCAATAAAAAATAGATAAATATATTTTTATTAAATTAAAGTTTTTAATTTTAATCTACTTCATTACTCGACTAATAAATATATATTTCATTGCAATTTATAAGTCAACCAAATACGTTTTAATGAATACACAAAACTGAGTATGACTATCACATAATTTAAATTGATTCATTATTTTAATGAAAATATTATTGTCATATATGCTTATTGGATTATGTTAGATTCAACTCCAATCAATATTTTTGTTTTGCATCGATATCCATTCTTTTAAAGTTTTTGAGAGTATTTGCTTCACAAATATATATATGCTAAGATTTATTTTTAATTTTGTCTCAATAAATAGCAAAAATTATGATAATGATTTTAGTTGACTTAATTAACAATACATATATATATATAATTACTTAGGTTATTTATCATTTATTTTATTTTAGTATAAAATATAATTTAATTTTAATTTTAAAGTAATATATAAAATTTTCATTTATTATAATGAAGTTACTATCTTATACTCCTTACGTCCTATAAATTCTTGCACCGGTTTGACACACAAAATTAAAAAGCTGGAGTAATGAGTGAGTCTTTTAGGAATAATTTTGTAAATTTTTATGTATAAAATAAATAGTTTGAATTGTGTGTATTGTGGTACAAAAATAATGACATTTTATGTAAAATTATAAATATTGTAAGCATGAAGTTCATGGGATTTTTTATTTTTAAAGTGTACAAGTTATTGTGGAACGTCCGAAAAGGAAAGTGTGCAAGTATTTACGGGGCGGAGGGAGTATAATATTTGGTAAAGCTGATTATTCAAATATTGATAGTTAATTTAAATTACAATTCGAAAAACATAAATTCTCAATATTTCAGTAATTAATCGCACACTCTAATGATGTATATATGCACTATCTCAAAAATATTACAATTAATTCTATTATGATATATATCTTTCAATTATTAATAAAATAATCTCTCTTATAAAATAAAATGTGGTAAATCAATAACAACTCTAGATTTTTTTTTTTTTTTTTTTTTATCTACATCCTAATTTTAAGTAAACTTATTAACTAAATATTTCATATAATTACTCTGATTGAAGAAAATTAAGTTTCATCTCTATTATTACTCTGATTGATTAACAAAGGTGTTCTCAATATTTTCAATTAAAACTGAATAACATGATTTATGCAAATAATAAGTAAATATATTTTATTGTCTATACACCCCAGTATCTAATGGACTATAATAAATTCATCTGACGGACTTTTAGATGAAATCATATAGAAAATTTAGATTTCATCTAATTATGGTTTCAAAAAAATAAAATTCATCTAATTATAGAACAAATCAATTAGAAATCTAAATTGACCTGTTCCTATTTAAGATTTAACATTTAAGATATAATTTTCTTCTACGTTTTACGGGTTATCACGTTGCTCTTAATAATATTTTCCAATTTAGGAAATACTTTGCTAAATCTTATAGAAATGCACAAATACCTTAGAGGGTATTGGTATACTCATTCGATAAACCGTTTGATATAGTTTCACTATATGTGTCTAAGCGTGTCTCGGTTAGTGAGAGCGATGCGATACTCATTTAACTTGAGGTCAATACGCACGACATGTGTGGAGTGATGAACTTTGATTAAATTTGAATATTAATTTGGTACCATTTGAATAAATTCAGAAATTACATATCTATGTACTTAAATAATTGTCAAAACAACCTAAAATTTGGTCAACAACATAAATAACTAAATCAATTAAGCATTATCAATTGCATGATTGAAGATGCATTACCTCTATAAAATTTCTATCTTATTTGTTAATTAAGTCAACTACCATAATTTTTTCTATTTATTGAGATAGAATTAAGAATATATTCCTTATCGTATTTGTGAAGGAAATACTTAATAAATATAATAAAAAAGATAAAATGAAATTTTATATTATTTCATACAATATAACTACTCTGCAAAATTTCAATTTAAATGTAATTTAGATAGTACACTTTTTTTTTGGTATTTTACATATATAAAATATGATTTTGAAGGAAGGAGTGCCGATAATGCTTCTTTAAAATATTGATAAAAGTTCAGGTTTCTACAACAGCACGATGTTGATAGCCGCAAGACCTGAAAATCATATTCTTAAAGCAGAAATAATTTCATGAAGAAATATTAGGAATAAGATGTTCGTCACAAGAATGACATTGAATAAATCGGAACAAACAATGTTTTTAAAGTTTAAAAGACACAATTTTCAATTCTATTATGTGTTGTGATGACGATAAATAAAAGTCAAGCCAATCTCTTTCAAATGTAGGTTTATATCTTCCCAAGTCGATTTTCCTACACTAACAATTATATGTGTTTCGATTTGGATGAGAGGCCATACAAGTATACAACAAATGTTGTTTACAAAAAAGTCCTTTGAAATTTGTAATTTGAAGTACTTTTTTTTTTAAATGTATATTTGTGCATGCATTTACTTTTTTATATAGTCATCGAGTATAAAAAACTTAATTTCAGTTCATTTATATTTGGATTATATTTTTATTTTTAATATTTTGTGAATTACAAAAAACATAAAAAATATTAAATTATAAAAAGTATTCAAGTTTTATTTTTTAGTTTACATATATATTTTTTCTTTCAACCCGCGAGGTTCGCGAGGGCTAAGCTCTATTATATATATATTATTAAAGACAAAAACTCATATGTGACGTTTTCATGTATGAGACGTGTACAACTTAACACAAATCACATCAACCCCTCTCAAAGTGTCAAAGCGTCAATACCCAACTTATGTCTCATCCACCATAAAACCATCTCATGCAAGTGTGTCTCATTATTAAATATGTGTTTCTTTAATTCAATTCTAAACCCATCATAAATAAGTATGTTTGTCTCTAATCTGGAATATAAACTCTAAACCCATCACAAATTACTGAATCGTGCAACTATTAATATGAAAAAAATAGTTGCACATTTCAGTGTAAATAAATTGCATAATTCAGTGTAAATAAGTTACAAAATTTTCAATATAACAAGTCGTTTGATTCTAAAATGTCCGAGTGTATATGAGACCCACTGAATTGATAATTATATAGCTTAATCATTAATCACCTCCATCATCATACACCGTCGTCTTAATGATCATCATCATTTGTCATATTCTTGTTTTGCTTCATGTATATGTTAATTTGTTATTAGGATCTTTCTTTGGCTTCTCTATACTTCGAAAGATTCCATTCTTTTCACGAAAAATATTAAACGTTGTTCCAATTTTAGTTTAAGAAAAAAAAATTATGGTTTCAAGTAAAATAATTTTATTGTGCAACTGATTCATAATTATCATTTTATTATAGTGAGAAAACTGATAACGTTAATTTAAATTGAACAACCGATACTAGCAACCTAATACATTTAATGAAATAATTAATACTAATTAAAAACACACAAATGATGAATACTATTTAAAAATACACACGCCAAATGCAAATCAGTGCAACTATAAATAAGACTTTATGCAAGTATTATATTCTTTTGTAAATTAATTTTGGTGACGTCTCTCTTATTAATCAGGTTTACGATATAGCCACATTACAATCCGTTTATCCAACCCGATAAAATTGCTATCAACAGTCTCATATTAACCTTTCTCTTGAAAATCATATTAACATTTATTTACAAAAAAACCCAATACAATGAAAAAAATAATTCAAATTATAATTTTATGAATTTCTACCTCCCTATGCATGTATGCATTTCTTTTTTGTCATATATCCTTTGTATATCTTATTCATAAAGACCAAATTTTCAAGAATGTATTATACAATTATTTAAAATTTTGGCCATCATCTTCTTCTTCTTCTTCTTCATTTTTTTGGCTGCCGATTCCATGCTTTTGATGTTTGTTCTTTTGTGAATAGAAGATTAAGGTAGGGTCGATTTAAAGGGCTCAATAATTTGATTCACATGCATCCATTGCAACCATGAATAAAAATAATACACTTGTAATTAATGGGTGAGTACCTCTCCAAGAAAAGTTGAATTTATGGCAAAAATAAATAAATAAGGAAACACCTAAACATTTAATAAATTTGGGAGTCTTTTATTTTCTTGTATGCACGTGGGCACACAAAAGAGACTCCTGGATTAATACCCCACAAATGGTATACGTTTCGATTTTGAATGGGCCTATCGGTTCTTTAAACATATATCATTGAAATTTCATCTCATGCATTATTGGATGTTTTCCTAACTACATATGAAATTTTATTGTCTTTTTGCAATGTGAATCATAAAAAAGGTGCAATCGGGTCCTTCGTCACATTTTTTCAACTTATGAGAGTCCGTTGATGATTGTTTCAGAAATTAAATAAATAAATTAGTATCACACTTTTTTACAAGTTCGAATTTTAAGATGAAATGAAATTCTTTTATGGTATCAAAGCTTTCAGGTTCACATCTATGTCCTGTGTTAGATTCTCGCTTAAAGCAACTCCACCCATATTAAATTATCCACTTGATGAGTTTTCTCCCAATGATGAAGTAAGAGAAGAGAATTCAGCTCACGAGTGAGGAGAGTATAAAGGAAATTAAATAAATAAATTAATTTCACATCTCTCTACAATTTTGAAGTTTTAGATGAGACGGAATTCTTCCAATGACCAATAAAAAAATTAAATCTAATCGAGTCGTATTAGAATGTATGCGTGTACAAATATACTTTTCGGGTGATGATGCACTAAAAGGCCCCTGAATAATCAACTAATTTTGTTTTGAAAGGCTGCTGAAATATTTTTATTAAAAAAAAAACAAGGTCTCATATACACTTGGTGCACGGATTTTAGATCCGTGCACTCTCACTTTGACCCTGCCAATTTTTTTGTGGATCCTCATTTTCATTAATGGCGATGCCCTCATTTTTTAATGGATTCATCTTATATCTCAAGAGTTGCGGTGTATGCAGCAGTGCAAGATGGAGATCCACTATAAAAAAATACTTAAACTATATAATCATTGCTTCATAAGGTTTATGGTAATAAAAACACGTGGATTTTGTTGAATCAATGTTCTCTGTTAAAATATCACATACATGCCCGATTTCAATGTTATATATTCAAATGATATTTAAGATCAAATTTCAACAAAATATTCGTCTCTACTTGTCCGTCAAAATAGAGCCATACGAAACCAGAATTATATAGCTTAATAGCTTTTTAAAACAATAAATAATTTAGGATCTTTACGAAATAAGAATTTTATAATTTAAGAGCTTTATAAAACAAAAAAAAAATTAAATTTAAATTAATAGTTTAGAGATTTTTTAATGCATTACACATGCGTTCGGTCCTTACTAGCTAGTTGAATCACCATTACAGTAAGTCAGTGTATAATACTTTAGGAAATGTATATATTTTATTGGCTTATTTTTCAAAATTAATTATAGGAGTGAGTCTCATGTACGTTCAAATGTAGCGTGCATTTATAGTACATTTTAAAATTATGTAATTTGCTATAGTAAAAAATGTAATTTATTTATACTGAACTGTGCAACTATTTTCCATATTAATAGTTGCATGATTTAATATAAATAAACTGTATCTCTAATTATAATAAATTGCATGATTCTAAAATATATAATGAGTGCATGATACACCTGAATGCATACAAGATCTACACATGACTTTTTGTGTGTATGTACCATGATGATGATGATGGTCACATGCAAGAATTTGATGTATTTACAACCTGATGGATGTATCATTGTTAGGGATGTAAACATCATATACCTCTTTATAGGAAAAGCAAGAAAACTAGATATAGTAGCCTTGTACATATATACTAGCTCATTAATAAAAAAGAGAGGGTAAAATAGCAAATAAACTCACGATTTTTCTTTATTTTTTGTAATTTAATTACTATGTTTTAATTTTTAAAATATTGTACTACATATTTCTATGTTATAACTTGATGGAAAATACAGCTCACGAACTGAACTTTTAAAATATAAAGAATATATTAATTGTTTAAATAATCGTTACCTTTTGTGAATTTATTTTCAGTTTACTTTAAAAATTAAGAATATTAACTAGCTTATTTTTCTATTTTATCTCAAGCCGAATTCTTAAAAATGTCCAAAGTATATGTAACAATTGAAAACAGGTTAAATTGCAAAAGAGATCAGAGAAAAATATTTTTTATTCTATAAATAATAGCCCCAAACCCCCAACCGTGGAAAAAAAAAAAGTTCTTGTGAAATTTGCATTTCATAGTTCATATATTCACAAAAAACTCCCCCTCTTTTTTTTTTTTTTTTTTTTTTTTCTTCAAAAAGTGTCCCTTTTAAAAAAACTTTTAACTCATTTTCTTAAAAACACTCTCTCAAAAAAATTATTTATCACTCAAAATACTAATAAATAATTATCATATTAAAAATTTAAAATCCACGCAAAATAAATGAACAATTTTAAAAAAGAAACACTCCAGTGAACTAGATCCATACATGAAACACTCCAGTGAACTAAGTCTATACATGAACTCTATTAATGTTATAAGTAAAAGTTATCATTGTTATGCATAAAAAAATTCACTTTAAATATAAAGAATTTTTTAAACTGTGAGAACTTTTATGCATAATAGTAATATCTTTTATGCATAATAGTAATAACGTTTAACACATACCAGTAATACTAAAAAAATAAAGTTCATAAAGCTTGGGACTCCCATTTAAATGCGGGGTATTACTTCTTTTTCTTTACTTATAAAGTTTCTTTCACCTACAAATTATACGTTTTTCGTATGTATGTTTATTTTAAAATTAATTTTAATATACATAATATCTTTATTTTGATGTTAAGTAATTCAAAATTAAAATATAAATATGAATAAAATTACAATTGACGGGATTAAAATTATTATTTGTCTTATACTCTCTTTACCAAGTCCAAACCCGCTTCCCGAACGTGTTCACTGTTAAATATGGATTCGAATTCGGGTCTAAATTCAATCTATTGTTATCCCTAGCTAGTCAAGAGTGTGGGTTTTTTTATTTTTTTAACTCAAAAGACTACAAAAAGGTAAAACTATCTCCATCATCCATTTAAGGGAAATGATTCTTTGAATCTTGCAGTTCTAAAGAAGTATTTTTTTATCTCTACTTTATTATTTTTTACTTCTTGTAATTTTTTTAGAACCGAGTGATTCGGATTGGATTAAGTGTGAAAGAGATTGGTGCAGTGCAAGTGCAAAAAAGTAAGAGAGAATTTTTATAAGTGAACTCAGACTATGTTTTTGGATAGTCACTACCTCGAAAGATAATGCTAAGAAACAGGATCCTCGATTTTTTTTTTTTTTTTTACATTCAGTGATTTTTTATGATTTTTTGAGAGAGAACGATTTGTCATGTGTGGGTTTCACTTTTATCAGAGTAACATTCTTTAACGACAAACTGTGTGAAACTTATTCGCATATGAAATTAATATTATTATATACATAAATTGATACCTCTACTTTTATAAATGAATATCAATAACACTTAATATTATGATCTTAATTTATAAATGTAACGGTATTAGTTGATAAATGTAGTAATATTAATTTGTAAATATAATGATATAGTAAATTTTATATTATGAACAAATTTCATTAGAAACTTACTTGAAGTGAAAAATAATAATTGGTTGCTCGAATAGTAACACACAACTGACTCTACAATCTACGTTGTGCATTCATAGTGCATTTTAGAACCATACAACTTGTTATACAGGAAGATGCAATTTGTTTACACTGAACCGTGCAATTGTTTTTCCATATTAATATTGCACGATTAAGTGTAAAAACGTTGACCTTTCAGTATAATAAGTTGTACGATTCTAAAATACAATATGAGTGCACGGTGCACCTGAATGCATACAAGATTTAGCCCCGGTATATTGCATACATAAAAAAAAACGTGTATATAAAAAGAGTAACAATTGTGTTCTGGTGCACAACTAATACTATTAAATAGGAACAACTAATACTGCTAAGTAAAAAAAAATACCGACCAAGTAATTAAGTTCCCACATAAAAACAACTAATACTGTTTAAAAAAATACAAACAATTTGCCACATAAAAAAGACAAAGAAATAAACAAGACTTACTCTGTCACCACAAAGATGAAAAACAGGGTAATGAAACAGGACGTTTTCTATGAAAAAAAAAAATGTCGGTATCAAATTAAATTCTCTATACGGCCCCTATTTACAGATTGAAAAAATAATAAAAATACAAAGTCTATAGCACATCACACACCTGTTGAAGAATTATGATCGAAAACCTCTTGATCAATCGTCAATCAATCAATCAATCAATCAATATAATCTAAGAAAACTGCCCGAAATGCTGATGCCAATTAGTTAAAGGCCCCTGTGTTGCAAACTGCGGTTTCGCCGCCGTCGTTTCTCCGTACATTTCTTGATTATGGATCGCGTTCGCCAGCAGGAACGGCGTCTGAAGGTATTCGGACCACTTTATGTCCTCCGGGATTTGTGTTTCCGTTGCGAAGCCGTTGGTTTCATAGTAATTGGGCTGCAGTTGTTGTTGCGTTCTGTTGTTACTGTTGTTGTTGTTGCAGCTTTCCCAGCTGCTTTCGAATTTGACATTGAAAGAATCGAGGTTGCTGATTTTTGATTTTGAAAGCATACTGGTATTGGAGCTGAATTGGTGGTGATGATCGGGTATCATTTCCGATTTGAAGAAGTTGTTGGGGGCGGCTTGGTTCGTGGATAGGCCGATGCTGGGGCCGTAGTTTAGCTGGTGGAACGAGAGGAGGGCCGATAATTCGGGTTTTGGGGTTTCGTGGGTGGCGACGAACCTGTTGAGGAAGAATTCGTGCTTGGAGACGGGCGTGGTGGCACTGGTGTGTTCGGCCGGTAGAATTGGTTGGATGATGTTGGAAGTCTCGGGGGCGTCGACGAAGCTGAGCTCTCTCGTCGACCCTTGGGAAGTCTTGTCGTTGTTTTTGCTGTTTCCGGGTGTTTTTTCGGGGTTCGTTTCGACCTCCGAGAGGGGTTTGTGCGTGTTCGGGTCGATGCCCTTCTGCCGTAGCTTTTTCTTGATGGATGAGTTCCAGAGGTTCTTGATTTCGTTGTCCGTTCTTCCCGGTAATTGCGCGGCAATCTGCGACCACCTGCTCGATTAATCGAAGAAATAATGAGGTTCGGTCTTATGTAAAAACCTTTTTTCCAACTAATACCTTTTAATGAAACAAGTAATACCTTCTTTCAAAACACAACTAATACCTTTTCATGAAAGAACTAATACCTTTTAGTGAAAGAACTAATACCTGTTTCCAAGAACTGCATGGAGTTCAATTATCAAATTCTCTTCATCTTGAGAAAATGTGCCTCTTTTCAAATCAGGCCTCAAGTAATTAATCCACCTTAATCTACAGCTCTTTCCACACCTTTGCAGCCCTTCAAAAATTGTTACAAAAATCTCAAAAAAAATGAACACTTTCAAGAAACAGAGGAAAACAGAGTTGTGTAAAAGTACAATTATAACCTGCAAGTTTAGGCACAGAACTCCAGCAACCATGGCCATTTTTGGTAATATGGTTAATAAGCTTCTCATCTTCTTCAGGAGACCAAAGCCCCTTTCTCAACTTCTGTTTGTAACAGCAAGAATGCCTACCCATTTTCAGAACAATGCTGGCAAAAGCTAAAACAAAAATTTCCCCAAAAAAAATTCTTTCTTTCTTTCTTTTGTACTAATACTGTCAGCTATGTAAGAAAGAGAGAGAAAGAGAGGTTTTCTTGAAAATGAGGTTGCAATAAAGAATCAAGTCAATAGGGGGAGCTTTAAAAAGGGGGTCATATTCAGAGAGATTACATTAATGTTTAAGAGGGATTATTATTCTGTTAATCATGATTAGGGGGATATTTAATTTTTTTCTTTAAAAAATAGGAAGGATGTAAAAGAATGACTTGCTTGTGTCTCATCCAATAGGTTTATGTGAAAATAATAATCAGATTGACAGCAGTTGTGGGGCATCCCGACAGATATTTATTTGGTGGAAAATGCATATTCTTCCAAGTCTTTCTACAGTAATTATTATTGGGATATGAATTTGTTTAATTAATTAATTTGTGAAACTGGTATATACTATGAAACTCGTATCATTACACTTATACACTGATACCACTATTTTTATAAACTAGTACATATAATATTTAATATTATGATCTCAATTTATAAGTGTAATGATATCAGTTGATAAGTATAATGATATTAATTTATAAATTTGGTGGTATAAACTTTTTACTGTAAACAAGTTTCACCGAGAACTTCCTCTTTAATCTTTCTTCATCTCACTCCACACATTTTTTTAATTGGATTAAATAAATATCGTTACATTTTTTAATCAATATCATTATATTTGTAAATTAAGACTATAATATTAAATATTATTGATATTAGTTTATAAAAATAGTGATATTAATTTACAAGTGTAATAGTATCAATTTCATATTATAAACAAATTTCATAGGGGAGTTTGTATTTTTAAATTTACTTAATTAAATAATGCTTTTTCATTAAACTTCTGAAGATAAAATTAAACTTCATTCGCATAAATGAATACTAATTCAATTTGTAATTTTTCTTTTAATAAAAGACTTTTAAAATAAGGCTTAAAGTTATCTTCCCAAAATATATAGCACAAAAAGAGTAATATGATTTGTCAAAGGGCAGAAGTTCTTAAGAAAAAAAAATTCCCATGATTAGTTATTGCTTGCAATTATGGTAATCTGCAATTAATTTATGATAACAAAATCCTCTCACAGTTAGACATTCTCTTGTCTTTCCTGATGGAATATTCATATAAATAATTGCATATATTGTACCCTATTTCTTTAGTACAACAAATTGTGCCAGGTGGCATTGAAACTACTGCATCTTTATTCTCTTTTTCTTGGTTGTCTTAATTAAATTGATGAAACCCATACTCTTTTTAACCCAACACCATGAAGTTTCTTGTTTTCTAGTAACCTTCTTTCTTAACTCATAGCTTCACTACCACCTTAATATGTTTTCAAGTAATTTATTTGTATTTGTATGTTTTGGGGTGGGGCCCACTGCTAGTAAAGGGTTATTCGATCTTTAAATAGATATCAAATTATATATAAAAATATTTACAGTTAATTTTACACGATATCCTATTTTCTTAACTATATTATTTATAAGTAATATTTGAGTACACGAGTTGCCTTATATAATTGGGCACAATTAATATTGTGCATTGATTTCGTTAAAATAAAATACTTTTCAATAAAAATAATTATTATCGTTCAATGAAAATAACTAATATTGATCAAATTAATATTTTTTAATAAAACAATTAATACCACTTAAAAATACAACTTGAATTGTACAGTACAACTGTTAATGCATGAATCTTTTAGTCTTATATCACATGTAGCCTTTATTCCAGGCTTTTTAGTATACACGTCTCATAAAATGGTATTTGCATATATATAGGATCACAGACACTCGTATAAAATATTTTAAAGGATCAATGAATCGTGAAATATGACCCAGTTAGTTGGGAAAAACAAAAAAAAAAACAAAGGGATGAATCATATAAAATAGAGGTAATAGCATTTTGTACATATAATAATGCATTGACTTTCATATAATAACACAATTTTTAATATCTTACATGTGTTACTATAAAGACAAATATATGTTAAGGGCAATTATGTGTTATTTGTAACATACTTGTCCTCAAAGTAACATATGGGAGCGATTTTTTTTGTTTTACCTTTGAGCTAATTTTTTGGAAAAATCCATATATGACCCTAAAGGATCCATAAATTTTCAACCTCTTTCTTAAATGTGCTAATATTTCATGTGAAATATATTGTAGGATTGAACCCTATCATTAAAATATTATAAGGACTTATCTTGGGAATTAAATCATATTTGTTATCTTCCACAACTATCTACTACTTAAGCACATCCTTTGATTTATAGTTCATTTAATTAATAGACCAACAGTACATGTGAGAGAGTTTCTTATTTCTCCCTAATTAAAAAAAAAAAAGAAATCTAGATATTTGTATGTGCTTACATTCATACGCACCACTAGTAGCGGATCTAGAATGTTGAAAATGGTATACGACTAATACATTACAGAACAAGGTGTATATACGATATATTTGAAGTTCTAAAAGCCTAAATTTGCAAAGAAATATGATATTACATAAAATCAATAGAAGTAAGTACTAATGACAATACTATTATATAAATAAATAGCTCAAATTTTACAACTATTGATCACAATTGCAAAGAACTTGCAACAACGTAAAAAACAAGTAAGAATTAATTAATTTGTCACGAAATCAACCATTTTCGGACACACATAGGCAAAGTTATAGTTTTATATAAAGGGAATACAATTCTACTTTATTTTAAATAACACTTATAGTTAAAAAAAATCTTATTCAATTGGAGGAACATTGTATCTGTTGTTGATAATTGAATCTACTAATAAAATTAGATAACTCAAGTGATTAGAGCACCACTATTGAATCATGAATTAACTAGTCATGGAAAGGGTCGAGAAAGTAAAAAACAAAAAAATTGGACCAGTCCAACTACAAAATAGTGGGCATTTAAAGAGAGAATCTGATTTAACGAGGGTTTTAACAGAAAATAATCTCTCTTTAAACTGTTTGTTGTTAACTGATAACGAGGGAAAAATTAGATCCTCGTCAAAAAATGAGAAATTTAGCGAGGGCTAACACTACGTTAGAATTAACGAGGACATTTAGTCCCTCGCCAAATCCGACGAGGATTCCCTCACCTGGGCCCTCGTTATTAACGAGAGCGGGGTCCGTTGGTAATTAACGAGGGCTCTCTTCGCTGAAACCCTTGTTAAATTCTCGGCATTCAATGAGGGTTCTAATTTTCTTTTTGAGTTACCTCGTTAAATCAACAATTTTTTTGTAATGGCCTCGGTATGCAACTTAATCTCTATTTACTTAATTAATGTTAAGTATTAATATTGTATTGATATTGGATTTAGAATTGTGCATGGGTCTTGTTGATGACTGTGAAACTCACAACATAATAAATATGATGATATTTAAATTTTATACTAATTACTTATGTAAAACCATACAAACTTTTAGCATTTTGTATAATCTAACTTCATCACATATCTGATATCACATACATGTATATGGGGGATTTATTATTATTTTTTTTTTTTTGAATTTCTTGCGAGATTGATGACTTAAGCTGATCAATTTAGTTGATAGAGTCAATTAATCGACTTGCGGTCAAACTTCAAACTCTAGCTAAGAATGAGTGAGTGTGAAAATGAGTTTGACATTCATAACAAACTTGGTAACAACTAACAACTGAATCCTTATCAATTACACTAACTAAACAAAACTTAGCTCATGTAAAAGTTTTAAAACATTAACCCCAAAGTACAAATTAATTTATGTTAAAATAGGTTTTATAATTAATATATTCAACATTACGTTTCATATTAAAATCAAGAGAAATAAACTAAAATTTAGTAAAACGGATTCTTTAAACACTTCTGTTGCGAGTCGTTTTATTTGGGAAATATGATGTGGCTAATTTGGTGACAACTCACAAACAAAACATGCACGTGTAAAATAAACTGTAAATAAGATGAATTTGTTGACCCAGTTCGTCAAGAAATGACTACTCTGGGGGCATACCAAGCCAGTGATGTAGTATTGCGAGTTTTACACGTACAATACTTGATACATCTCATGAAGATGAATCGCTATGAATAAAGATGATTTTGAGAGTTGGTATATGAGTGTTAGGGTTTTTGTGTGTATGGATGAACTCTCGAATTTTCCTATACCTCACCTCTCTGGGAAATTTCTTGTAACCTGTTTTGTGAACGTATTTTTTTTCAACCCTTCTCTTGTTGTTTTTTCTTCTATTTATAGCACTTTGACAAGCATGAGCTGGTTTGGCAAGCATGAGCTGTAGACGTCGGGCCATGCAAGAATTCATGTAATGCTGCCACCTTTCCAACTTCGTCTTCTAGATTGATCTTTGCTTTTGCTTATCTATATAGCACTCTTTTGGTCGTCCAAATCATCTTTTGCTCGGCTGACCGCTTTGTTCGCCCCATAAATCTATATCCATTTTATATCGAAATATTGTTCTTGTCGAGCATGTTCTGAGTTCTTCAGGTTGTCTGAGCTCTCAGGTTATCTGAGCCTTGGGGATGTCTGTGCCCTCAGGATATCTGATCATCGAACATATTGACCCCTCAGGTCGTCTGAGCCTTTAGGATGTCTGAGCCCTCAAGATGTCTGAGCACCGAGCATACTGACCCCTCAGGATGTCCGAGTCTTCAGGATATCTGAGTATCAAACATACTGACCCTTCAGGATGTCTGAGTCTTCAGGATATCTGAGTGTCGAGCATACTGACCCTTCAGGATGTCTGAGTCTTCAGGATATTTGAGTATCGAGCATACTGACCCTTCAGGATGTCTGAGTCTTCAGGATATCTGAGTGTCGAGCATACTGACCCTTCAGGATATCTGAGCATTCAGGTTGTCTGAGTCCTCAGACTTGACTCAGCTTATTTGATTCCTTCTTTCCTGATCTGAGTGGCGAACATGCCTATTTGCTCGGTCAGTCTGTTTGAACAACGCTGGCGAACAAATCTTACTTCATTGGCGAGTATGTTCGCTTTAGTTGACAAGTGGCGAGCTGGTCGAACAGATTTGTTTGGTCGACGGACGGCGAGCACACTTGTCCATCGGGCATGATTATTTTAATAAATATTACCGTGTGTCTCTCTACGTGTTGATTAATCTTGAATAATTATATCGAACACAACAATACCCCCCAGTCGGGTCGCTTTGTATTCAACATGGGGCCCGACTGTTATAATCTGATTGGGCCATAGTTGACGTCATTTCGTATTCCGTGCCAGATTTTGTTATAATCTGATTGGGCCATAGTTGACGTCATTTCGTATTCCGTGCCAGATTTTCAAAATTGAATCCGGTATCTATAAATACCTCATTTCGCCGCCTTAATCCCTTTTCTTTATTTTCTTCTTCTTTTTACCTCTGTTTTCCATCTCTTTCGTGTCTAAAAAACTTCCGGTGAGGGCTTCATTATTCCGGCGAAGGATTTTACTCAGGTAACCATTGCATACTTTCTTTCATTGTGATTATGGCTTCTTGTTCAAATTCTTCTGCTTCAATTGAATCGGACCACCGTAGTTCCTCTTCCCCCTCTGTCGGTAGAATCCCCCGTAGCGACGCTAATGCGCCGGAGATGAATGTCTTGGGTTCAGGGTCTAGTTGGGAAGTTCGGCAGCCATTTGTCGTTCTTTCCTCCGATTCCGATGAAGCCCTAAACGAATTAAATAGGGACTTAGCCCATAGTGATTTTTTGGATGATTCAGATGAGGATTCTTTGCCCCAACCTCAAATTAGGTCTAGGGCTGTAGATAGTGTTGATGTGAATAGGGATGATGATAACGTGAGGGGGGAAATTTTGATGGCTGTGAATGTAACTGAATCGAACATAGGGATAGACGGCGAGCAAAATTCTGAACTTGATATACATGTTGGTGTCCCTCATAGTCCAACATATAACGAGTATAATGCTTGTTATAGTTTTGATTGGCCCGAGCAACCTCATAGGACTAGGGTTGAAAATGAGTACCAATGAACAAGATTGAAAGTGTAATCGATGTTGATATGCTCGCTCAAATTGTATAGAAATTCTGAAACCCCCAAAGATGTCTTTTTCGGGCAATAGGGTCGATGAAATGAAAGCGAGACCAACCCCCTGAGGGTTGTGTTACTGTGAATTTGGACACAATGGAAGTCGGCCTTCGATTCCCACTCCATCCGGCTATCGCTTGTTTGCTCGTGGAATGGAACATTACCATCACGTAGCTGAAGCCGAATGGGTGGCACATGATTATGAGCTTCCTGACTTTGTTCGGTAAAATGAAGCCGAGATATTACCCCTCAAAGAAATTGAACTTGCTCATTGGTGCATTTGACCCGTCCGAACATGGATGGCTATTGGATGGTGAAAAATATTGAGGATGCAAATAAAATGATTGGAAGGTGCAAAATCATTGGAGGATGCGAACCGGATGCTCGAATAAAATCGGTGATTTTTGGGGGAAGGAGAAATTTTTGTGTCTTTTTGTTCTTGATTTGGGCGATTGGAAGACTCTTTATTTAAGGAATTCGGTTGCGACGGAGCGGCGGCTATTTTAACGGATGCTCGTTTGGACATCACCGATTTTTGGGGTTTAGAAAGGTAAGTATTTTTGTATCTTTTTGTTCTTACATTTGCATAAAACCTTTTGCTCGTTGTTTCCCTTTCTTACATAATGAATTGTTTAACTTATAACTTTCCAATTTATTTTATTCGTCCAGAATTCCGAGATGGCTCGACGGAAAAAGAGACCAATTCAAGCGGTTATTTTTAGGGAAAAGGTTTGGCAAATTGATCTCAGTCTCGCCGAAAAAGGAACGATTTGGCCGGCGAGGTGAAGACCACGCCAAAAAAAACCCGCCCGAGCAGGGGAGAGGAACAAAAGAGGTTGTTGTATGTGACCCCCCTCACCATCTTGTCCGGTGTTATAGTTGAAATGGAGGTTGGCACACTCTTTCCACCTCCTCTTGGGCCCCGAACTTGGAAGGATTGCTCCGATCTTAAATCATTTGCATGACAAATTTTGTTACTTTTTTTTTTTTCATTAATTTTGTTTCGTCTTGACATGTTTGTTTGCTTCGGGTGCATGTGTAGGTTGAGCGGGTTGGTGCCCTTGATGCCCAATTTGAAAAATAATGAATTGTTTTGCAAGGTTATTCCGAGCATGTTTTGAGACCCTTATAGAGCATGGACTAAGAAATTTGGAAGAGTGGTCCGACACCCTTGGAAAATATGTCTTGGCAACAATCTTTGGTCATCCTTGAGAAAGTGTAGATGCAACCTTCACGCCAATTACTTGGCTCGATCATAAGTTTTGAAAAAGACCTCGGGGAGCTCGGGATGGCGAGGTTGGCTCAAGAGTATCCTCGGCTCGCCGGATGCTCAAAAGGCTCGGGAGGATGCTTTGCTCCCGGGGCTCGCAAGGGAGGAGCTAAATCATTCTTAGGAGGAGGTGGTCAGCATACGGAGAGCTCAGGGTGAGATGAATGTCGAGCTTCGTAGACTCCGAACTGACGTCGAGGCCATGGAAAGTGAGAAGAATGTGCTCGGACAACAACTCATCATTGCTGAAGTGACCAACACTCGTTTGGGTCTCGAAAATTCAAGATTGCACAATGAGGAGTATGTTGATTCCATGTCAAACTTCTCTTACATTTGTGCCTTTGCCGATGCCATCCGATGCTCGCCTCCACACGCTCCTTTGGCGAGCAAATTGCCCATTCATTTTCGGCCAAGAAGATCGACGATCGAACCCCCCAGATCGCAACCTTCCAATGTCTGACTTGAACGATCTGTGTGATTTCTCCAATCTTCCTGAGGGGATCGAGATTGATGATCCTATATTGGATGAGGAAGATGGCTCGAATGTGAATATTGCTGATGTTGCTGATCAAACTCTCCGGAAATGTCTGGGTCCGATCGGTCTTGGTCGAACAAAGGGGACCTCTGTGTGGCCGAGCAAAATGTACTATTTGGCGAAAGCATCTTGGACGACCATCTTTGAAGGCCAAGCTGAGCGTTCTTTGAGGGGACCGAGCATGATTTGTTCGACATTTCGCTGGGTCCCCCAACTATGAATTTGCTCCTTAGTATAATTCTTGCTTTCTTTGAGCAGATGTTGTGTAATTTTTGCCTTCTTTATTTTTTTGCTCGAGCAGGTTTCTTACGTACTTGTGTAATTTTCTTTTCTATTTTGTTGAACAACTTGAAACCGAATGGTTGAATTTGCATATCAAATAGTTTCCTCTAACCTGATCGTTGAGGATGAATGTTGTTGTTGATGAATGATTGATACTTGTGTTGTTTGATGTTTGCTTTGTTGCTTTCAAGTTTATGCCTCTTTTCTTCTGAATGAATTCGAACATTGTGTTTGCCTATGCACGCTCCTGACTTCTTTCTTTTTTGATTGTCTTATTGACGTTGCAATCAGTTGATCGTCTTATTTAGGTGCGACCAGATGGGTTAACTTTATGAACCCCCCCTTTCTTGGTTCGCGATCGTCTTATTTAGGCGCGATCACTTCGTACTAGGGCCGTCTTATTTAGCTGCGACCACACACTCATCACCCGCTTTTTTACTTACGGGTATCTGTGAAATCGAAGTCGTCTTTTTGCATTGCGTACCCATTACTCGCTTTTTGCTACGGGAATCAGAGTACGAACTCGTTCGTCAGGTGAACATAGACTTAGGTTTGTTCATCTTTGTTCGGGCCGTCCGGCTTATGTGCGACCTCTAATAGGCTTCAACTAGAAAATCTTAGCGAACAAAAATACTTTTTTGCAACACGTTGTATTCTATTACAACCTTTACATTTGAAGAAGACTGTCTATTACACAACTATAAACATCAGACTATGGTTTTGAATTTAAACCTTGTCTTGAGTAGACACGAACTGGCCTCACCTTGTCCGCGGAATTGATGTTGATAAGCATGTGGCACATCATCCTATCTACCCTTCTTTAAATAACATGCTCAAGCAGCAGCAGCATAAGCATTTGTCCCTCCTGGACAAATTGTGATTATCTTGGGCAGTTTGTGGACATGAGCATCGCGGCGAAAGCACTTTGCTTTCGCCTATATCAAAAAGCGAGCAAAATCCTCAGCTCGCACCATTTTGTCCCCTTTAGTAGATGCTTGAGCATCAGAATCCGCATGTTGTTTCAAGCGGATACCACGACATCCCTCCCCTTCGGAGGAGATTTTGGGGATGTATAGGGGACTAGTGATTTACTACTGCATAAGCAGTGAGTAACGTGGAGTGGCAACCATGACTCTGCCGAGCATCTTGAGTCAGAACGAGCTTCAACACGTGCTCGGAGTGTCATATGGGGTATAAAACGTCTTAGGGCGGATCTTAGATTCGGCGAGAATGATATTTGAATCGAAAAGTCTTTGGATTCTTCGTCTGGAGGCATACTGAACCAACTTTCTTTCGATCACTGTAGTTATTTTTTTCTTTTTCATCTGTTTTTTTTCTCTGCTTTATTCAACTATCAATATGCCTCTATTTATAGTACTATCCCAAGTTGGTGCTGGCATAGCTAGTTGATGCTGGCCCTCTTGCTTTTACTCCTCCTTTTGACATCTGTCCGGATTTTTTGCCAGCTCTCATTCAAGGATTGACACGTTCCTTTTTTGGTTGCCACCACTTCTCGACTTGTTTTGACACGTATCTTCTATCTTTCAATAGTGTTGGCCAGCATTCTTCTAGAAGATTTGTGTCGAACATAATGTGTTCTTCTTTCAGGATTGTCCTGCTCGTCTTAAGCTGAATGGTGATTATGTTCGGCCATTTGTGTTCGTTTTAGCTATGTGAACGATTATGTTCTAGCGCCAATTGTGCTCGTTTTAGCTGTGTGGCTGATTTTGTTTGGCCAGTTATGCTCGTCATTACTGATAATATTTTTTCAAATTTGACGCATTCCACGAGTAGGACAATGGGACTCCATTCAGATCTTCCAAATCATATGCCCCATTTAAAAGACGTTTTGTAACTCTGAATGGACCTTCCCATGCTCGGCCGAACATACCACCTGATACCCCCATTGCTCGTCTTAAAACCAGTTCGCCCACATTGAACCTGCGTGTTCGGACTTTGGAGTTATAGAACTTTTCTGATCTCTTTTTGTACATGGCATTCTTGAAATCGACCCTCCATCCTTCTTTTTCTTCTAACAGTTGCACTTTTCGTAGGCGGCGCTGGTCATTGATGTGCTCTCCAAAGTAATTGTCCGATGACTTCGGAATCTTGATTCTGCAGGTATAACAACTTTCGCGACCAAATGCCGGGGCAAACGGGGTTTCGCGATTGATGTTACGAAAGTTGTTAGATAGGCCCATAATATTCGAGGCAACTCTTGAAATTTATCCCCTGGAATTATCAAGTCTGGTCTTGAGAGTATGCTTGATAATTTTATTAACTGCTTCAACTTGTCTGTTTGACTGGGATAAAACAAACGGAGTTGAATAATGTTTTTTTATGCCCCAGCGAGCACAATGTTGTCGGAATTCACTCCCGTCGAACTGTTTGCCGTTATCTGTTACTAATGATTGGGGAAGCCCAAAACGACAAATGATATTTTTCCAAACAAAGTTCCACATTCTTTGTTCGGTGATTTTGACAATGGCTTCGGCTTCCGCCCATTTAGTATAGTAATCAACGGCAACCACATCAAATTTTACTCCCGACGTGCCAGTAGGAAATGGGCCGATCAAATCGATTCCCCATTTAGCAAATGACCATGGGCTATAAACTGACACTAGCTCTTCAGGTGGGCTATGAATAAGTGGGGCATGTACCTGGCACTTGTAGCACGCGCGAGCATACGCGAGTGAATCTTTTTTGAGGGTCGGCCAGTAATAACCTTGTCTGATTATTTTGTGCGCTAGGACGAGCCCACCCGTATGGTTTCCGCATACTCTATCATGGATTTGATCCAGAATTACATGACCTTCTTCAGGAGTAATACACTTCAAAAGTGGAAGTGAGAAACTTCTTTTGTACAAATGCTCGTCTAAGATTGTATAACGAGCAGATTGTAATCTGAGGCGAGTATCATGTGCCTTATTCTCAGGGAGAAGTCCCTTTGTAAGTAACTTCGAGATTGAGTCATCCGGGTTTCTGTTACTTTGTCACATAGGCGACCAAAACTTTTAGGGCGATGGCGAACAAGTTGTGACGACCACAATGTCCGTTGTGTTTGTCACTCCTTCCTTGTTGTTACCCGGGCATGCAAAGCATGTCGTGAGCAATTACCCAATCGTGGTAATTGTTCTATGAAAACTTATTCGAATTGCTCGAGCAACTCCTTTTGCTAATTCTTCGATATTGTGCCATCTGTTTCGCCTCGGGCCTCGTACTCGCTTGATTACTTGATAAACGATTATATCGAGAATCATTTTGTAAATCATCGACCTCTGGATTCTCATTGTCATAGCCATCTCAGTAGTCCAACGATCAAAGCCGTGACGGGCTTCATTATTTGTGGTGGGAAATCAAAAACGGATGGTTTGTTGTAAATATTTGTCTAGTTGGCCGATGAGAACTACGCCTGCTCCGGCTCTTGAACTTGTTGATGTCAACATACATATGCCATGGTTGGTCGACAGCTTTTTCGGGCATTTGTGGATATGTCAACTCGACCATAAAATTGGCCATAGCTTGGCCCTTCATTGCTGTTCGCGGGGAGAACGTAATGCCAAATTGTCCTAACTCCACCTCCCACTTGAGTAATCTGCCTGCAGTATCTGGTCGGTGGAGGACTTGTCTCAATGGGGCGTGGTCGATTACCTCGAAGTGATCGAAAAAAAGTATGGTCGCAGTTTTTGAACACTCATAACGAGAGCATATGCTAATTTTTCCAGTGGAGGGTACCGGAGCTCGGTTTCTTTGAGCACTTGGCTTACATAGTAAACGGGCAAGTGCGACGTCCCTTCTGTTCGAACGAGCACGACGCTAATTGCATGCTCGGATGCAGCAAGGTACATATAGAGTTGTTTGTCTGGGACAGGCTTAGAGGCAAATGTCGAGTATCCGCGAAGGTATCGCTTCAATGATTCGAATGCATTCTGGTAATGTTCGGTTCACTGGAATTTCCCTTTCTTTAATGCATCAAAGAAAGGTTTGCATTTGTCCCCAGTTCGTGATATAAATCGGCTTACGGAAGCTAAATGTTCGGTTAACTTTTGGACCTCTTTCACACTCCTGGGGGCCTGCATTTCGAGCATGGCTTGAATCTTTGATGGGTTTGCTTCAATCCCCCGTTGACTGACCATATGTCCGAGGAATTTTCCTGAGTGAACCCCAAAGCTGCATTTCTTCGGATTTAGCTTCATATTGTACTCCCTGAGTATATCAAACATTTGTGCGAGGTGGGTGATGTGGATCTTCCTTGTGTTCGCTCTTTACCACAATATCGTCAATATACACCTCAATTGTTCGGCCGATGTGTTCGTCGAACATTTTATTCACCAAACGTTGATATGTTACCCCGACATTCTTTAATCCGAATGGCATGCGTTGCCAATAGTACATATTCTTTTCACTGTAGAATGTTGTATTCTTTTGATCGTCCGGATGCATGAGTATCTGGTGATAACCGAGCAAAAGTATCCATGAAGGTCATGAGCTCATGGCCTGCTGTTGTATTATCGAATAAATAGTCGATATGCGGCATCGGAAATTATCTTTCGGGCATGGCTTGTTTAAATCAGTGAAATCAATACATAGTCTCCAAGATCCATTGGACTTGCGGACGAGCACAAGGTTCGCAAGCCATCTTGGGCATTTTACTTCTCGAATCAGTTTATTGTCGAGCAACTTTTTGATTTCACTATTCATGGGCCGATATTTCTCTGATTTGAACTTTTCTGGCTTCGGATAAGCTGGAGTCTGTGTTGGATCAAGGTTGAGGGAGTGGCATGCATGTTTTGGATTAATGCCAACCATGTCCTCGTGCGACCAGGCAAACACATCCAAGTTTGCTTGAAGATAAGCAATCATTTCTATTCGAATTGGTTCAGGTAATTCGGAACCAATGAACACTTCTAACTCAGGTCTGTTCGGGTCGATGTTGATAGACTCTAGTTGTTCGATAGGTGTTGCTCGCTTTCTTTTTTGTTTCCACCGAGGATCTTGAATCGACCCCCGGTGTTCGTCATCAATCTCCATAGGTTCGAATCCTACGCGAGGTTCTAGGTCCGGTATCTCATTTGGCGGATCAATACTCATTAGATCTGGGAGATCTGGGACATGAGTTGCCATCCGGATCTTGTGTTCGCGACGTTCGTGTTTTTGTGAGGGAGTGTGTTTCGTCAAACTTGTGTTCGTCAAAGGACATTTTGGCAGCGTATTTGCCTGTTGGCTTGACTCACCGATCTCCCATGTTTACTCCATCATGTTAACGATATTTTGTTTTTCTGGTGCACATGATAGCAAACAATCTCGAGCTTTCTTCTGATCTCCTTTTACACTACATGTTCCATCTTGTGTTGGAAATTTAACACAGTAATAATAAGTAGAACAAGCCACTTTAAATTCCTGGATGAACGGGCGACCTAGGAACCCGTTATAAGTGGACGGAGCATTGACGATTACAAAATATAGCATTCTAGTTCGTCGGATCTCCGGATTTAGAGTTGATTCTAACTTTCGACTCTAACCTAATCATACCATAGGGTCGGGTTCTGATTCCCCAAAACCCATAATGGTATGATCACATGGTTCAATATAGCTACTCAAGTCCCCAACTTGCTTTTCCATTTGGTGCGAGTGTTGACGAACAAAATGTTCGTGATATGCTCGAGATCGACCGAGGCGGTGCACCTTCAACCCGGGAGACGAGGCAATCGATGGTTAAGGAGTCATTGTGGGGGGTGATTATACCGTCGAGATCGTCTTACGAAAATATGATTTGGTGAGAGGGTGGCGTCTTTAGCCGATGTGCTCGCCACCTTCACTTCGATGGATGCTTTGCATGGCACGATCTCCATCTTCTTTTCGTCTATTCGATAATGTTGGTGCCTGATAACATCCACCCACTGGTCCATATTCAGGACGTAACATGTGGATCTCTTGAGTTTCTCGACCTCTACCCACAGTAGGAGGCCCTCTTTTGGGTATTCCAGACCTCTTACGGGATTCTTCGGGATCCTTTGTCGGATGTTTGTTCGAACTTTTACGCTTACCCCTTCGATCTTCTTTTTTTTACGTTGGGAGCCTCGCACGGCTTTTTTAGGAGGCCCGGGTAAGACGATTATCTTCGTATAGCTTCCAAAGTTGACTAAGTAAATCGCGACAATCTTAGATTGTGCCCGGATGTACTCGTGATAATTACAATATTTGAAAGCATTAAGCCGATGCTTGTCCATTATGATTCTTCGAGGCCTATCTAACATGTCCCGATCTTTGATTTGGTTAAAAAATATTTCTGCTGAAATACCCAGAAGACTTCGTAGGGCGTTTGCTTCTGCTCTTTCTTTGAATGGTTTGAGAGGGCCTGGGGGTTTGTACCCCCCCTCATTCATCACTTTCTTCCCAAAAATTTTTTTAGTTGATGTTTCCTGACCCAATCGTGATCGGGGCGGCGAGATCTCGCATGGCTATGATCTTGGGCGCTCCGCTCTCGAATTCTCGAATATGTGTTCGCCGGTCTTGATGCATGGCTTTCCACATGTCATTATTCAAGGTCGGGGCCTCCACCACCCGCGAGGATCTTGGCATCCTCTTCAACTGGGGCCCCATCATACAAACATTTATCAAATCTTTCGATGTATGCTCGATCAGACTCACCTCTTAGTTGGGAAAAATGCGCCAACCTTTGTTTTGGCAGCTGGACGAGCACACAGCCGGGTCTTCTTTCGCACTATTTTGGATATGAAAATAATGGTCAAAATCCGATTCTTTCCTTTTTCTCTTGATTCTTTTCCGATCGAGATGTATAGATCCTGTTCATGGATTAACGAAAATGTGCAAAAGCTCTATTTGCCTATCTTCCCACGGGTCAAAGCAAAAAAGACCCTTCCAAAAATTTTCTCCTTTTCATCGATTAAATAATATTTTAATTTAATTACTTGAAAGGTTTTTCCTCTTTTCGGATGGTAAATATTTCTCAGAACATGGAGTGGGCAGAGGGAATTTCCGGTGGAGCGGTGAAATGCGCAACTTTTAATTTATTATGAGCCCAAACGATGGATTCAATAAGTTCTTGTCAATAACCACGTCCACTGAATAGAAACATTAAACTAAAAGCCCATACAAAATGAGCACCTAGGAAAAAAGGGGTTCTGTTTTTCTTTTAATGGGAGTTCTAGGTATCGTCGGAGGGAAATTCCATATGAATTTTACTGTACCCGAAACCGACACAAGTGGGTAGGTAGAGAATACCTAGGCAAAACTTCGTAAGAAAATATCTCGAGAAATCTATGAACCTCTCCTCAGAAGGATCGATGGGGCGATTCGGGTGAGATCCAATGTAGATCAACTTTTTACTTCTCTATTATATTGTTCAATATGTTCGCGGAGTAGAATCATATTGAATATTTGACGATACATTCCGTACCTGTTATCTGCTGATTTCGAATCAAACATTCCTTGTGTTTAAAGAATCCTTTATTTTAGGCTTAAGAAAAATCAATATACTTCTAATGTCGAATCAGGATCAACTAGGACAGAACTAAAGCATTGGGTCGAACTTATTAGATACCATTGACTTCGGCATCTAATAAGTCGCACGTAATGACAGATCACAGCCATATTATTAAAAGCTTGTGGTAAATGTAATAGAAAGTTTTAAACTTCTGAATCTCCGATTTAATCTTCTCTAAATCTACGATCCGAAAGCTCTTCTTTGTGGTGAGCCATCTTTTTCTTAACAATGTCTTTGTCATTTGATCCAATAGCGTTCCGCGGCTGTGGATTATCCGGGGCCTGGGCTAGATCGTTTTAAGTTAAATCAAGTCTCTATTGTTCGGCTTAAAAAATCCAATATGATCGTATTTCTCCCGAGATAAAAGAAAAGATAGGTAATTTGTTCGTGTTCCAGATAGTACGAATAAATATCCGACGAAGTGCCATTCCCAAAAAGTGACAAGGTATAATTTCCATTTGCCGCATCTGATATTTTTGTTACGACAGTGTAATGGATGTGATCTTTTTAAGAAATAAAGTTTTTGGTCGGAATATGAATAAAACCGAAAGATCCGTTAAATGAAAAATGGGACAGGAATTGTTGTCCCAATTGAGCGAAAGATGTGATGGATGCAGCGGACAAAGTAGAGAACCATCTATGTGCCCGATCACCCAAAGTCATGGGGAATGATCGGCACTGCGTCGCATCTGTGGCTCCCATGGCGATCATAAAGTCTGAGTATTTGCTGAGATGGACGTGTGGGTCAGACTCAACATCGAACATGGGGATTGGTGGTCGGATGTTCGCCACTTTCTCTTGTATTTCGGCAGCCATGATCGCTGGTAATAGTGGCGAGCAGTGTATTGTGCTCGCCCGAAGGTGTCCTTTGGTCGCGGCCAGGTCGGCCTGTAAGCCTTCGATGGCTTTCTGCATTTTCGCAAATTTTGTGGGCGACAGCAGACTTCGATTGGGGGTTTGTTTCCCATCATGAGGACCCAGATGGGTCATGCTCGTGATAGGCGATCCCCTTTCAAGTTTGTACTTGACTACCCAATCGATGATGGATAGATAATTTTGTTTCCGTTGATTTTTGTTGGGATGCGGATGATCATGAGGATCCGAATGTGCGGGCATATTTGGTTGTTCCTTTAGGGATCCTGTCCTTTATTATTCTTGGATTCGGTCTTTGGCGGAGAGCCTCAAACGTCCAAACTCGATGGTGCGAACCCCTTGAGGTCATTTCGTCATCAGACGTATCATCAACTTTTTTATTAGCCCGCTTCCGTGCAGCTTTTATCTTAACTTGCTCGCTATCAGGTGTATGCGAGCGTCGTTCTTCATCATCTTGGGTTTTTAACTTGGCCAACTCTTTTTCGGCCCTCTCTTTCTGTGCTCGTAGCAAGAATGTGATGGCCTTTGTTGTGGCCGCCGGATCATTGGCAATATCCTCAAGATTAATGGTCTCCACTATCTGATCTTTGTGAGGCTGGCGCTGAGCCTCTTTCCGGTCGTGAGGTCGACTTTGCCCCGACCTCTCTGTTTGTGTATTCCTAGATTGAGGCATTATATTTTTTTTTCCTGCCTCGGCTAACTACGGGTTTGGGTCTGGGTTGATTTTTTGGTGCCCTCTTCTAGCGCCCGGTTGTTTGTAGTCGTTTTATTTGGGAAATATGATGTGCATTTAATTTGGTGACAACTCACAAACAAAAACATGCGTGTAAAATAAAGCGTAAATAAGATGAATTTGTTGACCCAGTTCGTCAAGAAATGACTACTCTGGGGCATACCAAGCCAGGGATGTAGTATTGCGAGTTTTACACGTACAATATTTGATACATCTCATGAAGATGAATCGCTATGAATAAAGATGATTTGGAGAGTTGGTATATGAGTGCTAGGGTTTTTGTGTGCATGGATGAACTCTCGAATTTTCCTATACCTCACCTCTCTGGGAAATTTCTTGTAACCTGTTTTGTGAACGATTTTTTTTTCAACCCTTCTTTTGTTGTTTTTTCTTCTATTTATAGCACTTTGACAAGCATGAGCTGGTTTGGCAAGCATGAGCTGTAGACTTCGGGCCATGCAAGAATTCATGTAATGCTGCCACCTTTCCAACTTCGTCTCATAGCTTGATCTTTGCTTTTGCTTGTCTATATAACACTCGTTTGGTCGTCCAAATGAATCTTTTGCTCGGCTGACCGCTTTGTTCGCCCCATAAATCCATATCCATTTTATATCGGAATATTGTTCTTGTTGAGCATGTTCTGAGTTCTTCAAGTTGTCTGAGCTCTCAGGTTATCTGAGCCTTGGGGATGTCTGTGCCCTCGATTAATGCTGAATAATTATATCGAACACAACAACTTCATACATGACAAAAACATGAAATAAATATTAAGATATTTGCTAAAGGACAACATGGGTAATCCCCTAATCCCATTTCCATTCCAATTCTTGGTTCTACCAACCATTCAAATAATTTGATCAATTGAAGGAATCAATTGACATAAAAAAATATGTACATATACAAAAACACATATTTGAGGAAACTTCTTCATTATCCATGATTGATTTTAACAGAATTTTAAATTGATGTTACATTTATTTTCCCTAGGAAGATGTATTCTTTCTCTTTATATAATTAAATTATCATTAGAAATGATTAAATTCTTAAGAAATTGGATTAAAATAAACTAATATAGTGTACTTGGTAAAAGCACAGCCGACAGTGACAATAATTAGTTGTCGTCTCTGCATTCTGCAATTGGAATACCGACAAATTTGGATGAATTATTTAACCACGTAAATGACTTATTTGATCACCTCTTAAACGCATTTTTAATTCTTTAACTTAGAATCTTTTTGTACTAATTAATTAGCTTAATTACATTGGGGAAAAATGAAAAAGAAAGGACAAAACAAAAAGTCAATTTTGGTTGAGAATGTTTTTTTTATTACATCTCCACTGAATTTGTTGATCGTAAAATTGATCTATATTTACAAGTATAACTCTTCATTTATTATTATTAATGTCCTTTTGTAATTTAAATTATACTCTTCTATTATCACTATTAAATATTAACACTCATGTTGTAATATAAGTTACACCATTTATTTAGAAAAATGACATGCCCTTCAGTTATCACAACTAAAAGTGGACGGTATGGCATACCGAATTTTTTTTCGCCATACCATTACCGTACTGAAATTTTCAATACCGAAAAATGTCATATCGTTGTCGTACCGAAAATTCGGTATCCCGAAATTTCGGCATACCGAAATTTTCGGTCTGTCAATATTACATACCGATACCGTATCGATATATTCGTATATATCGAAATACCGAAATATTTTCGGTATACCGAAAATTTTTCAACTATACCGGAAATTTTTGAAATTTTCTATATTTTCATATTTTATCGTACCGAAACTTTTGGCACGGTGTGGTACCATACCAAAAATTTCGATAAAATCGATATTTTTCGGTACGATAAGTGCGGTATACCTTTATTTTCGGTATTTCTTTCACCCCTAATCACAATTAATACTTTTTAGTAATATGAGTTACACCCCTAAATTAAATTTACAAATTCTTGTGTGAAACTTATTCACCTTATACTTTGTCTTTTTCTTATAAGGTTAAGGTTGGTTGAATATATATTATGTTTTCCTAATGAAACTGCTTGATCAATAAAATTACTTGCTTTTTTTTTTTCTTTAAAAAATTGTTGTTTAATCATTTACTAGCAAAAAATCAAGACAAAAATACATATGACACAGTCTTATGCATGAGAAGGAATATAACCTAGTACAAATCAGTATCTCTTATTTCAAAGTGTTAAAACGACAATATTAAAATTATATCTCATTTCATCGTGAGACCGTCTCATACAAGTGTGTCTCAAATATTTATAATAAAAAGATTATACGAGACATTTTCATATAGAAGACATATAATATTGTTTGGTTGTGTGATACTTTTTTTTTAAAAAATATAACAAAAAATTGTAAGAATATCACATCTCATTGATGAGATTGAGACTACCTGATAAAATTTTGTGTAAAATAAAACACACATAATAATAAATTTTAATTATTATGTTGGGCTTATTATATGGATAGTTGTGATCTTGTGATGGATCCCAAGTACTTGAGCAGTTGTGGTGGCGCAGTATTACTCTACTTCATATATACCATATTATTTCATCACCTAAGTTTTTATGTAACTGCAAATGATCAAACAGTTTTTTGTTCCTTTGGCTGGAATTTATAAAATAATTTCTATGAGGAGGGTTATTGAAACTTATTTTTATTGAATTTTAATGGAGTCAATTTAAACTAAAAGTAATCTCATATCCCCTATATTAGTAATAGAGAGTTTAATTTAATGACGTGTTGTTTTGTGATTAATTTAGATGATGTGTCATTTTGATTTAATTTGAATGAAATTTCACATTTTATTGTATTAATGTGCCATTTTTTATTTGTTTGTAATTTATATATGACATCTATGTTATGTGTAGTTTAATAAAAAAATTGTAAGATTTAAAGTTTAAACCTTACCCGTCTTACATAATATTTATGTCTAATTGCACTAAACTCACTGAACTAACACTGAAATTGTATCTAAACCACCAAACTTTTTCTGTTGCACTCAACTATATAAAACATTATTTTATTACTTTTAAACCATCAATTTAATATTTTAGGCCAAATCTCTTTCGATTTTATACATGAGCACCACACGTGATTTTTGAAAAGGCGTTTTCGTTAATTTGTGTATATAAAAATTATTTAAGTATTTAAGGTATGTGTGAATGTTATAAAATCTTTTTGTTGTTGCACTCAACTATACAAAATATTATCTTATTACACTTAAACCATCACACTAATTTTTTATGCCAATTTTCTCTCGATTTTATACATGTGCCCACACGTGATTTTTAAATAGACATTTCCATTAATTTTTGTATACTAAGATTATTTAAGGATTTAAGGCATGTGTGAATATTATAAAATGTATAATTTAGATTTATTACTTTTATATATACATTTATTTATTTTTGTCTAGTTGATTTTTATTTGACTTAATTTAATATAAGTAAAATATTCAATATAAATGTATTTTATATTAATGTGAATTTTATGCAATTATTAATTCTTTAATAATTAATTTTATTTTATATGTTTGTTATTGTATATCTTATTTATTTCATGTAATAAAATTATTTTATATTATAATTCATTTGATTTATTTTTTTTAATTAATACTACATATTAATTAATATATTAATACTTCTAGCTTTACATATTTAATTCGGTTACATGAAGACACAATCAATTTCAATATAGCTATATACACACATATATTTACATTTACATACATATGAAAATGTTTTTTCTTTTAGTTTTTGGTTGGTGATTTTTTTAGGACACTCCATTTTGCGGAATTCAATTTTTATTTTTATCCTTTGCTCAACACAAAAGATTACTATATATCCGGAATAGTTAGTTAATCCTAGGCATATTCTTGAAAGCTAAAACTCTTGATTTTTTGTACATCACTGTACATATACTTCTTGTTCTTTGTTACTATTGAATAAAGAACTTTTACTTACCAAAAAAAACAAACTATATATCCGGTTGAAATGCACTAAATAAATACATTTAACATGAAAGACATTTTAAATCCACCACCCCTAAATTAATTATATATAAACCCAATGGATGTATGATGGAGCAATAAAATACAAATTTGTATAAAAAATTCTATAAAGACAAACACATTATTAATTATGAATAATGGAAAAGTGAAATAAGAATATGAACATAATTAGTTGGGGTCATTACATATGAAGTTTCCTTGACTTTAGTAACGTCCTAAACATAACATCCAATCAAAATCCCAAAGACAAAAAAAGGCCCCATAAATAAGATACATATAATCTCTCCATGCCCCAATCATTCACCTCGTGACATTTATCTTCATTTCTTTAACCCTTTGGCTGAGCTGTTTTATAGAGTCAACCATTACTACATGCTTATTCTTTTCTAACCTTTTTTTTGCCCATTTTTAATATTGGATAATATATGTTGCTTTGCTGTTGTTCCCATTTAAATTAACCCACCGTTTTTATTTTTTGGATATGCCAACATCCCTATAATAACGTACTCGATTTGATGCTCGGGAATAAGAAAAATATAATAGTACTAAATAAGAAAGTTGGTAAGGATAGCTAGTGAATTAATATTACAATTATACAACATGTAAATAGAATTTATTAATATTGATTATGCAACATGTAAATAAAATTGGTAATCATTATGCTTCTATATTTTCTTCTTAGTAAGGATAGAGTAATAATCTTTCTAAAAAAAAGGATAGAGTAATAATTTTCAAAGATTTTGAGCATGGTATATTTCTTTAAAAAAATGAGATTAATCCATGATGAACGCTCCGAATCTCTCTCCCTCATATTGTGTAAATACTTCGTTCTTGATCGTGATTTCGGAAAATATATACTCCATTCGTCCTGAAGGACTTTGACACAGTTACTGTTCCACTAATGTTTTAGCGAGCGAGTTTTTTATTACTATTTGAAATGATAAAGTAATTTTAAGAAATGCGTATGACAGAGGAGATGTAAGACTATCATACCCCACCTTAAAAGTCACTTTATTATTTCAAATACTAATAAATAACTCGCACACAAAAACACGAGCAAAAAGTAAGTGTGCTAAGTCTTCTGGGACGGAGGAAATATTGCTTTCATTGTATCTTTATCGGAATCAAGGACGGTGCGAGTAAGGATACATGAGAGACATTGGACTCTCATGAGATTTTTAAAAACTCTTAGATGTTTTAGTAATTTCATATTTATATATATAATAAAATAATGTTTAATCACATATAAATGTTTGAACAAATCTGAGTCACCTTACTTGAACTTGACAATCAACTAGAAAACTTTATTGTTGGTGTACATTCGGATGAAAACTTCTTTGGTTATTACAAAGAGTCATATTATATTCTCATTAGTTTATTCGTTTGTTAAGTTATCATTGATTCTACTTATTGCCACAATTTCTGTGGAAAGAGCATTTTCAGCAGTAAAACTCATCAATAGTTCACTAATTAACCGAACAAGAGATATATTTTTTTGAATGATTGTTTGGTTGTATATATTACAAAAAATATTTTTTCCACAAAGTTAGTAATAAAGCTATCATATAACGCTTCTAAAACATGAAGAGTCAAAGAGAAATGTTATTAAATGTATTAATTTTTTTAATTGCGTATGTAATTACATTTAATATTTTGATTATATAATAGATTATGTTTAAACTTTTATTTTTTTTTACTTTTTATTACTATTAATTGAGCCCCACTGGTCGAAAATTATGGCTTTGCCACTGACCGGAATCATCACTCTTTGATTTTAAGAATGCTCACTGGAATCTCCACCTCCGAAATTATTGACAGTCGCACTCGCTGATCCACCACTCTCACTACGCAGCTAACACTCCCTTCTCCAATTATCCAATTTGAATTCTGAAGCGTACATTGTCAGTTTATGACCAACTTGACACAAAAATATTGATTTCATAAGACAAAACAAGAAGAACAAAACAAAGGCTCTCGATTCAGGTTAGAAAACTCAGAGAAAATCAGAGGCTCTCACCTCGTGCGAGATTTGGTGGTATAACCAACAAAAAAAAATTGCATTAGCTGTGAATAGAACATGCCGAACAATACTGTAGGGAAAAAACTAGATTGGATTCTGAAATAATGATAGAAAGGTAGGAAGGAATACAAATTTGAATCACAAATTGTGCCATAACTTTGGCCTAAATAGATTATGTCCTATAACTTATTTTGTCGTCGATTTGGTCCCCCAATTTCTCTGACAATGTACAACTTACGTCCGAAGTTTGCCGAAAAATACAACGACATTGTTTCGCCTAAAGTGAGACGTGTGTGCCGATTGAATTAGGGAATTTTCAGCTTCGGTCTTGATTAGACTGTCACGCGTAATTTTGTTATTTTTTTTAACATCTAAAATTACAGGTCTTTAAAATAAAATAACTACTTCTTTCTTGGTCGTGATTTACGGGAAATATAATTCACTTTCTTATATCTTACCGAAACCATCACCCTCTGATTTTAAGAATGCTCACTGGAATCTCCACCTCCGAAACTATTCACCGCTGAACTCGCCTGATCCACCGCCCTCACTACGCAGCCAACACTCCCTTCTCCAATTTTGAATTCAAAAGCATACATTGTTAGTTTTTTATGGTTGGACTGCCAACCGGTTTTAGTTCGATTTGGTCGTCAATTCGGTTATGAAAATTGTGTCAGAACCCAGATTTGATATTTGCACTATTTTCGGATTATTAAAAAAAATTATAAATTCATAATGATTACTTTTGACTTTTTTTTATTTAATTTTTAGTAATTTTGGGTGCAAACATTCTCTCACCCACAATTCTGACTAATATGAAAAGAAGGATAGTTATGGATAGTAAATAGTATAACAATTTAGTAGTATGAGCTGGATCATTAAAGGGGGATGAACAATTGGAGTACATGAAGTTAATGATATTTGAAAATGTGGTCCCTAATTCAGAAAACAGAATCACAAAAACTTATACGCTCAATAAATTGAAAGATTATTCGTGTCAAAATCCTCCGTCCAAGTCTGATATGCATTCAGGTGCACCGTACACTTAATTATACATTTTAAAATTATGCAATTTATTATACTGAATTATGCAATTTGTTAACACTAAACTGTGCAACTATTAATATGAAAAAATAATTATACGGTTCAACGTAAACAAATTGCATATTTCAATATAACAAGTTGCATGATTTTAAAATACACTATGAGTGCACGGTGCACCTGAATGCACATAATATCCACTCAAATCTTTTCTTTTTTTTGAAAGATTATTATTACATAAAAGAAAAGGAGCGTGGGGCTTTAGGAACAACATTTCATCTTACTGTGTGTCGGCCCACTTTTATTTTTCTTAACTTATGAAGAATGCAATTAATACAACTAGGGCTACCTCACACTATTATCGAAATTAAATATTATCTAAATGAATGGATCTGTCGATTACCCATCTCTTCATATTTTATTTTAATAAATACTCCAATATCAAGGAGATAAATAATCTAATACTCTGCATTTAATTCATATTTGGAATTCCCATCAATAATTGTTCTGCTTGCTTTCGGATATAGTGAAATTACATAAGTTACTATGGAGTAAAAAGTACTAATTGATTTCATTATGAGGTGTAAAAAATTAAGGAAATGTAACATATATATGAGATCATAATACTTTTGTATTTCGAAAGTAATATTAAATCTTTAAAATGTAACAACTGTTGTGGTTTTATTATGAGGTGTAAAAAATTAAGGAAGCAATTAGACGTCAATGAAAAATTAAATTCATGCCGATTTTTTTTTTATATGCGGAATATATAATGCAATTACTTAAAAAAAATAAAAAATAATGGCATTAAAATACATTCGTGCAATTTTATACTACATAAATGCTTCGTCAATAAATTTGGTTTTGGTGTGTTTATAATATAGGGCAGGCGGCATGAATTATTAGAGATTGCTCGTGTGTGAGTACTCATATATTTTTTGCAAAATGGGATTGTATGAGGGGTTATTTGTGAAAACGAAAACGACATTTTTGGGGGATCCGTAGTGTAATATCAAAAGGGTCATGTGAAACATTAAGGGGTAATGTGTAATTCCACATCGGTTGTATGATACTATGGTATATGACTAGCTAATAGCTTGAGTGAAAAATAATAAATATTGTTCAGTGAAAGTAATTATTTCTTCATATTGTATAAATATTATTTTAATTATTTTTATAAAGATTAAGAAATTGAAATATTTATTATAGTTAGAATATGAGTTTTTGTTTTATTTTCTTTTTTGCCTTTATGTTTACGAAGTTTACCAATTTTTCACAATTACTAGTACATCGATGTTAATTTAATATAAACAAGATATATTAAATTAATGATGAGTTGGTATGATGTGAAACTTGTTCACCGTGAAACTGGTTTATTTTTACACTCCAATTATCACGATTACACTCTTTAGTTATCACGATCACACTCTTTGTTGAAATACTTATCACACCCTTCATTTTTATGAATAATACTCTTTATAGTAAATAGTCACACTCTTCAGTTATATAAGTCACACTTTTTAGTAATATGTGTCGCACTTCTAAATCAGTTTCACCGTGAAACTTGTTCACCCTATACTTTGTCATTAATGATATGTATGAGGGACATGCTTATCTCAAATTGTTAAGGTATGAATTCCTTATTTTGGGAGAATAAAAATCATAATAGTATAATTTTAAACACATACTATGACTTTGATTCTCATAGAGTTTATTGCACTTTTGGTCCCACATGACACAGCTCCTCACGCTTTTGGTCCAAAAGCCGAAATTTTTGACACTTTTTGTCCTAAATCGCGCGTCCCGTGAGACCAAAAGTGTAAGTTTTTTGGACCAAAAGTGTCAAAAATTTAGACTTTGGGACCAAAAGTGTCAAAATTTTCGGCTTTTGGACCAAAAGTGTAAGCTTTGGGACCAAAAGCGTGAGGAGGCATGTCCTATGGGACCAAAAGTGCAAAAAACTCGATTATCATATTTTAACTCCCAAACCAAGCACCCCTAAATGTAATAACTAATCTATCTTTATGTGAGGGAGAGAGTACTACAGATCAACTAATATCGTTTAAAATACACTTGAGTTGCTTGGCCAACCAATGCACATAACACTCTGTCAATTTATTAATCTTTGTTTATCCAATTAATTCAAGTTAATTGTTTTTCATTAATTAACTACTTTCCCAATTTTGTAAAATTTATCGGTTTTGATGTTTTGTATAAAATTAAGGAACACAAAATTTTAACATATTTATCCTCAAATATATTTTTCATAAAACGAAAAATCTTTTAAAGTATAAATTGTTGAAAAATAACAAAAACCATAATTATTTTAAAATAAAATTTAAGTTCAAAACCAATAAATAACATGTATGAATCATAGGGAATATTTTTTTAACAACCACACATGAGATTAATTATCTCTACATCTCAATGAATTAAGATACTGGTGATACAAAATAATTGGAAGGCATAGGCATCCATATATGTCTGGTGTGTTTACCAGGATGTGGCTATAATTTGTCAGTGGACTTATATAATAATAATAATAAATAATGGGAGGGCCATTTAATTATTTCAATGATAAGGTCAATTTTTGCCTGCACCGACTCCTCCAGTACAAATGTGTAATCCGTACCCTAAAAAAGGAAGATGCATCTTTATTATTATCCACAAACTTAATATTTAACATATATATATATATATATATATATATATATATTGGCCACGTATAGATAGATGTGCATGCTATATACTGTCTCGCTTCAATATAATGCATGAATTTGGTCACCGATATATTGCACTTTCATCAACTCATTTGTTGGATGTCAATTGGAAACTGGACATGTCCAACAATTTAAAGGGCATGTGTAATAAAATATTTAGGCCCTGCATATTTATTAAAAAAATAAAGAACACTAATTCGATCAACGAAGATAAAATCACGCTTTGTAGGATTTGAACCTACGATATCAAAAATTAAGTGCTTCAACCGATGTCTTCACACTCCATCCCCGTATCGGAGACCTTATTTCGTCTACCCTTTCCTGGGACTCCCTCTCAGGTCGATCTGGTTCACCCATTGCATCAGACATTCCCTCAACAGTTTAACAAAGAAACATCTCTTTTCCATTTCTATTTACCCAGTTCATATATTTCTTTCGTGTGTTCCCGGGAGGATATAGGGACTCTATATTTCATCTTCGGTGCGATTGCTGGAGTGATGGGCTCATGCTTTTCAGTACTGATTCGTATGGAATTAGCACGATCTGGGATTCCCTTGATTGGTCTATTGTATATAAGATCACGGCTTCTTTAAAGAGTGATCTTTCTTGACTTCAGAGTAGAATAGGTGCAAGGGAGGATACTAAAAATATCAGATACACGAAAACGAAGACCTTCGAGCACAAATATTGGTCCGGGATGGAAAAAGGGGAAAAAGGACAATCAAATGATGAAAACCTGTTGATATCTTAGTAACATATATTCTTAGTTTAGTGTATTAAATTAAAAAAAAATTGTGGGGTCGTGTGCGACAGCACAACCCACACACCCTTAGGGCCAGCTCTGATTGGAAAAACACAAAAATTCATATAAGACGGTCTCATACATAAAACAGAGTATAAATTAGCACAAATTATACCAACTTATTTTAAAGTGTTAAAGTGTCAATGTTCAAATTATACTACGTCTCATCGTAAAATCGTTTCACTAGTGTCTTTTAGCAAACTTGTGTATATAACATATACATCGTGTAATTCAACCTTTTGAGATTTATAAGTTGTTACTTTATATTTGATTGTGTGGTGCATCTATTGCACAATAGACCTACTCGTTTTCTTTCATTTTGATTCTACTATAAAACAAAAATTCTCTTGAATTTGCATGTGAATTGTGGTAAAATTATTAAATTACATAAACTCTCTTGTGAAACGTGTTCATTAAATGAAATTGATACCATCACACTTAAAACCTGATATCACTACTCTTATAAAATATTATTTAAGATTTTAATTTAAAAATGTAATGACATCAATTGATAAATATAGTGATATTAATTTATATGTCTAATAGTATAAATAAGTTTCACCGACTTACCCATCAAACTAATATTTTGAGTGAGATAAGTTAATTTTTTAAAAGAATAAATTAAATTGCAAAATAAAAAAAAATTGCCATTATTTGCACTTTAAGACTCAAACTATCGACTTTTGCAGGTTAAGTATCAAAATTTTAAATTATCGCAAAATAAGGACATGGGGCAAACGTTGGAATTTAGAGACACGTAAACACGTAATACATGCGCATCGGAAATAAACAGTTCACCAACAACGAACATATAATTGCATAAACGATTACAATAATCATAACGAGAAACCTTACAATGATTCGATAGCAGATTTCTCAACCATGATATCCACGTAATCCCCGTGAACAGATCTACACAGATTTGCCAGTGTTGAATCTGAGACGGAATTTACTAAGAAAATTCCTATTCTAGATTTTATGGAGAAACTAGGGTTTCTTGTTGTAGTAAATAATGAATCCCGGGATGCCATATATATATATAGATATTGACTTAAATCTTAAGCAATCTTTATTAGGAAGATAATTCATAATCTTGCAAAACAAATCTCAAAGATATGTTTTTCCCTACGGATATTTTCCTACAATAATATTCCATAATATAATTTGGGATTCCTATTTAATTAAATCTAATTTAATTAAATAGTAATAATAATTAATTCTAAATTAATATATTATTAATTCTCCATAAATTAAATATTAAATATAATTTAATACTTAATCAACCATCTATTATCCGTACACGGGGGTTACTTGTTGTGTGACCCATAGGCCCTCATATATCGAGCGATTAGTCAAACTTTTAATTGAACCCTATACAATAAATCATACATTCTCAATATATGAGGTACGCTACGAGAAACGTGCAACTACTTGTAACTGTAACATGGGCTATTACGATTTCCTCCTTTCATTCACGAATACTCGATTATTCTTGAACATGATGAAGTGTCTATTCAAATAACTTAATCAATTTATCTCCAATCACTAATTGATCACTTATGTCATACTTGGCCACAAAGTCCAAGTTGATGTGCATTGACCAATGACTTTGATCCAATTATGATGAGAAGATGAGTTTTCTCTCTAAATCCACTTTGAGGAATGAATCATTTTCTTGGCTCAACTACCACGCACATGCATTTCGTGATAACCCAATCCAAGCCATATCTACCCATAGACGGGTGCAAGCGTCGGTCATGGTCAAAGTTCATCACTCCACACATGTCGTGCGCATTGACCTCAAGCCAAAGGAGTATCGCATCGCTCCCACTAACCTAGACACCCGTAGACACATATAGTGGAACTACATCAAACGGTTGCTCAGATGGGTATACCAATACCCTCTAAGGTATTTGTGCATCCATCATGAGATACCTAGTATCTCGTAGTAAGTGAGATCTTACTACACTCTCTAAGAGTATGATGCAGATCGCACACCAATCTCCATTGCATCATCAATATTCCATTCTTGATGATCCTCGATCGGGGCCATTTGAGAATCGTGTTTAAGTCATCTGAGTTCTCACTTCACTCAATGACAACAGTGATTCAAGAGAACACAGATAAGAACAAATGCAATTAATCAAACATAATATTCTAATGAGTGTAATGCCATACATTTAATATTAAATAAACAATAATATTAAACCAACACTGAATATTATCTGAGTATTATGTCCTTACAATGGATTGTCTCTAGGACACTAACACTAACAAAAAATTCATAGACAAAACAATCACATATGAATTGACGAAAATACCTCATGTTTTGCTTATGAATATGTCTAAAATTTTTTTTTTCTTTTTTTTTTATAATAATTTAAAAGTTTAGTATCTACCAATCAACCATATATGTAAAATTCGATCGAAGAGTAATAAATTACAATAATAAATTTTATTTTTGCAATTTGTCATTTTTTAAAAGTACAGTAAAAACTCTATATAGTAATATTGTTGAGATCGGGAAAAAATATTACTATAGAGAAATTATTTTTAAATAGAGTTTTACATAAAAAAAGTAATTATTTAAAAAAAATTACATTCAATATAATACATACTATACTACATGTATGTAAATTTATTAACAAATTCATATATCTAATTAATATGAATTTGACTAAAATAAATACATACACTTTCAAAGTATATAAAATACATGTATCAATTAATATGCATGTATCTAGGAACTAAATAATAGTTATTACTGACATGTGTATAAATGTTTGTTCAATACATGAATATTTTTCATAAAATTAGTACACCTTTTCTATTTCAAGCAAATCACTGAAATTGAGATGTGTTCAATTAATCATAGGTAAATATTTTAGGTCATCTTAATTATAATGATATATAAATTTTTACAAATAATGTAATTTATTCTTATATGGAGACATAAATCCTTAAAACAAGATAGGAAAAAAATATGTCTTATTACAATGTGGAGTTTATTCTTAAATATAATTGGTCCCGAATTGGGACCGTGATATTTTATTACTATAGAGAGTTTATCCTATATAATGTATTACTATAGAGGGTTTTTACTTGTTATAACTAATGCGAGAAAGATATAAAAACGATAAATAAATCGAATAAATCGACACCAAAATTTTACGTGGTTCACTAACAATTTGTTAGCTACGTCCACGGGCAGAAGAGATGATCTCGTATATTATTCAGAACCGACAACAATATACAACTCAAATGGGAATATAAATAATAATCCCTAACTGATTGGGCCTAAGTTAATAAGCCCAAAACCGAAACCGACTAGGCCTGAATTAATAAGCCCAAAATCGACTGATGCACTTGTATCAAAGAGACCTGGACTTCTTAAATAACATTAGGAAACCCTTCACCTTTTTCCACAATCCGATGTGGGACAGAATAAGATTTCTTATAGGATTAGGAAGTCCTCCAACTTTTGATACAATCCGATGTGGGATAAAACAAACTTCTTTATTTTACACAATTCCAATAAATCTCAACCTTGGTAAAATAACAGAAAACTTCATTGTCTCCACCTTGACTTGAATCCTCTCACAGATGTACCAGATGCACCATAAAAGTGCCAGACGTACAAGCAACTCCCCGTACATAGATTTTGTTGGGGAATGAGTTGCACAGATCTATTCGGGGTGAATATTCAAATACAAATTTAATTCATTAATTATTACTAGCATGAATTAATCCTATATTAATTCAAATAATAATTGCAACAGCATATCATGCATATAAAAAGCCACGTAAAACCTACGCATGCGGAATCTACGGGTTTACGTGAACGTACCTCTCGGGATGGCAGTGGCTTTGGTCGGACGGACTAACCAAAAGGACTTCCCAAGTATTCCCTTAGCCCTTGCTCGACAATCCGGTGGAAGGATACTCGCGAACAATTAACAAAAGGAAAAAATAAACTTTGTTGCACCACTTATGTGGATTTGCTAATATTTCCAGCACATGGAATTGTACTTGGGAATGAACTAATCATCCCCTATTTATAGGAGAGAGAGTGGACGAAATTTGTGTTGTTTTTCAATGTGGGATAAGACTTTTCTTGGTCACCAAGAAATCTTGAATATATCCCATATATTCTCTTTCCCATAATTAAAATATTCCACAAAAATCCACCTCCTCTATTTTATGGAATTTTCGAAAATATTAGTTTTGAAGAATCCAAGATTTGGATCTTCTTGAATTTATGAGATATTCTTGTATTTCAAGAAATACATATTTTCCATAATATCTTTTCAAGAAAATCTTTCTTGCCCACTATATTTCCAAAATTTCGAAATTTCATTATGTATAACCAAGTGGGAGATTTCTTGAATTTAATGAGACAATCTTGTATTTCAAGAATACATATCTTCATTCCATAACAAAATTCAAAGAAAATCTTTCTCCCTCTTTTATCCATAATTTTCGAAAATAAGAGGAAATATAAACCAACAATATTTATTTTATTTTAATCACCTTTTCAGTTATTGGACTATATGTTGGGCTACTCAGGGGGCCTTTAGGAGAATTAAGATTGGACCTTCTAATGGATCTTGAATATCTAATATTGAGCCACAATATAATTCAAGCCCATAAATATTAATTAATCCCACTACATAATTAATATTGCACTATCCATCTTAACCCATATTACAGTCAATATGGCTCCCGGTCATTATTTCCCGTGTTTAAGATTATCTAGCCCACTAATTAATTCAAGCCACTGAAATAGCTTTCCGTTAATTAATATCTTTTGTCCTTGGTCGAGGAACGGTTCAACATTATTATCCATACAGGAAACTAATTCCACTTGCAAGATTTGGTATGATAAAACTTATGAACCTCCCAAGGGGGCAAATCAAAGCAAGCGTGCTTGCTACGATTCTTCGTATTAAATCTTAGCAATCACATGTGACCAATAATATTGCCCAAGATAAAAAGTATTGAATCTCTCTCCGATTCGCTACCCATGATAAGTCAAAGCAATAGTTACCAATCCCACGTGATTCTATTTAAGGGGCGAAGGTTAAGAAACAACGAACATCGAGGTCTAATTCTTCCTTGTTCGATTCAAGAATTTATCCTCCTCAGAGGTCCTATTCAACAAGATCAGTCATGCACTAGTGTAATCTCTTGGTCAAGACAAACCAATCGAGCCTTACACCTCAACCTTTTCGCGATGGTTGTTCATTTCCATCTAGGTCGTGAATGGCGTACTTTTTTTAGTTACAAGGATTTGTTAATTTAATCTTTCGTGATCGGTATCACTAAATTAACTCTGATGTAACACGTCTAATTATTGAACGAGTTATCAAATAAATATATATAACATTCAATCATCTTTAAAGCATCAGTGATAAATAATTTATTTCAGTAAATAAGTCTGAAAATTCAGTTTCGATTATACAAAGTAAAAGCATACTTTTCAGTATAATCCCAACAGATTTACCCCCAAGACAGGGCAACTAACAGTTTGTAATATTTAACAAGTTCAAATAGTGTTGGAACTTGTTATTTGGAACCGGCTTGGTGAACATGTCAGCTGGGTTATCAGCAATCCCAACTTTCTTCACTTTAACCCTTTTCTCACTTCTCAGAAAATGATACCTGACATCAATATATTTCATTCTCTCATGATGAACTTGATCCTTAGCTAAACATATTGAACTCAGACTGTCACAGAATACTGTTGCATAATCATGATGTAGACCAAAATCACTAACCAACCCTTTCAACCAGATTCCCTCTTTGGCTGCTTCAGTCAAGACCATGTACTCTGCCTCTGTAGTAAACAAAGTAACTGTAGGCTGCAAAGTTGCCTTCCAACTTACAACAGAACCACCAAGAGTAAAAGTATAACCGGTCATAGACCTTCTACTGTCAACATCTCCTACATAATCAGAATCACAGTAGCCTGAAAGTAAATAATTCGTATCACCTCCATAAATGAGACCGACATCAGATGTACCTCTAAGGTACCGAAATATTCTCTTCACAGCCTGCCAATGTTCCTTCCCAGGTTGAGCCATAAACCTGCTGACAACACTAACAACATGTGCAAGATCAGGTCTAGTACAAACCATAGCATACATCAAACTCCCTACTGCACTAGCATAGGGAACCCGAGACATGTACTCCTTCTTCTCAGCAGATTTAGGAGCGAAAGCAATATACAAATGAATATTTGCAGCACTTGGAGTATCAATAGGTTTAGTTGTAGACATACCAAACCTTGATAATATCTTCTGAATATAATCTTTTTGTGAAAGGAAAAGTTTCTTCCGCCTTCTATCCCTATGAATCTCCATTCCCAAAATTTTTTGGGCAGCACCCAAATCCTTCATCTCAAACTCAGCACTGGGAAGACCTTTTAGCTTCTGAATATCTGACTTGTTCTTTGCAGCTATCAACATATCATCAACATATAAGACCAAGTAGATAAATGAATCATCTTCCAGCTTGTTGTGATACACACAACTATCATACAGACCCCTGTTGTAGCCAAGATGTGTCATATAACCATCAAATCTCTTGTACCACTGCCTTGGATACTCCTTTAGCCCATATAAGGACTTCTTCAACTTGCAAATGTACTCTTCTTTCCCGGGAACTTGGAAACCATCTGGCTAGGTCATGTATATCTCTTTATCCAACTCTCCATGTAGAAAAGTTTTCTTTACATCGAGTTGTTCAAGTTCCAGGTCCAGATGTGCTACCATTTGAAGTAACACTCTAATAGAAGTATGTCTGACCACAGGTGAGAAAATCTCATCATAGTTTACTCCCTCTTTCTGATGGAACCCCCTAGCAACGACTCTTGCCTTATACTTGATACCCTCAGTAGGTGATATTCCTTCCTTCTTCTTGAAGACCCACTTGCATGTAATAATCTTTCTCTCCGGTGGCTTCTTGACTAACTCCCAAGTCATATTCTTGTGAAGTGACTCCATCTCATCTCCCATGGCAGCAAGCCATTGGGTAGACTCTGTACATGTAACAACTTCTTTGTAGGTGGATGGCTCATGAGAATCCACCTCTTCAGCAACCTGCAATGCATAACCCACCATATCCTCAAACCTATCGCCTTGGAGCATCAACTATAATCCTTCTAGCTCGATCAAGAGCTATACTGTATGGTCTTGTCTCAGATGGTTGAGATTTTGGTGGTGATGCATCTTTCAGCTTGGTGTCAGAATGTGAGTGTTGTTCTCCATCTTCCTTTTGTGACTCACTCTGCTCCACCTGTTTGTCAACACTATTGTTTTCTGATACAACTATAGACTTCACAGTGGGATTAAACATAGAATTCTCATAAAAAATAACTTTTCTGCTAAGTATGACTTTACTTTCTGATGGAGACCAGATTCTATACCCCTTAACACCATTTACATAGCCCACAAAAACTCCTTTCTTTGCTCTTGGCTCCAATTTACCCTCATTTACATGATAATAAACAGTACATCCAAAAGCTCTCAAATTAGAGTAATTCGCAGACTTACCAGATCACACCTCGTAAGATGTTTTGAGGTTGATACCTGTGTGAGGTGCACGATTTATCAGGTAACATGTCGTGTTGACCGCTTGAGAGCATGCATCGAGCTCTCTCCAGAAGTATCTGATTCATGCGTTCTGCTACACCATTCTGTTGTGGTATATCTCGTACTGTATGATGTCTTTCGATCCCTTCATTCTTGCAGAACTCATTGAAATCGGAAGAACATAATTCCAAACCATTATCAGTTCGCAGCCTTTTGATTTTCTTCCCTGTTTGATTTTCCACCAACGCCTTCCATTGTTTGAAACTCTTGAAAGCTTCACTTTTATGCTTCATCATAATTACCCAAGTCATTCTTGAGTAGTCATCAATCATAGACACGACTTATCTATTGCCTCCTAAAGATTCAACACGAGAAGGTACCCAACAATCAGAATGGATATAATCAAGTGTGCCTTTTGTTCTATGAATTGCCTTGGGAAACTTGTTGCGATGAAGCTTCCCAAAAACACAGTGCTCACAGAAATCAAGACTAGTGACCTTGTGGCCACCAAGAAAATCATCTTTCGACAGAATTTGCATCCCTCGTTCACTCATGTGGCCAAGTCTCATGTGCCATAACTTAGTCAAGTCGTCTTTGTGAACTTCCGATGATGCAACAACAGCAGAGTCAGATATCGTTGAACCTTGCAAAAAGTAAAAAGTTCCTCTCTTCACACCTTTCAGAACCACATTAGAACCCTTGTAGACATAAAGAACTCCACCTTCACCTCTGAAACTGAAACCCTCATTGTCTAGAAGACTAAGTGACATCAAATTCTTCATCATTTGTGGAACATGCCTAACACAATTCAATGTGCAAAATTTACCATCATGTGTCCGTAATTGAATTGAGCTTATTCCAACCGGCTTGCAAATAGAATTGTTGGCCATAAAAATATTGTCTCCATCCACTTGCTCATAAGTTGTAAACCACTCTCTGCGTGGACACATATGACAAGATGCCCCGGAATCAAGAACCCACACATCAGTGTGATATGTTTGTCCATTAGCAACTAGGACTACATCCTCCTCGGAGTTGGTGTCATCTCCTTTAGCAACAGCAGCAGTACCTGCTTTGTCTTCATGTTTCTTCTTCTTCTTCGGACAGTTATTTTTTCAATGACCTGATTTTTTGCAGTAGTTACAAATATCGTCTAGTTTAGGACCCTTAGACCCAGGCTTCTTGAATTTCTTCTTTCCCAATTTTTCAGGTCCCTTGTTCCCATTAGCTACTAGTCCAGCGGCCTAATTATCTGAACTTCCACCACTCGCCTTATGTCGCAACTCTCTAGTATGCAGATTTGATCTGACCTCTTCCAAGGACAAAGTGTCTTTCCCAACAATGAAAGACTGCACAAAATTCTCATACGACAAAGGTAGAGAAACCAACAGAATTAAAGCAGCATCCTCATCGTCAACTTTAACATCAATATTACGCAATTCTAATAGAATTGTATTCAATTGATCTAGATGTTCACGAAGTGGCTGACCTTCATGCATACGCAAACTGAACAGACATTGTTTCAACAACAACTTATTGGTTAGCGACTTCGTCATATATAGACTCTCCAACTTCAACCATAGACCAGCCGCAGTTTCCTCCTCTGCGACTTCAGTAATGATGTCATTTGTGAGACACAACATGATTGATGAGTGTGCCTTCTCCTCCAGAGTGGCCATCTCAGCTTCTTCCAAATCCACCGTCTTTTTCATCAATGGTGCCCACAGTCCTTTTTGTTTCAACAAGGCACGCATCTTGATCTGCCATAAATTGAAACTGTTCTTCCCCGTGAACTTGTCGATTTTCACGTTTATCCCACCCGTCATCTTTCTCGCCAAATTGCGGAAACCCCCAACAAGGCTCTAGATACCAGTTTGTTATAACTGATGCGAGAAAGATATAAAAAGGATAAATAAATCGAATAATCCGACACCGAAATTTTACGTGGTTCACTAACAATTTGTTAGCTACGTCCACGGGCAGAAGAAAGGATATTGTATATTATTCAGAACCGACAACAATATACAACTCAAATGGAAATATAAATAATAATCCCTAATTGATTGGGCTTAAGTTAATAAGCCCAAAATCGAAACCGACTAGACCTAAATTAATAATCTCAAAACCGACTGATGCACTTGTATCAAAGAGGCTTGAGATTCTTAAATAACATTAGGAATCCCTTCACCTTTTTCCACAATCCGATGTGGGACAGAATAGGACTTCTTATAGGATTAGGAAGTCCTCCAACTTTTGATACAATCGATGTGGAATAAAACAAACTTCTTTATTTTACATAATTCCAACATTACTGTACTCCGCCTTTGTTCTTCAACACAAAAGTAAATGAAAGAGGTAATCCACGCTAAGAAAATCATGAGTTGTTGGCTCAACTAAGAATTTTTTTTTTTGGCAACATTGGCTCAACTAAGAATTAACAAGTAAGAAAAAACATTTGACCTCAGTGACATTTTATTGCACATCCAATTTAGGCACTTTTTAAGGAGTCATACATCGAAGCATGTGTATGAACGTAAGTGGTACAAAGAATCCATTTCCTTTTGATTTATAATATGGCATTAATTACGAGGATGAAAGTGTTTATAGTGTGACAAATATCACTAAAAAATCTTCTGAATTTGAGTTTTAATAGTTTTGATTATGAAGTGAGTGAACCACACTACTGACTAATCAAACTTAGTCACATGAAATTGTCCTTCGAGAGTCATCGAGATTAAGAAATGGGACCAGACCACCCCAAATAATATATAATCCACCATGTTATAACAATAATTATTATTTAATAATAACAAAGTTTTTCTTCTTTAAAAAATAAAAAAGAACTAATAATTATGACAATAATCACAAAATTTAGGTGATTAAGTATGTGATTATTAAGATAACAAAAATATTATTAATATTTTTATTTTTAATCCTATAACTTTTTACTTTTTCAATTTTAGTCATGAATGTGTCAATTTCAGTCATTTTTTATCGGAAATTTTAAAATCTCGCCGGAATAAGCATGTGCACCTCATGTCACACTTCAAATTGATCTTATTTTTTACATGATAGTCCACTTGTGTAGATCGCCGGAAAATTTAAAAAATCTCAATTTTGAAGTGGCACCTGAAATTTACATGTTTATTCCGATGAGATTTTAAAATTTCCGATAAAAAAGAATTGAAATTTACACAATTAAAATTAAAATTAAAAAGGTAAACAATTATAGAACTAAAGATTGAATCGTCCAAAGTTATGTGACTAAAAATAACATTTTCTTGAACATACTAACTAATTAACTATGTAAGTCCCGTGTTCTAGATTATTAGATATTTATGTATGAAATTTTTGCTAGATTACATTCTATGAAATGCAGTTTCAAACTCGACCATCCAATTAAAAAAGTAAAAATTAAACTTATTTTCAAATAATAAATTACATTTGAGTGATCTCGATCATGAAAATTCGTTCAATCGTAATAAATAAAATTTACTCATAAAATATCAGCAATAATTCCTCAAATAGTATATATCTAGTTAATTTTCATATGACTCAATAAGATTTCCTCTTAATTACAGAAATATCTCAAGACGTTTTGACAAAAAGATTAAGACACAATATTCTATATAAAGCATAATGCATGGTTGAGTTTTGTGTCCACGTTGTTATATATGAAAAGAATCTGAAAATTACATCATATATGATAATGATATAAAATGAAAAAATAATTATGACGTGCATTTTTTTTAACTATTTATAATAATAACCCAACCCACGTGGTACAAAAACATTTTTATTTTTCCTTAATTGCACGTCATGCATATTCATATTTAGTAAAAAGGAATTTAAATATTGCTAATAATATGATTTTGCTTTTGTGTTTTTTTCTTAATAAGTTACATAGCAATACTTTTAATATTTGAAGCTTTTTTTCTTTTTTGAGAATTAATTTCAAAACTACTAGTTTAGTAGGAGTAATTAATTCAATCCATAATATTTTTTGTCCCATTTATATTATATAACTAATTATTATCACTTCTACAATATTATCATTTCTCTTTTAAGGGTTGCTTAGATATTCACATGCAAATATTGAAAGGAATATAATTAAATTGCTTTTTGAATAATAATATGATTTATAACAACAACAAAAATATAACTAATAACCTATCGAAACGTGACACATTACCCGTGGGGAACATTAGATTTTGATAATTAGTGGTCCAAATGAAATGACATTAATACTCACTATTAAGCTGGACCATTTTAACAGTGAATTTGGGAACATAACCACATGCATATCACATAAGTGTTGGTTTAATCATAACTAAAACTGATTAATTATCTTCTGTCTTGTCAATCCCTCCCCTAACTCTCTTTATCATGCATCATGACGTTAATTTAATTACTTAGAATCTCATTAATAATGATTATTTATTAATCTCACAAGTTACATATAAGTTTAACCACACGTAAAATATTTAAATATTAGGTTAAGATGACAAGTACAAGTATAATTAAATAGTAGTAGGAGAAAAATAGTGGAAAGTAACTTTTAAAAGATTAAATTTACAAGTTAATTAAACTCCCTAGCTAGGTTATACTTCTTTTTTATTAAAAAGATTAATTAATAAGAAACAAGGAAGCATTATATATCTAAACCCCTTTATTTAAACTCAATCAATTACTAAAAGGTATTGTCGTTGAATTGCAACCTTTGTCCCCCAATCTAGAATAATTACACTAGCTAGGGTTCGGAGTAGTAGTACAATATGCCTTTTGCTTTGTAGTGGGAAAATGGAGGCCTTTCTTCTCACACTCAAATGATAGCCCGTCTTTTGACGTTGGTATACTTTTTCGTGAGATCATTTCACAATAAAAGTTAAAATTTCAATTAGAAAAATCAATCTATACAAGTTATTTCACATCATAACTTGCATATAGCTAGGGGTGAGCACTATTCAATAAAAACCGAAAAATTGAGTCAAATTGAACCAAAATAAAATTTCGATTCGGTTAATTTGATATTCGGTTCAGTTTCGATTTTTAATTTTAATTTTTTTTTCGGTTTCGGTTTCAATTTTTAAGGTAAAATTATTGAAAAATCAAAAATCGAACTGGAATAATATATCCTATATATATACTCTTAATTCTAGTTCATTTATTCATTTTCTAACCTAAATATTATACTATATATACATTATAGGATTATTAATTATGTAGTACCAGTGGATCTTATGTTGTGTTATTTAATTTTCGAACTTCTACTGTAAAAAGTGGACGTGTGCCTTTAAAATGGTTTAATTTCATACTTTCAAATAATTTCGGTTTTTTTGGTTTTTACAGAAACCGAACCAAAAAATTCAGTTCGGTTATGTCCTAATATGATTGGGTTTCGATTTATTATGGTAAATATTTCGGTTATTTTAATTTTTCTATTTCGGTTCGGTAACTTCACCCCTACTAATAATTGACTTGAAAAACTGGTAAACATCATAAATATAAAGGCAAAAGGGAAAATAAAACAAAAATTCATTATCTAACTATAATGTAGCATGTGTTTTGGGAGAAAGGTTATGGTCCTAACTACAAAGATTATTTGGATTAGTTGAGTCTTGTCAATCTACTAAAAGTGGTAAATTATTTGTCTAATTTTAATTGGAGAAACATAAAATTAAACTTTTAAAAAAGTGGCCAAAAGTATCATAATTATAAGATTTTATTAGTGGTGGAAGGGAAACCCTATCCTAATGCATCTAATCCATCTCAAATCAGTTTAATTAAGGAGGCAAAATCAACTCAACCACTCTGTCCCTCTTGCACTGCTTTCAATTTTTCTTTTGTTTTGATATTTTAAAAGTAATGGCCATCTCCTAATGTGAAGGCCCATGCCCATAAATGGACAAAGAAATAGACCCCAAAGTCTTAAATTTCTAAATTTGCTGTGGATTTTATCAAAAATAAAGTAAAGAAGAAAGAAAGATAAAAAAATCTGATTTTTTTTTCTTTTTCATTAATAGTTAACAAAAAATGCGTTTTGCAAAATATAAAATAATGTTATTTTGTAAAGTCCAATTCTTGGAAGAATGTGTAAATTGGAGCCCAAATCGTCAAAGCCCATTTTAGGTGGTTCCCAAAAAAAAAAAGTGTGGGCTTATGCATTATTTTCAAGATTTATTTAATAAAATAAATGGGCTTATGCATTTTGTCAAGACCCCTTTTTTCCCATGATTTAATCTTGATGATTTTTTTTTTCTCAATAGAATTATCAAAACATATTAGTTCACGTGTGGTTTGCCGATTTATTTAAAAAAAAAAAAACTACAAATAACAACTGTATACAATGATCAAGTCGTAATTTATAATTAACTATTTAACTCGAAAAGAGATAAACTTTAATTAGACTAGGTCTTAAAATAGAAAGCATGTATATATTTGAAAAATAATTGGTTGGATAAAATAAGCTTAAACCAACATTCCAGGTGGCCAGTTTGGTGTGAGATGGTGACAATTTGATGTCTTCTTTAGCACATAGAACTATCACAGTTACACAAGCAAATATTTTTTTTAACTCTCTTGGGCCAGTTTACTTAGGTGCTTGGTTGATATGAATGAAAGTGAAAATAAATATCGGGTAATTATAGTGGTTAATAAAAAAATAAAAATAATCAGTCATTATTTCATCTTTTAAAGAATATTATTATTATCCATTTTGATTAATCACCTCCATTTGTGCAATCATTCTTCTATTCCAGGACTAACAATCATAATTTGTCCCACTATTTTTAAAAAGCACAGTACTAATAGTAATAATATAACTACAGTCCATCAAGAACTTGAAACAAACGTCACCTTGATTTTCAAATATTTGGCCCTATTTTATATTGAGATTTGCTTTTGAAATTGTTGTTTGTTGATCTTGCTTTGAGCCAAATTGGGCCTTCTTTCCAGTTTGTGTTACTTTGTGATCCCATTTCCTATGCCTTTTGCTTTAGCTTTCTTTTAAGTTTGTTTGGGCTTCTTTGTTCTAACTTTTAAAAAGATCAAACCCAAATTCCATTTTTAAAAATCCAAAACATACATTATCTTTTTTTTTCCCTCACGGTACTGAATTGATTAGTTATTGATATAATTGGGTAGGATTATGTAAAATTTAATTGACTGAAATGAATTATTAGAATCAAAATACATGTTAAGATTGTAGAATTGTATTTTTTAATCATATACTTAAAAAATATATATATAAAAAAATGTTTGGATTGAGAGATTAGATGTGATACCTTTAGAAATTTGATAAATATCTTCCAAGTGGGATATGTTTGATCATTTTAAGTATAAATACGAGAACAACATAGTAATATTGTAACTGAGATATATTATGTCGTACCTTCCATATGAGATGAGTTTATCCATCAATATATGGATTAAAGACATTTTTATATTCGAATTGAAAATGTATCATGGATCCTCATTCAGTGTACCAAACAATCGATTACTTAGAATCAGATCGCTAAGTTTTATATATCCCAATCTATCCCGTGAACCAAATGAGACCTAACATAATTTGACTTTATAAAATCGTTCGATTACGATTTCAAATCAATATTGTTGATCATGATTTCACTTCTAAGTTCAATCTCAAACAAGAAAAGGAAAATTGCGGATTTCGATTTTGATTTCAATATTTTATGAGGTACACTTGCATGAAACAGTTTCGCAGTGAGGCGAAACATACTTTAAGCACCGACACTTTAATATTTTGAAAGAAGAATGTATTGATTTGTACGTATTTATACTCAATTTTATGTATGAGACTGTCACATATGAATTTTTTTAATCATATTTTATTGTTGTTTTATTTTTGCCAGTTCTTGTTAGTTGGGCGATGAACAGGAAACGAGACAAGTTAAGTTGCAGAATAGTCCGTCAGCATAAAAAGGACAAATACCTGGGGATATAAACAAAATTAAATAAATAGAAAAAATAGAAATTAGTTGAGTGACAGATTGTGACGCATATCTCTTATTCTTATCTCAGAATTTAATTTTTCGATCCTTTTCCATTAGAGAGCATCACTGTTCTTACGCATATTCACTTTATTAATATTATCCACACCCAGCACGTAGATTTTGGAAGACATCAACATAATTTGGGAATGATGCTTTTAATAATAAATACTCCCTCCATCCTATTTTTAATTATGTAGACATATAAATTAAGAAAAAGTAGGAAATAATAATATTAAATGGTGTAAAGTGAGTTAAGTGAGTTTGATTGAGGGAAATAATAATATTAAATGGTGTAAAGTGAGTTAAGGAGTTTGATGGAAGGAAATAATAGTATTAAATAATGTAAAGTTGGTTTGATGGAAATAAATAATATTATTAAATAGTATTGAATGTTGCTTTATTACCTTATTTGGAAATGGATAAACAAAATTATAACGGCTATTTATGGAAAACGGATAATCAATATCAGGAATGAGGGAGTAATTATTAATTTGAGCAAATTTTAAGGTGAACAAGTTTCATGTTATAAAACTTATTTTTAATTCATTGACATAAATTTATCCAAATTATGATACGGGTCAAATTTAGTGAGTTAGAAAAATATGTTGGAACGGCTGAAATTAGTCAAATGATCCAAGTTCGTAGTATGAAGCTTGTTTATGGGAGACTAACTCTTATTTTTTTATGGTCTGTGAATTATTTCACTAGAGGACCCATATTAATAAAATCAAAAATATTCTTGTGACTTTGGGTCCTCGAGTTTTTTACTTTATTAAATTTGGTGATTTTTGCTAGAAATTTTAAATTTTGATCGAAATATGGCCCTAATTATTTACTCTAGTTGCCTCGACAGTCACCACTATTCTCATTTGAACCGTCTCTCATGCAAGAAGCAAAATTCCAATCAATTTTAAGTTTTGATTATATCTCTTCGTGAATTGCGACTTCAAAATCGAAAATTTCATTTGTTCTCATAGCTAATTACAAGTAATTCATTGTGAGACAAGGGTCGAAGTCTATATCTTTCTCTCACTGATCCTATTATTTTGATATTTTTTTCGTGGCATTTTATATACTACTCCGGCCACTTTCGATAACTTTTTAAATCAAATTTTTGTATGCTACAACCATTTGTGATTTTATCTCATTTTTGTCATCCACTCCATTCCATACCATACACTCCTTTATAATTTATAAATGCATATCAATATTTATAAAGCAAAACTAAAATAGAAACTAGTGGATTTGCATTTCTTCTTTTATCAAATTGATTGACAAAAAAACTATGTATGATTGGTGCAGTGATCCCGCAATTTCACCCACCAAATTTATTTCATTTTTATTTCTTTAGCTTTCTTGCCCACTATTTGTTTTCAAGATAATATTAAGTTGTTTATATGACTTAATTAGTGAGAAGAATTCATTAATTCATACATGATGACTACAGAAAGGTGGCATTAACTAAAATTGGATTAAATTAACGAAAGCATCTGCTGCAATTCTGGTATGTTCATAACCGACAAAATGAGCCAACTGTTTTCCTGGAAAAAATAATATTAATCCGTTAATCAAAATAAAAAATGGTGCCCATAATAAAGCTTGTCACTTTTGGATTGACAGCGCCTACCCCTACTTCACATTATTCAAATGCAAAAACTTCTCTTAAATTTGAGTAAGCAAGATTTTTTTTTTAATATCATTATTATGAATATAAATATCACTGTCGTCTATATATATTATTATTATTATTATTCATATAAAATATTACAGTTTAAAAAATAATTTAAACAGTAGTACTTTATATGCACAATAGTAATATTTTGTATACATAATAATGCACTCCAAAAGAGAGTTTATGTGAATTTGGATTGACAACACCTACTTAGGGGTGGGAAAAATATCGAAAATTTCGGTACACAGCATTTATCATGCCAAAAAATATTGAATTTATCGTACCGAAAAATACTGAATTTATCGAAAATTTTCGTATCGAAAAGTTTTGGTACGATAATGGTATGAAAAATAAAGATTTTTGGTATTTCGGTACATACCGATATACCAAAAAATTCGATATTTCGGTATATATTGGTACACCGAAGTATTTCGATATTACGATTTTTCGGTATTTCAGTATCTTGCTATAAATACTCTAAAAAAATTTGGTATGAAATGGTTCAGCGTGGAGCGGTATACAAAATTTTCAGTATGAAATAATATTTTCCCGAAAATTAAATATGGTACGGTATACTGAATTTTCGATACGGTATACAACATGCAATCGAAATTTTCGGTACGATAACGATATGATTTTTTGAATAGCGAAAATTTCGATACTGTATATTGTATGATTCGATATTTTCAGTACAGTACGGTATGTCAGCTCTACACCTACCCCAACCTCACATTATGTAAAAATAAAAATTTATGTAAACTTGGGTACACGTAAAATTATTTTCTTCGCTCACGTTATCTGGATTCACATAATACATACATTTATTCAAATATTGAAGAATTTGATAATATGGGGTCGATTATTGCTACTATTACATGAGATTTTTGGTTTAATATTTTAAATATATTTGGAAAGATACCCACTTTGATGACAGATCATCAAGCATGTGAAGTATATCAGGAGTGTGGTTCTACTTTGTTGAGTGTGTTTGCTTTTTGTGGCTGTTTCCAACCATATCATTCCTTTCTTTATTGGTTTTGTACTTTCGATTTTTCCCTCTAATTGCTCATAATATTTTTGGTACCACAAATTAATCTTTGAGTTCATACTTCATGGCTTCTGAGACTGTTACATCCACACCCCCTGAGGTATGCTTTCTTGATTCTGTTCTTGAAATTCATATTATTTTTGCTTTTTTCTCTTTTTTTAATCTTGATTTTTGAGGCTGTTTTTTGAATTAGTTTATGGGCCTTTTTTTGAAATTGATGAAAGTACTTTTGGTTAATTTGAAGTGGGAAGAAGGATCTTTTGCTGCTGTACTTGTGTTTTGAACTGTGTTTCTGAAATGGGATTTTTGTCATCTGATTTTTCTGTCACTTAATTTACCTTTTAGTTTATGGGCCTCCCTTCTTCTGCTTGGTACATGTGGTGTGTACAGTAAAAAATATCCAATATGCACGTTTTAAAATCAAGAAAATGGTAATTTTAGAGAAAACAAGATGTTATGGATGTGGCATATGTAGCATCAATGGAAGTTTTGGGTGATTTGGGGTTATGAATCTGCATCGAATGTTTTGATTTCCATACATGTGATGGGAATTTTTAAACGGTATTAGTTATTTTCACTGAAAAATATTAGTTGTTTTCACTGAAGAGTATTAGTTGTTTTCACTGAAAATGGACAGAGTCTTGTATGCACCATGGAAATCAAGTGCGTTTTTAAACAGTATTAGTTGTTTTCACTGAAAAGTATTAGTTGAGAACGGTTGCACCGTGTTCTAATCATATATGTGTGTGTACTGCAGGAAGTTGAGAAAGAAGAGGTGAAGAAAATGGAAGCAGAAAAAGTTTGCCCACCATTAAAAGAGCCCGAGGAATCGGCTTGTCCATCTGATGAAGAACCTACTAAACCTGTCTCGATTGAAAAAACGATCGAAGATAAGCCAGTCGAGCTTCCACCTCCTCCACCAGCTGATGTGGTTGAATCAATCGAAGCAAAGGTGGACGATAAGCCCGTTGAGCTGCCTACAATAGTTGACGATAAATGCACTCCAGAAGTCGCTCCGGTTGTGGGTAAAGTCACTCCAGAAGTCGCCCCGGTTGTGGATAAAGGCACTCCAGAAGTCGCTCCGGTTTTGGATAAAGTCACTCCAGAAGTCGTTCCGGTTGTGGATAAAGTCACTCCAGAAGTCGCCCCAGTTGTGGATAAATGCACTCCAGAAGTCGCCCCGGTTGTGGATAAAGGCACTCCAATAGTTGAAGACAAATGCACTCCAGAAGTCGCCCCGATTGTGGATAAAGACACTCCAGAAGTAGCTCCGGTTTTGGATAAAGTCACTCAAGAAGTCGTCCCGATTGTGGATAAAGACACTCCAGAAGACGCGGTTCCTGCGCCTGATACAGCCTGCGTTGTAGACGAACCTATTATTGAGAAAGAGGACGTCAAATCAGAAGCTGAAAAAAATGATAAGGGGACGAATGTTGAACCTATTGAAGAGAAGCCCGAGGAAACAGAAAAGGTGGTTGATGTGCCCGAATTGTCGCCTGCTGCGGTTATTGAGGAAATACCGAAAGAGTCCCCTGCCAAACCGGTGGAACCGATTGAAGAAAAAGATGTTATAGTTCCTGAAAAAATTGCTGAAATAATCGAGAAAGAAACTCCGGAGCCTGAGCTGCTCGAAAAGGTTGAAGTTGAGGGTACTAAGTTGGCTGTAAAAGAGGAAACATGTGCAATTGAAGCCGAATCGGAAGCTCCTAAAATCGAGGAAGAAGAAAAGCAGGTCGATTCTAATCCAATTTGCGAAGCAAAAGAAGTAACAGAACCAGCAAAGGATATGGTTGAGGTGACCAAGCAATCGGATGAGACTGGAAAGAGTGAAACTGGAGTGGCAGAAGAAAAAAGTGTGGTGGCAAAAGAGTTGGTTCCATGTGACCAAGAAAAGCCAACTGAAGTAGCAAAAGATGAAGCTATTTCCAGAGGCATTGAACCGGTTTGTGATGAGGCGGATAAAGAAGACGAGAAGGTGATGAAAGGAGAAGACGAAACAACGGAAAAAGCTGATGAAAAAATAGAGCAAACGGTAGAATCTGTGAAAAAAGTTGATGAGAAAATAGAGGAAACCGTAGAAGCTGTGAAACAAGTCGATGAGAAAATAGAGGAAACTACCGAAGAGAAGCAAGTCAACGAAGCTGAAAAAACCGATGTCCAAAATCAAGAATGCGTTAAGGATAGTGAAGAAGATACTAAAACGTACGAAGATGTTCGTAAAGAAGATGTTCCGGTTAAGAAGCAATCGTTCGTCAAGATTATGAAGCAGTCGTTGGTGAAGGCGAAAAAAGCAATAATCGGAAAGTCTCAGAACCCGAAAACGCCAGCATCGGAACCGAAGGAAGATGGTAACAAATAAGGAAGTTGGTGATATGTTTTGTTTTGTTTTGTTTGTGTGATACTTTGCATTTGTTAAAGTTGTCTTTGTGTTTGCTGTTGGATTGCCTGCATGAGTTTTTTCTAGTGTTAGGTATACTGGTGGTGTCTTGCTAAATATCCTGGGAAAGTGTTTACCTTTTTTTTTTTTTGAATTATTTCTTTGGTATAATGGTCTATTCATTTGGTGGTTTGTGTATTGTTTGATGCAAGATGATATTGAATTTATTTATTAGTGGTTGTAAATATATTTCTGTTGTTTCTTGTGTAAGTAGAGTTGTGTTTCTTGTCTTGGTATTGAATCAATGTTTCCTTTCTACAATTTGCATCATTTTGTGTGTACACAGAGGGTATAAGTGAGTCGAGCTGGCTCACGAGCTACTCGTGCTTGACTCGGAAAAAAGTTCAGAATCAATTTGAATTTAATCGAGTCGAGCTCGAGCTACTCGAGTAGTTCTCAAAGTCGAGTTCGAGCTCACCAATATTAGACTCGTCAAGTTCGCTAGCCTATTCAAGCTTAATCGAGCTCATATAAATTTATCATTTTACTCCCAATACGATAATTATTTATATATATACTCTAATTATAAGTAAAATTAAAATATATAATTAATGTTGTGTATATTACTGAATCGAACCAGAGTTTTTTGAGTTTTCTCTTGAGTCTTGTTTGAGCTTAAAGAAATTGAGCTCGATCGAATTCAAGTCGAAATTCAAGTTTTCTAATCAAGTCTGAGTTCGAAATTTGACACTGATCCACTTGACTCATCTACCCCTCAAAAAAAGTTATACTCCCAGTCTCCAAGTGAAAAGTGAGAATAATGTAAAATAATAACCTTATAAGAAATTAAAAAGTATACTTTTTCGACCAGTTGCCATCCCTGTTGACTATGAGTAAGATAGCTTATCTGTAATCATTTTCAATTCTGCGATTCCAGTGTATAGTTGTTATGAGTGTCAGTAACTGCAGGAAGTAAAAATTGTTTTTCTCAGATTTAGATTCCCAAGGCATAATTAAATGATGAAATATGAAATATGTAGATACAAAATATTTCTTGTTTAGGGAAGCGAATGACAAATTGGCACACCCCACTTTTTTTCAAATAACAACTTGTAGTGTAGCAATATTTCAATAACACAGAATTCTGACAAGAACCTATACGTAAATCAATAATTGACCAGCTGGATACCACATAAATTAATCAAACCCTGCTAAATGATCAGACTCATCCCGAAATGATAGAAGTAGTTCAATAATTTTATATGATTAAATGACAGTTGTACTTTTAATGGAATAAGTATTTTTATCACTTTTTTTCCACTAGGAGTACAAAAGTAATTTGAACAAGAGAGATGAATCACCCTCAAATACCATTACCCAATCATAGATAAGGAGTACACAGCAAGAGATGTTGCATTGAAAATCTCTAGGGCATTTCATGAAGCCAATTGTTATGATAAATAGATAATAGTAAGAAAATTTAAGAATTCCATGAGAATGAAAAGTTGTTAGATTTATAATACCCACTTTGTTCCATAATAGTCCGTATTTCTTTCATAATTTGTCCCAAAGTATCAGGAATTTAAGAGTAAAATTCAAAATTCCAAGCATCGCAAATAATATTTCAGGACATAAATTCCCTCCTGTACAACACTATGATGTGCAAGATGGGATTCATTTCCATATTTTATTTAATTTGTAAGAAAAATGAGAACGGACTATCTTTATATGAGAATAGATAATGAGAATTTGAGAATTGCAAGAGAATTTTTTGGTCGTTCTGGAACAAATGAAGTTTTTTGGTCTTTTGGGTCTGGTCGTTCCGAACTTTTTGTCGTTCCATAACAAGTGTCCCGCACAATGCTTCAAAATGTGCAGTATTGTGACTCTCCTTCAAAATATCACATCAACCTGCAATTTTTACTTCACACCCCTTTTAACATACCGCGATGTTACATTAAGACTTTCAGCAAATTAACGCTACAAATCCGAAGTTTTCCAACCATGTTAGAGTTGTATCATGTATAAAGCCACTGTCTTCGACCAAAATGTGGTGGAAATTCAGGTCAGCCCGGTTTACAAATATAGGACCTCGCCCGAGCCCATGTTCATGCAAAGCCCGAATTGCCAACTCAGGTAAGTGGTGACTTGTTATGCTCAGCTGGTTCTTTGATAATGCCAGTTGTAGTAGCAGAAGAGGAAAGTGCGGCGGGGCCCATTGCGTTCGTGCCCTGTTTGCTATCTTGCAGTGCAGCAGACTGAGCTAAAACTTCGGTTGTTGCCTGCAGTCGTATCGGAAACAATATTCAATTGGATGCAAGATATGATAAGATATATATAATATACTCCGAGACAAATTGAAGATGACAATCCAGAGTTAAAACATCAGAATCAGCTGAATTACGAGTTCCAAGTAGATGAATTTATTAGAATTATCTAGAAACAAAAGATAAGGTGAAGAACATGGGAAAAATCGACACATAGCTCCGAATTCAGTAAAACTGGGAATAAAATCCACAATTTCATTCATTCATAGAACTGAATGAGACTGAATTTACCTCATTACACACCAAAGCGGAAAACATATACCGCGATTTCTAGTTTCCAAACTCAAAGCAACCACAAAAAATGTAACACATACTATAATTCAACATGTTGGGCAATCGAAAATGGCACGAAATAAAAGGGGAAGTTAATTCCTCTTTTAGACAGTTCACAAGAACCAAGAATCTTATTCTTGAGCTTAACAAAAATAAAATGAACTAAAATGCGTTTTTCCTTCTAGAGATTTTTCTTTCGAATCAACATTTTCACCGAACTCAGTGTCACGTTGCAAACTTACAACTAAAAAAACATTTTCCCCCATTTTTAACACAAATGCAAATAAATGAAAAAGGGTATCCTGCATTGCCTTTTCAAACTCCACTAATATCTAATTTCTTTCCAGAAAAAAATGCCTGAATGACTAACCTGATTAGAATTTCCATTCATCGAGCAGCTAGCTTCTGCGTTGCATATCGACTCTGAATTCATGGGATTCACAATCGAAGATGTGTTAGCCACTTCACTGCTATTCCCATTCCTGGAACCGTTCATTCCCATGGCTGATGCTACAGGAGCAAACGGTGGTCTAGGGACGGAATTCTGAAGTCCTTGCCCGGGGTGCCCAAACATCGGAATGGGAATCCTCTGATAATTAGGGGTCCCCGAAACGGGAGGACGGAAGTGTGAAACATGCATGGAGGGTACAGGATACATAGGATATCCAGAAGATGCGCCACTCATATCCATCATACCCATTCCGAAGCCCATGCCCGTCCCCATTCCAACGCCCATTGGTGGGAAATGCGGAACGTGAGCGGGATGCATGTGTTGCATTCCTGTAGGGAACATCATTGTAGGCATACATAACCCAGCACCCATCGACATAAACTGCACCAAAAAAATTGAGCACAACGATCAGCATATGAAACGGGAAATTATCTTGAAAACTTCAAACGGGATTGATGCCCCTAATAACGATTACGTCATGTAGGGAACAAAATAAAGCAAGACGATTCAGATGGTTTATAACTTTATTTAGAAAGAATCGAGCATGCTTGAAAAGGTTCACCTTACCTGCACTTGTAGTTGGAGGGTCTTTAGATATTCAATGGCTTCATCAAGCATTGAAGCTTTATCCGCCTGATAGTACAGCAGAAATGAAAATTTAGAACAACAGACAAATAATGAACGAGCAACATCCAGTCACTTTTAGTTCCGAGTTAAAATTTTTGGTTTTTAAGAACCATCAAAGCATTAATCAAACTCATGACGGAATGTCTAAAACAATCTTATGACGAGGCAAGAATCTATTACCTTATTGCAATTCGGTATGAGTTCTTGCAAAGCACGCATTTTCTCATTGATCCTATCCCTTCGTCTCTGATTTACACAGGATAAATGGAGATCAATATTTATACACGAAGAGTATGAAAGACAGAAAAACACCAAGTCAATGCTATTAGATAATACGGAGTATTATTTGTTTTCCTAAAAGGCATTAGTTGGTCAGTATCAGTTGTTTTCACTAAACAATATTAGTTGTGCATCATATACACTCATGCTATTAAATTAATCCTCACCCTTTCGGAGAGATTATGCACTTCTGCTGCTCGCCCTATCTTAGATCCTCGAACATGACTCTGTTTTTTGGTATCAAGTGATTCAGTATCAACATCCTGTCCATAAAAAACAAAACAAATCAAAAATCAAGAAAAAAAGGAATAATCACTCAATCAGCATGCTTTCTTTCATCAAATCTTAGTGACTTACATCACTACGACAATCCGACTCATCAATATCATGAAATTTTCTTTTCAAATAATGCGTTTGATCGCAAGAAATTCTATCAGCACTGTTTCCAGATCCTACAGAAGACGAAGCAACCATAGGCTCAACAATTCTCTCCCCATCTGGGACTCCTTTTCTTAAATTATCGGTTTTTCCGAGCATCGCTGCCTTGTCATTCTTGCTAGAAGCATCTAGACTCAAATTCTCCGTTCTTTCGAGGGGAGCCACCTCCTTAGGTGTATTAACCACCGGTTCTTGAGAACTGGCCTTTGGAAGCCCAGCGGACGAACCGTGCAATTCAATATCTTTCGGTTTGACAAGATTTGCTGGTCTCGAAAAATGGGAGAAATTCAGAAAATTCGAACCACTAGCAGCCGGTGGCCTAATATTCTGCCTCCCAAACGTAGCGTCCTGATTATTACATGTATTATTGCTAACAATATCCGAAACTCCAGAACCTAAGGCCTCCGATCCCTGATGATGCTGACGTGGCAACAAACACAAAGGATGGTCTTTCGAAGAAGGAGAGGTCTTCAAAGTAGTACCACCACAACCATTTCTCTTGTCAACTGATACAAAGCTACTCCGATTCGACATTCCATTGCCCGTAACTCCAGACATCTCCGGTATAAATTCAGACACGTAATCTCGTCCAATAGTATCATCAATCGGATAGTTAAACCAAGGAGCCATTTCATCGTCTTGACTTAAATCGAACTCCCCCGAGGGCACTACCGGTGCCACATCATTCAAGGTAGACTCAAACTTTCCAAATCTTGGAGACGTACCGTGTCCCACCTCCGAATCACGAACCCTAGACGCGTTCGGGTTACAGGTCGGGCTCCTTGTGGCCCGGCCCGACTGACCTTGCATCACAATCTGCCCATTCTCCCAAACTAACTCAACTAAATCATTCTCAGACCTGCATCAAATTACACATAAGAAAACTTCACAAAAAGCAATAAAAATCAATCAAATTATAATGTGAAAAAAGACAAACCTAAAAGAAACATCGGTTTTCGGTTGGCTAGATTCGAGTTTCCCTCTAGCCATTCTTAAAAACTCTGATAGAGGCATGGGAAGTAATACTTTTTGTGGCCAAGATTGCTGAATCAAGTACTACCAGATGATACTATTCCTTCTCAAGATCCCAAATATTAACAGAATTACATCAATGAAAATTGCATCCAAATGAACACCTATAACATTAATGACACCATAAGAGAGAGACTTAGCTCAAAGTATGCAAGTAAGCAAAATGAAAGCATACAAGTAGGGAGAAGTATTATATATTAGCTTAAGCATGTAAACTTCATCTACTTATGTCTTAATCAGCACAAACAAATATATAAAAAAAAACCCAGAACAGGACTAAAAATGATTAGATTTCTAGTCAAAACGCATTAATATAATACTTAAGAGCAGAAACACCTTAAAATACGACCAAATTGAGCTTGTTTAATCCAAAATCAATCATTAGAAGACTCCCACATGTGATTTTTCCTATTTTTTTTAACAAATTCACAGATCTCTCAAGATTATACACTAAAAAACTCACAATAAAACAAAGCCCACCTCCCAAATCAGCTCATCTGCCAAGCGAAACCTTCATATCTCCCAAAAGATAACAATTTTTTCTTGGGATTTTCTTTCCCAGTCAAAATCTTCAAAGAAATTCACCCCTTTACTAGTGTGCGGAATGATGGATTTTCTTGAACCCACCAAATATTTCGCTAATCCAAATGCATCGCACAAATTTTCTTGGCTAAAGCTAGAGTGTTTCAGCTAATTGATTTGAAAGTTGCATACATTTATGATGTATGTAGGGAGAAAAGGCAGGTATTTAAGGAACTCGTAGAAGGCGGCGAGAGGCTTGCCGAATTAATAAAGGTGGCTCAGCAAAAAGCAAACGAAAAAACTGGGAGTTAGCTTAAAAATATGCAGTGCTGCTTTTTTATTTTTTAATCTTTTCTTTTTACCGCAGATATGCAGAGCTTTTCATTTTCAACAAGATTATTCTCCCAGTCTCTTGCACACTCACACCTGCAATTTTTTTCTTTATATAATTTAATATTCAGTCTAAGAGTATCCATAATTGATGGATGAAAATTTATTTATCTATTCACTCTCTAATCTATATCATCTTAACATTATTAATTTATAAAAGTTCAATTATTTAAACATACTCTTACAATGGTTTGTCAATTATTCATCCATCCATACACCTTTTGTGGGCTTCATATGTTAGTATTAGTGTCCTAATGACAATCCATTGTAAGGACATAATACTCAGATAATATTCAGTGTTGGTTTAATATTATTATTTATTTAATATTAAATGTATAGCGTTACACTTATTAGAATATTATGTTTGATTTTTTGCATTTGTTCTTATTTGTGTTCCCTTGAGTCATTGCTGTCATTGAGTGTGTGAGAACTCAGATGACTTAAACATGGTTCTCAAATAGCCCCAATCGAGGATCATAAAAAATGGGATATTGATGATGCAATGGAGATTGATGTGCGATCTGCGTCATACTCTCAGAGACTGTAGTAAGATCTCACTTGCTACGAGATACTAGGTATCTCATGATGGATGCAAAAATACCTTAGAGGGTATTAGTATACCCATCCGAGAAACCGTTTGATGTAGTTTCACTATATGTGTCTATGGGTGTCTCGGTTAGTGGGAGCGATGCGGTACTCCTTTGACTTGAGGTCAATACGCACGACATGTGTGGAGTGATGAACTTTGACCATGACCGACGCTTGCACCCTTCCATGGATAGATATGACTTAGATTGAGTTCATCACGAAGTGCATGTGCGTGGTAGTTGAGCTAAGGAAATGATTCATTCCTCAAAGTGGATTTAGAGAGAATACTCATCTTCTCATCATAATTGGATCAAAGTCATTGGTCAATGCACGTCAACTTGGACTTTGTGGCCAATTGTGACACAAGTGATCAATTAGTGATTAGAGATAAATTGATTAAGTTATTTGAATAGACACTTCATCATGTTCAACACTAATCGAGTATTCGTAAATGAAAGGAGGAAATCGCAATAGTCTATGTTTCAGTTACAGGTAATTGCATGTTCCTCGCAACGTACCTCATATATTGAAAATGTCTGATTTATTGTCTAGGGTTCAATTAAGACCATTAGTTTGACTAGTCGCTCGATATATAAAGGCATATGGGTCACACAACAAGTAGTTCCCTTTTAAGGATTATGGTTGGTTGATTAAATGTTAAATTGAATTTAATGTTTAATTTATGGAGAATTAATTAATAATAGATTAATTTGGAATTAATTATTATTAATGTTTAATTAAATTGGATTTAATTAAATAGGAATTTCCAATAATAATATATGTAATATTATTGTAGGATTAAATATATATGGAAACAAATAGTAGAGATTGACATATATGAGAATTAAATTCGTAGAGATTTATATGTGGGAAATAAATCTAAGAGATTTATTTAAATAAAGATGAGGGATTTTATTTTCCAATCAGGTTAGCTTAAGCTTTAAGCTGGGTCTCTCCTATATATACAAACTCTTGGGAATTCATAATACGTTCGTTCATATTTTCTCCATAAAATCTAGAGTTAGAATTTTCCTAGCAAATTTATCTCGAGATTCAACGCTGACAAATCTATGCAAGTCTGTGAACGGGGTGGATACTATAGTTGAGAAATCTGCTCTCGAATTACTGTAAGATTTCTTATTATGTTTATTCGTAATCTTTTATGCAATTATATGTTTGTTGTTGGTGAACTGTTTAATTCCGCTGCGCATGTATTACGTGTTTACGTGACTCTATATTCCATCATCATATTCACCTCATTTCTACCTACCTTTCTTCAAAAAAAACATTTTTTCTCTCTATCAATTCCATTGGATGGATGGCACCATCTCTCCAATCTAATGAACACCTACAATAATTTTAAACACCAACTTTCAACCCACAATTCTGTGTCTATTTCAAATTAGAGTTAAGCTCTATATGAATTGACTTAACTACTCAAACTTATCATATCTTATTTGGAAGAGTAGCAAGTCTCATATGAACCAAATTTATATTAAATATCTTTTTCAAGTATCATTTTTAGGATATAAAATATCATCATTAAGCATATAAAGCCTTTTTTAACAAAAAAAACACTTGATTTAATTTCTAGCCAGTTCTAATTATAAAATATATTTTTAATTAAAAGTTTTAATTTTATTCTTTTCTATATAAGAGAATATTTTGTTTACCAACTTTACCCTTATCCTTCTTTTCTCACATTGATCGATTTTCTTCTTCTTCCCCTTTTTTTTTTTTCTGCGCTAATTTCCTATTATTCCTCCTCCAATTTTTTTTTTTTTTACTTTCCCTAATATATCTCCTCCAAATCTTATTCATCTCTTTTTGAAATTGAGAAATGAACGCTAATTTCTCGCCTCCCTTCATCTCTCAATCTCTCCCAATTTCTCTATCTTCAACTATAGGTGTGGTCGTCTTCCTCCTTCATCAATAGACACTCATTCTCATTTTTTTAACTTTTAGTTTTAGAATATAAGGTGGTACGGACTTAAAAATATAATTATACAAGAATATTTAATATGGTGGTACCTAGCTATAAAATATGATTATACGATATTTAAAATTGTGGTACATACATAATATATGGTGGTACGTACTCAATAAGATGTAGTACATGGTGAATTCATGGTGGTCCAAACTTGACAAATGGTGGTACGAACTTAAATAATATGGTACATGGTGGTACGGGCTTAATAAAGTGTGATATGTCATTAATTAATGGTGATACGGGGTGAATTAGTGGTGGTACGTGCATAAATAAATTATGGTACGTCATGAATTAACGGTGGTACGGACTTAATAAAGTGTGGTACAAAATAAATTAATGGTGGTACAAATTTATTAAAGTTTAATTAATTTATTAAGGTGGTATGTGCATAAATAAATTGTGGTACGGTATGAATTAATGATGATATAGACTTAATAAAGTATGATACATAGTAAATTAATGGTGGTATGAACTTATAAGGGTAGGATGATCCAAATAATTATTCTTTTGATTAAAAAAGAACAGTTTAAAATTTGATGACACAAAAGAATATTTATTTTCATATTAGGCTATTTATAACTTTACCCCGATTTTATATGTATTTTTTTCTAAAATCACTAAATGACTCTTCATCTTCTAAAATTCCCCATGAATCATGAAACTTCTGGGAATTAAGTTCATAAAAGTTCTTTGATGAAAATATACTCATTGTAAATTAAAAAAGTAGACAAAATTTTATATGAGATGGTTTTACGATGTGACGGTTCACAAACTAACACAAATTAATACTCATTTCTTCAAAAGTATTAAAATATTATTATTTTTAATTATTTTTTATCTCATTGTGAGACTCATGGTCTCACATCATACCTATTTTAAGTAGAAAAGGTAAAAATATAGAGTCGTAGTTCCACGAAATGGGCGACGCTCTACACACATTTTTTCCTCATTTGAGATTGTTACATTAGAATCTTGAGTATATTATAATTTGACAAAAATTTAAACAAATTTGATTCTTGCTATGAATTTTTTTTAATTTCATAATATTTAACCATATCCAGTGTATAATACGAATCAAGTTTATTAATTTAAAAAAATATGTTGAAAATAAGTAAAATGTGTCAAATAATCTAAGTTTATAGCACTCAGTACACTTAATATATTAATATTAGGTTGCATTTTGGCTCAGACACTCGGAAATGTATATGGAATTCACGGTATATATTTATTAAAGCTATTTGTATCGAGAATTAAAAATTTATTAATTTCTTTATAAATAATTTTTAAATTTTTTAAGTGAATTTAATATATACGCTATTTTTATTTTTTTTAAATAGTTGCATTTCCTTTTTTTTAAAAAAAATTATTAGTACAAACTTTATTGGTCACCATTTCTGTTAAGTATTAATTACTGTGTTAATTCATTCATTTGTGGATGTTGACTATTGTGCTTTGAATTTTAGCAAATAAGATGGTGTGGGCCCAACCCAAGAAAATGCAAACCGCCTGGTTTCCAATGCCCATTCGTGAAACAAATGAATGAAAAGATGTGGTTGTCTTCTTGTCTTGTACATATAATCATCTTACCTTTTTTTTTTTTTTTTTTCTTTTTTCAACAAGTGATGAAGTTCTTCAAAATTGTTTCACATGGGGCAGTTAATATTAATAAAATTACAAATTTTTGTGTGCACCTTTGCACCAATTTAGAATTGATGCAATTAAATTTTAATTTTTTTTTACCAATTCTTTTATATCGGGATCGACTCGACCCGGTCCCGAACCCAACCCAAGTGGTTCATAGTTCACCCGACCCGAATGGGTCATGATTTCGGGTTTAGGGTTCATGATTTAAGATTTAGAGTGCATAATTTAGGATTCATGGTTCATCCAAATTAAAATTAAATTCAATAGCGTCTTGTACAATTGATGCACATAAGTATCACTCTAATAAAAAATAATGTAAATAGATGAGTATCTTATGATGTGTAAGCAATTTGTTCATAGGTAATTTGTTTGCCTACTATAGCAATACCAAAATTATCCCTAATAAATAACTTTAGATAATAAATTGTATGAGGCGGTCTCATACAAGTCTCATAATGAGACCGAGTGCAACCTGACACAAATCAATACCTACTATTTTAAAGTGTTAAATCATCAATGCAAAAATATATTTCGTCTCACCGTGAGACCATCTCACGCAAGCGTGCCTCTCATAACTTTAAAGTACTAATCATTACATAAAGATATAAAAATCTTTTGATATATATATATATATATATATACCTTAATTAATGCTAAAATTAATTTATGTGAATAAATAAAATGAAACGAAGGAGTACTGCTATGATAAATGTTCCCATATTTTTTTAATTTGTTTATGTTTTTGCCTTTTGTGAAAATCAAGAAACTAAAGACAGGTGGTGGAAAATTAAGAGCGTTGAAGTCCAATTAAGTGGAAATTGTTGGAAGTATGGGTAGAGACGTATGCTGGATTTTTCTGATGCATCCTTCCAATTATTATTATTAGATGACGAATACATTGCATTTTGCCACTATTCTTTGGAACCCCATCTCTATATTTTAATTCCTTTTATTTTATTATCATTTTCTCATAAAAATAATAATACCTCTTATCTTCCCAAACTTTAATATGTTATCCCACAGCATTTGATTCTAAATAAAACGCAGATATGGATTCTATCCAATGTATTTCAAATAGTACTTTTGAGAAAGGAAATTGCATGCGTTTATTTGTATTTGATAACATATATATGTATGGGGTGTCCACATCATTAAATTAACATGTATGCGTATCTGGGACCCTATGCTTCAATCACTTGGCATATGTTTGTTTTGGCTTAAGAAATTGGATTTGGTACACTATTCAGAATTATAGACTGTTAATTAAAGGACAAATATTGTATTCAATTCAGAGTAACATTCATAGTTAATGTGAACTTGTGAACCAAGTTTATACAACTCTATTACTACAAAAAAGTTAAATTAAAAAATGAGTCAACAAAAATTGAAATAAAGAAACCAATATCAAAGGTTTGGTGTGAGAAAATAAAATAAAAAATAAATCATTTAAACAAGAAAATATGGAAAAAATGAAAAAAATAATAATTTTTTGACGATTGACCTTAGGGGTGTAAATGAGTCAAGCTGACTTGCGAGCTACTCGTGCTTGACTCAAAAAAAAGTCGAAACTGACTCGAGCATGATTTGATTGTTTCTATTATTTCTCACCCACTGTAACGCCTCCAAGGTCGGGATAAGAGTGGTTCTGTGCCAAGCTTGTCGAATTATTTCAGTGAGAAGGTGCAGGCGACCCTAAAGTGGGGTAGGAGCCCATGACTTATAGGTTTGTGGCCTATTAATATCTATGGTAAATGCTCATGTGCACCATTTACACCAAATTAATTTGGTGTAATTTAATTTTAGGAGTTCGTTTTTTAAATTTTGTCAGTTTTAGTTTTTTTTTTTTTTTTTTTAATTTCAGTTTTTTTTTTAACATTAATTTCAATTTAAGATTTTTTTCCTCGGCACGGACCTAAACCCGGCCCGAGTGGTTCATGGTTCAGTCGGCCCAAGTGGTTCATGATTCACCCGGTCTGAATGGTTCATATATGATTTAGAGTTCATTGTTTAGGAGTTAGGATTTAGATTGTATAGTTCATCCAAATTAAAATTGAATCTAATTACATCAATTGCACCTTGTGCAATTGGTGCACACAAGTGTCACTCAATATTTATATAATGTATTTATATATATATATATATATATATATATTTATTTAAAATATATATATATATATATATATATATATATATAATTCTTATAAAAAAATAAAAGGTGAAACAAATGTTTCTCTTGAATAAGAACAATAATATTTATTTTTAATTAAAAGAAAAAAAATTAAAACAACTAATCTCGTCAAAAGGGGATTCATTTTTATTTGTTCGCGGGAAAAATTCAATTTTGGTCACTAAAGTTTTACCTTTTTACAGTTTTAGTCACCCAAATTTACACACTTTCAAAATTTGTCACCCAAATTCTTCTTTTTCCTCTCACATTAGGCCCTGCCTTCAGTCAATCCGTCTTTGACTGACAGAATCAACGATAAAAAGCGCTAATTCATTCCTAACACCCCCAAATCGAAATTTCAGCCTCTTTCCCCCTTTTACAAAAACCTTAATTTCTAATTTCAGCCTCTCTCTTCACCAAGCGATAATTCCAGCCTCTCTCTTCCCCCAGCGATAATTCCAGCCTCTCTCTTCCCCAGCGATAATTTCAGCCTCATTCTTCCCCCAGCAATTCTGATTGTTAATGGCGAGAAGGGAAAAATTTGAGTCTGCACCCTAATACGGTAAACCTTCGAATCTAATTTACAATTTACTAGCTGATTCAAGTTTATCACACGAGTGATTGGTTGAGTTTCAAAATTTCAATAGAATTCTTCACACACAAAGTTTCAAATGATTCTGGAATTTTAATATAATTCTTTTTTTTTTTGCAGATCCAAGAAAGAACCAACCATTTTTACGTTAAATTTTTTTCATGGTGGTAGAATCAACTTTGAAAGTTGTAGTAGAAATTATGTGAGTGGGAGTGGGGGAGGGGGGTCTGTAGATTATTTTAACTATGTTGATAGTGATATGATTGGGTTAATTGAATTGTATGATTTTGCTAATCAATTAGGATATGATGAAAAAAATTAGTGTTTTGACATCAATTTGGGATGAATTTGCGCACTGGTGGTAGAGTGCTCAATTTTGATAGTGTTGTGTGTTCATTGGTGAATCATCTAAATAAGGATAGAGAGGCCTTGGTTTATTTTCAGCATTTAAAGGGTGAGAATGAGGTGGCTATCACACTTGGTGATGATAATGGCCCTGAACTTGATATGCCTTTCTTAGATGATGTGATTTTGAGTAAACCTGAGTATTCTAGTTCTGAAAATTCAAATTCAGATGATAGTGATGCATTAGTTGATAGTGAGTATGATATGGAGGAGGATGATAAGTTATATGAGAAATATGTTGATCCTGGTGTTGAGTTTAATCCTTTTGAACAAACTGATGAAAAAATGAAGAATAAATTTATATTTGAGGAGGTTTATGCTAGTCTAGAAGCTGATCTTGAGGAAGTAGCTAATAGTAGTGATGACTTTGAGAATATTTAGGGGTCTGATGAAGAGGATATGCCTAATTACCCCATGTTTAATCCTGTAACTGAAGCTAGAAAACCTGATTTGAAGTTGGGGCTTATTTTTACATCAAAATTGGACAAAAACAGAGTTTCGAGAAAGAGGGAAAATGGACTGAAGAATTTGGGGTTAATCTTTGTAACCCTAAATGAATTCGTGCTTTTTCTAGTTGATTCCGTCAGTCAAAGACAGGTTGACTGACGGCAGGACCTAATGTGAGGGGAAAACAAACTTGGGTGACCAATTTTGAAAGTGAGTAAACTTGGGTGACCAAAACTGTAAAAAGGTAAACTTTAGTGACCAAAATTGAATTTTTCCCTTTGTTCGCCCAAACTTAGAGAATGACATGATCGACTTTGAAAAAGTGATGAGTGCTCGATCTCGTTAAGTAGTTACGACATTAATGGTCGGTTTTGTTGAGGGTAATAAAAATGTGTGATGAAAATCACTTCTACTAACGCCAATTGGTAGTTTTGATACTTAGATAATGAGAATAGAAGTAAGCAATTGATTACTCTCACCCACTCAATCCACCTCATATGATACCCATTGTTGATGTTCTAACCAAACAATAACGTGCAATCAATAACGTCTCATGATGATTGACACCTTAATAATATTAATTATCATTATCATTCCCTAGTCATACCAATCGGCCCTGGATTTTATTCAGTGATTCAGATAGTTCACTATTGAAGACGTTATTTATTTGAACGCAAGTGTCCTCTATACGAATTAAAAATTGAAACATCATTACGAACTTTCGTGAATTTGGGGGTAATACTTATAGGGCATGACTTTCTTTATAGAGTAGGTCTAGTGTGAAAATTTTCATGTAAGAAAAACTATAAAATCGCCCTAAATCATGACCTATTCAGGTCGGGTGAACCATCTACACCCTAAACACTAAATAATGAACCCTAAATCATGACCTATTCGGGCCAGATGAACCATGAACCACTCGGGCCGAGTGAACTATAAACCACTCGACTTTGTCTTACCTTCACCACATACATAATTTGTTTGTAACTAAAAGGTTTTTCATGTATGCAAAATTTCATACTAGACTTTGTCTTCTTTATATTGATTCTAAAATTTTACGGTTGAAAGTGGAAGTTTGTGTTGGAATATAGAGGCACATAAAACACGTAATCACATGCACAGCGGAAATTAATATTTACCAACAATGAACAATTAATTACATACAGATTACAATAATCATAACGAGAAATCTTAGAGTAACTCGAGTGCAGATTTCTCTACTACGGTATCCAGGGAATCCCCAAGCATAGATTTGCACAGATTTGCCAGCGTTGAATCCCGAGACAGATTTGCTAGGAAAATCCAAACTCTAGATTTTATGGAGAAAATATGAAGTGATACTTTTTGTGAATCTCAATAGCTTGTATATATAGGGAGGCTTAACTTAATTTCCAAGCTAGCCAAATTAGGGAAATAGAATCCCTAATCTTAAATTAAATTAATTCCTTTTAATTTAATTCCCTAAATATAAATCTCTACGGATTTAAATGCCTTATATGAAAATCTCTACGATTTATTTTCATATACATTAAATCCTACAATTATATTACAAATATAATTATTGGGAATTCATATTTAATTCAATCCAATTAAATATTAATAATAATTAATTCTAAATTAATATATTATTAATTACTTCTCCATAAATTAAATATTAAATCCAATTTAACATTTAATCAACCAACTATAATCCGTAAAAGGGAACTACTTCTTGTGTAACCCATAGGCCCTCATATACCGAGCGATTAGTCAAACTAACGGTCTTAATTAAACCATAGTCAATAAATCAGACATTCTCAATATATGAGGTACGTTGAGAGAAACATGCAACTACCTGTAACTGAAACGTGGGCAATTGCGATTTCCTCCTTTCATTCACGAATACTCGATTAGTCTTGAACATGATGAAGTGTCTATTCAAATAACTTAATCAATTTATCTCAAATCACTAATTGATCATTAGTATCACACTTAGTCACAAAGTCTAAGTTGACGTGCATTGGCCAATGACTTAGATCCAATTATGATGAGAAGATGAGTATTCTCTCTAAATCCACTTTGATGAATGAATTCTTTTCTTGGCTCAACTACCACGCACATGCACTTCGTGATGAACCCAATTCAAGCCATATCTACCCATAGACGGGTACAATTGTCGATTATGGTCAAAGTTCATCACTCCACACATGTCGTGCGTATTGACCTCAAGTCAAAGGAGTATCGCATTGCTCCCACTAACCGAGACGCCTGTAGACATATATAGTGGAACTATATCAAACGGTTTCTCGGATGGGTATACCAATACCCTCTAAGGTATTTGTGCATCCATCATTAGATACCTAGTATCTCGCAGTAAGTGAGATCTTACTACACTCTCTAAGAGTATGATGCAGATCGCACACCAATCTCCATTGTATCATCAATATCCCTTTCATGATGATCCTCGATTGGGGCTATTTAAGAATCATGCTTAAGTCATCTGAGTTCTCACTCACTCAATGACAGTAGTGACTCAAGGGAACACTTATAAGAATAAATGCAAACAATCAAACATAATATTCTAATGAGTGTAACACCATATATTTAATATTAAACAAACAATAATATTAAACCAATACTGAATATTATCTGAGTATTATGTCCTTACAATGGATTGTCTCTAGGACATTAACACTATCAATCTCCCACTTGAACTAGAGCCAATCACCTACATGTCTAACCCCTAGACCATCAAAATGTCTAGTGTGTACATGAACACTCAAACCCTTGGTGAAAGGATCAGCCAGGTTATCCTCCATGAGGACACGTTCTAACTCTATTTCTCCTCTAGCAATTATCTCTCTTATCAAGTGATAACGCCTCTGAATATTATCTGAGTATTATGTCCTTACAATGGATTGTCTCTAGGACATTAACACTATCAATCTCCCACTTGAACTAGAGCCAATCACCTACATGTCTAACCCCTAGACCATCAAAATGTCTAGTGTGTACATGAACACTCAAACCCTTGGTGAAAGGATCAGCCAGGTTATCCTCCATGAGGACACGTTCTAACTCTATTTCTCCTCTAGCAATTATCTCTCTTATCAAGTGATAACGCCTCGGTACATGCTTGTTTATGTTATTGGATCTCGGTTCCTTAGCTTGCGCAATCGCACCAGTGTTGTCACAATACAACTTTATTGAATTTCTTTGGCTTTTTCGGGAACTACCCCTAGTTCATTTAAGAACTGTTTTATCCAGACAACCTTTTTGGTAGCTTCTGCCACAACAATGTACTCAGCTTCGGTTGTTGAGTCCGCGGTAGTCTCTTGCTTGGAACTATTCCAACTAACCACCCCACCATTGAGAGTGAACACATAGCTTGACTGAGATTTGTAATCATCACAGTCAGATTGAAAACTTGCGTCCGCATAACCAGTAGCAACCAGTTCTGACTGACCTCCATAGACCAAGAAGCAATATTTAGTACGTCCAAGGTACTTGAGAATGTTGTTAACAGCAATCCAGTGAGGTTCACCCGGATTCTGTTGGTATCTACCAGTGGTGCTGACAGCGAAGGCCACATCTGACCTTGTGCAAGTCATGGCGTACATGATGGACCCAATTGCAGATGCATATGGTATGTCCTTCTTGCGCCGGATATCAGCGTTTGTGGAAGGACAATCCTTCTTAGATAACTTTATCCCATGACATGATGGTAGAGAACCTCTCTTAGAGTTCTCCATCGCGAATCTCTTCAACACCTTATCTATGTAGGTGGACTGTGACAGCTCCAACATCTTCTTGGATCTATCCCTATGGATCTTGATCCCTAAGATATAGCAGGCTTCACCAAGATCCTTCATCATGAAGGTCTTTGACAACCATTCTTTCACAAACTACATGAGTGGGATATTGTTTTCCATAATCAGTATGTCATCGACATACACGACTATGAACACAATATTCTTCCCAATGCATTTCCGATAGACGCACAGATCTTCCGAATTTCTGACAAAGTCAAAAGATTTGACCGCCTCATCAAATCGGATATTCCAACTCCTAGAAGCTTGCTTCAATGCATAAATGGATCATTTAAGCTTACACACAAGATTGGATTTTAGCTTTGATATGAAACCTTCCGGTTGAGTCATAAACACTTCCTTATCAATGTTTCCATTGAGGAAAACTGTTATGACATCCATCTGCCAAATCTCGTAATCGAGGTGTGCTGCTACCGCAAGTAAAATTCGAATGGACTTGATTTTAGCAACTGGTGAGAAAGTCTCGTCATAGTCAATGCCTTCACGTTGGCTATAACCTTTCGCTACCAACCTAGCCTTGTAGGTTTGTACCTTGCCATTTGCATCGGTCTTACGCTTGTAGACCCATTTGCAACCTATGGGTTTGCCCCTTTTGGCAACTCAACCAAGTCCCAGACTTGATTGGTGTACATTGAGTCCATCTCGGATTTCATGGCTTCATGCCACTTCTTCGAGTCAACATCTAATGTTACCTCAGTATAAGTTCTAGGTTCGTCTTTATCCGGGATCTCCATGAGGAAGCCATAATATCTGGTGATCGGATTACGAACTCTAGTGGACTTACGGAGTTGTGGTTGTTCAGGCTGCACATTTTGATCGTGAAAATTTGGTGGTACAACGATTTCATCGTTGACCGGAGAGGCCTCAAGAGCGCACTTCCGGATGCTTCTTGAGCACTACTGGATGTCTCTTGAGCGGGAGTTTGAACTATGTTGTTCTCATTCAGCCTACTTGGAGTTCGTTGTTCGGGCAATGCAACTCCAATTACGCTCCCACTGGCTGAAAGAGGATCACTTAGTGATAAACTTCCACCATGTGAGCTGCTAAATGCTCCCACTGATTCTTTGTCATGTTGCTTTGACAAGACGTTAGTCTCATTTTTATTTTGTCGTTCTTGAATTTCTTCAAGTTCCATCATCTTAAGACCTTGTTCCTTGAATACGTAGTCTTTCTCGAGGAATCTGGCCTGCCTAGAAATAATCACTGACTATTTCTCCGGTAGATAGAAGTAATATCCTTAAGTTTCTTTTGGATATCCCACAAAATTATCCTTTTCACCTTTGGATTCCAACTTGTCGGTGAGCATCTTTTTCACAATTACGGGGCAACCCCATGTCTTGATATGTGAGAAAGTTGGCATCTTGCCACACCAAAACTCGTATGGTGTATGCTCAACTGACTTGGATGAAATCCTATTCAGAATGTAGATTGAGGTTTGTAGCGCGTATCCCCATAAGAATGTCGGAAGAGAGGAAAAACTCATCATGGACCTCACCATGCCTAACAGGGTTCGGTTTCTCCTTTCGGACACACCATTCATCTGAGGTGTTCCGGGAGAAGTCCATTGTGACTGGATTCCATGTAACTTCAAGTAATTAGTGAATTCATAGCTAAGGTATTCGTCTCCTCGATCTGATCGAAGAGTCTTGATACTCTTACCAAGTTATTTTTCCACTTTAGCCTTAAACTCCTTGAATTTCTCAAACGATTCGGATTTGTGTCTCATAAGATACACATATCCGTACCTTGAGAAATCATCAGCAAAAATGATGAAGTATCCGAACTGACCCCTAGCTAGAGTGGGCAATGGTCCATAGACATCACTGTGAATCAAATCTAGAACCTCTTTGGCATGAACTCCTTTCCCAGAAAAGAGTTTATTGGCCATTTTGCCCTTGAGACAAGATTCACAATTAGCATAAGACCCAAAGTCGAATGGGGTTAAGTAGTCTAACTTTCTTAACCTTGCAATTCTGTTCTCATTTGCATGACCAAGTCTACAATGCCACATGTAAGTTGGGTTTTCATGATTACTAAGTTTGAGTCTTTTATTTTGTATATTAAGAATGTTATATCCACAATGCAACAAATATAAACCATTAGATAAAGGAGCATTTCTATACACACGACCATTAAACAAAAAATAACAATTATTGTTTGCAAAATGGAAGGAAAAACCTTCAATATCCAACATCGGAATAGAAATAATGTTGCGGGTAATAGAGGGAACAAAATAACAATTATTCAGTTCTAGTCTAAAACCAGAGGGTAAATCTAAAACATAAGTGCCAACACGTTCAGCAGCAACTCTTGCTCCATTACCAACGTGCAGCGAGACTTCACCCGGCCTAACTGCCCTGCTATCCTTGAGACCCTGCACATTTATAAAAATGTGTGAGCCACAACCTTTTGGGGAATTAATTGCCCGGATCTATTCGGGATGAATATTTAAATACAAATTTAATTCTAACAATTATTACTAGCATGAATTAATCCTATATTAATTCAAATAATAATTCAACAACAAATCATGCATATAAACAGTTCACATAAATCCTACGTATGAGGAATTGCTACGGATTTACGTGAACTAACCTCCTGGAGTGACAACCGTTGAGAAGATGGATCCCGTTCACACGAACACACCAAAAGACCTTCTCAAGTATTCCCTTATCCTTGTTCAACAATCCGGTGGTAGGAACTCGCGAACAATTTAACAAAAGGAAAAATAAAAATTATGTTGCACCACCTTTGTGGATTTCTAATTTTTCCAACACATGGAATTGCACACTCACAATTGAAGTTTTTCGAGAAAACACAATCTGTCGACGTTTCAAAATATTTGATATTTTATCGACGCTGATATTTTTCCAAAAAAAATTAGTTTCTGTGTTGTCTTGGGGATGAAAAATTCATCCCCTATTTATAATACGAGTGGGAGACGAAAAGTCCTTCTTCGGCCTAGAAGATGAAAGACGAACCACTTGCCGTCAAAGCTTGAGTTTTGTGCCCCATCAACGCATTTGCCGCGACCAAAGTTTACAACAAATCAGCTAGCGAGACCAAAGTGCTCAAAACTTTTGGGCAGAGAGTGGAGTAGAAAATCGATCTGGGTCTCCAGATAATAATCTGCACCCAGATCCTCAAGTTTGTTCAGATGAGCCATCAATTTTGAGGATGTACTCCCTTACGGGGTTCCCCTCCACCTTTTTCAGCGACAATATCTCTAGCAAGGTGATCTGACGAGCCCCGCGTTTTTAACTCGTCAGTTGGCTCATTTGACTTTTGGTGTGTCAAGAATCCACTTGTGCTTTTGTGTAGTTAGGACAATCATAATTTTTCGTTTCCAATCAACATAGTTTCCCATACAATTCTATTGACTTTAAGTCTATTAACAGTGTATTAAAAGGTTACGGCATGCTGAACTGAAATAAATAACTATTTGCATAAGCACAAAATTATCACAAAATTCGATCACATGTATCATATTAAAATCAAAAAAAAAATATGAACATGCATCAGCCAACATCTCAAAACAGTTTAAATAAGCCACGTGGGGTGGGTCATTATTTAAACACATTTAAGCAGGTTACAAACAAGAAAACAGTTACAAACCTTTAATATCCAGATTAATAGTTGGCTTCCACTTGACCAATATAAAATTGACAGGGACTTCGGGGAAGTATATGCATATCAATTTTATACCTAAATAATAACCATGATTAAATATAGAATTATTATTTTATTTTGAACGAGCCTCGTGGGGAGGGTCATCGTCGTCACTAATAATAACCCACAATCATCCTTTCGGAATTTATTCATGTGAAATCTATCTTTTGGCCATCCCGTGGGGGGAATTTCTCCAAAAGAATCCACAAATAAATAAATCATGGAGGTCAAAATTAATTCAATTTTATTATCCGGAATAAAAATATCAATTAATTATTTAAACATGCTTAATAATTTTCGAAGGTGAGATTTTTCAAAATATTTTCTCATGCATCGCATATTTAAACACAATTTAAATAAGTATAAAATAATGCAAAATATCAAAACAAAAAATTAAACACATTGGGCACATATATCCAATTGTCAAGGTTAATTTTTGTCATGTCTTGATCTTGAGAAATAGTCTTCATAGCCTTCATCGTTCGTCTCGAAAAGCTCCCACTCGTCCGCAACATGTTCTTTAAACCGTCCTCCGTCTTGGGTTAGGACGACATCCGGAAAACGAGTAGCTCATGACCCGAATCTTGCGAGTCGCGTGCAAGATCAATCTGCTTTCGACCATCTCGCCCGTCGCCCAGCGCCTTTGCGGTCGCGAAGCATCACTCGGAAGCGTCCGCGTCCGGATCCCAGATCCGTGCCCCAGTTCGGCCTTTGCCCGGCGCCGCCTTCTTGCGCGCCATCGCTTCATTGCGCCCGCGACTCAAATCCACCTAGCGCTTTTCGCCATGTACTCGTTTCGCGATCGCCGGGTGGTCGCGGCGATCGCTAGGCATTCCGCCTAGCCCGCGTGCTCCGCCTTGGCTCGCGTACGTTCGGGCACTCGGACGTCCGTCTTTAATTCTCCATTTCCATCTTCGTTCATGATCCAGTTACAATTTATTTACAAAATAAATAAATCTAAATCTAGACTAGTCTATTACATTAAATAAATCAAACAAATACTAATCTACTCGTGGATTTTCTCACGAGGCAAAACGAATTCGAACGAATCGAATTAAAAAACCACAATTTATATGCATGCATAAATATAAACATTCATCAAATACCAAGAAAATTGGATACCTGCAAAAAAGATCTAGCAATTCTACTATCCAATTTCAAATTTAATGAAAACGAATTAAATTACAATCTAAAAACTCAGAGCCCGAAACCGAGGCTCTGATACCAGTTTTTGTGGAATTAATTGTCCGGATCTATTCGGGATGAATATTTAAATACAAATTTAATTCTAACAATTTATTACTAGCATGAATTAATCATATATTAATTCAAATAATAATTCAACAACAAATCATGCATATAAACAGTTCACATAAATCCTACGCATGCGGAATTGCTACGGGTTTACGTGAACTAATCTCCCAGAGTGACAACCGTTGAGAAGATGAATCCCGTTCACACGAACACACCAAAAGACCTTCTCAAGTATTCCCTTATCCTTGTTCAACAATCTGGTGGTAGGAACTCGCGAACAATTTAACAAAAGGAAAAATAAAATTATGTTGCACCACCTTTGTGGATTTTTAATTTTTCCTACACATGGAATTGCACACTCACAATTGAAGTTTTTCGAGAAAACACAATCTGTCGACGTTTCAAAATATTTGATATTTTATCGACGCTGACATTTTTACGAAAAAAATCAATTTCTGTGTTGTCTTGGGGATGAAAAATTCATCCCCTATTTATAATAAGGGGGGGACGAAAATTTTAGGTCAATTGGGCCATTGGGAAATTTTCTTGCTTCTTCTCCAAGAAACAATCTTGAATATATCCAATATATTCTATTTCCCAAAATATCTCCCAACAAAATCTTCTCCTCCTTATGTTATGGGATTTTAAAAAATTTCCTAATAAATAGCCAAGTGGGAGATTTCTTGAATTTAATGAGATAATCTTGTATAACAAGAATACTTATCTTCATTCCATAACAAAATTCAAAGAAAATCTTTCTCCCTCTTTTATTTATTATTTTCGAAAAATATGGAAAATTAGGCAACAATAATTTATTTTATTTTAAACACATTTTTTCAGTTATTGAACTTTATGTTTGGGCTACTTGAGGGCCCTTTAGGAGAATTAAGATTAGACCTTCCAATGGACTTTGAATTTTCAATATTGAGCCACAATATTATTCAAACCCATAAATATTAATTAATCCCACTACATAATTAATATTGAACTATCCATCTTAACCTATATTACTGTTAATATGGCTCCCGATTATTATTTCCCGTGTTTAAGATTATCCAGCCCATTAATTAATTCAAGCCACTGAAATAGCTTTCCATTAATTAATATCTTTTGTCCTTGGTCAAGGAACGGTTCAACATTATTATCCATACCGAAAATTAATTCCACTTGCAAGATTTGGTATGATAAATCTTATGAACCTCCCAAGGGGGCAAATCGAACAAGCGTACTTGCACACAATTCTTCGTATTAAATCTTAGCAATCGCATGTGACCAATAATATTGCCCAAGATATAAAGTATTGAATCTCATTGATTCTCTACCCGTCATAAGTCAAAGCAATAATTACTAACCACACACGATCCTATTTAAGGGACAAAGATTAAGAAATAACGAACCACTGAGGTCTAATTCTTCCTAATTGGTCTTTCAAGAATTTATCCTCCTGTAGGTCCTATTCAGTGCATCAGTCATGCACTAGTGTAATCTCTTGGTCAAGACAAGCCAATCTGAGCCTTACACTTCAACCTTTCACGATGGATTGTTCATTTCCATCTAGGACGTGAACATCGTACTTTTAGTTACAAGGGACTGCTAATTTAATCTTCTGTGATCTGGTATCACTAAATTAACTACAATGTAACACATACTATTTATTGAACAGTTATGCAGTAAATATATGTAACATTCAATGATATTTAAAGCATCAGTGATAAATAATTTATTTAAGTAAATAAGACAGAAATTCAGTTTGGTTATACAAAGTAAAAGCATACTTTCCAGTATAACCCCAACACAACCTGTATCTAATACCCAACAGTTAGTATCATTTGTGGACATGTTTATCTCAATAACAAACATACCTGTTCCAGAGGCTGAGACACCTTGTGTTTTCTTTCAAGCTGCCCCTTATGCTTGAAGTGGAGGCATACATCCTTGTCCACCCTCTCCTTCTTTTTGTTGGGGAATGAGTTGCACAGATCTATTCGGGGTGAATATTTAAATAAAAATTTAATTCATTAATTATTACTAGCATGAATTAATCCTATATTAATTCAAATAATAATTGCAACAACATATCATGCATATAAAAACTCACGTAAAACCTACGCATGCGGAATCTACGGGTTTACGTGAACGTACCTCTCTGGATGGCAGTGACTTTGGTCGGACGGACTAACCAAAAGGACTTCCCAAGTATTCCCTTAGCCCTTGCTCAACTATCCGGTGGAAGGACAGTCGTCGAACAATTAACAAAAGGAAAAAATAAACTTTGTTGCACCACTTATGTGGATTTGCTAATATTTCCAGCACATGGAATTGTACTTGGGAATGAACTAATCATCCCCTATTTATAAGAGGGAGGGTGGACGAAAATTTAGTGATATTTCAATGTGGGAAAAGACTTTTCTTGGTCACCAAGAAATCTTGAATATATCCCATATATTCTTTTTCCCATAATTAAAATATTCCACAAAATTCCACCTCCTCTATTTTATGGTATTTTCGAAAAATATAGTGTGCAAGAATCCAAGATTTGGATCTTCTTGAATTTATGAGATATTCTTGTATTTCAAGAAATACATATCTTCCATAATATCTTTTCAAGAAAATCAAGAAAATCTTTATTGCCCTCTATTTTCCAAAATTTCGAAATATCACTATGAATAACCAAAGGGGAGATTTCTTGAATTTAATGAGATAATCTTGTATTCCAAGAATACATATCTTCATTCCATAACAAAATTCAAAGAAAATCTTTCTCCTCTTTTTATCCATAATTTTTTGAAAATTGAGAGGAAATATAAGCAACAATATTTATTTTATTTTAATCACCTTTTAGGTTATTGGACTATATGTTTGGGCTACTCGAGGGGGCCTTTAGGAGAATTAAGATTGGACCTTCTAATGGATCTCGAATATCTAATATTGAGCCACAATATAATTCAAGCACATAAATATTAATTAATCCCACTACATAATTAATATTGCACCATCCATCTTAACCCATATTACGGTCAATATGACTCGGGTCATTAAGTGTTTAAGATTATCTAGCCCATTAATTAATTCAAGCCCTTTGAAATAGCTTTCCGTTAATTAATATCTTTTGTCCTTGGTCGAGAAGCGGTTCAACATTATTATCCATAAGGAAACTAATTCTACTTGCAAGATTTGGTATGATAAAACTTATGAACCTCCCAAGGAGCAAATCAAGCAAGCGTGCTTGCACACGATTCTTCAGTATTAAATCTTAGCAATCACATGTGACCAATAATATTGCCCAAGATAAAAGTATTGAATCTCTCCGATTCGCTACCCATGATAAGTCAAAGCAATAGTTACCAATCCCACGTGATCCTATTTAAGGGACGAAGGTTAAGAAACAACGAACCATCGAGGTCTAATTCTTCCTTGTTGGCTTTTTTGAAGAATTTATCCTCCCAGTAGGTCCTATTCAACAAGATCGGTCATGCACTAGTGTAATCTCTTGGTCAAGACAAACCAATCTCGAGCCTTACACCTCAACCTTTTCGCGATGGTTGTTCATTTCCATCTAGGTCGTGAATGGCGACTTTTTAGTTACAAGGGATTTGTTAATTTAATCTTTCGTGATCTCGGTATCACTAAATTAACTTCTGATGTAACACGCATTTAATTATTGAACAGTTATTATGCAAAGAAAATAAATATATATAACATTCAATCATATTTAAAGCATCATGATAAACAATTTATTTCATAAATAAGTGCGAAATTGGTTTCGATTATACAAAGTAAAAAGCATACTTTTCAAGATAATCCCAACAATCTCCCACTTATACTCAAAGTCCTTTTTAAGTATACTACAACACGTCTCGAGTAGTCCGTGACATCTAATGTCACCTACACGAACCTAATAATTTCTCCCACTTATACTCAAAGCAGTTGGCAACGGTCTTGACACCCATTCCACTCACATGTCTCTCGAATGTATTCAGAGGCGGGACGCTTTGTGAATGGATCGCTTAGGGTCGTCCTCGGGACGCTATCTTTGCCACATCTATATCTCTCTTAACGATTTCTCGTGATAAGATGTTTTTTCCTTTAATGTGTTTGTTTGACTTCGTGGACTCTTGGTTCTCTTGAATTTGCAATCGCTTTCTAGCATATATTGCTAAACAAATTGAACACCATCCAAGTCCACTAAGAAGATCTAGAGCCCAATCGGTTTTTCAACGCTTCACAAGCGACTACTTACCCGACTTCCATGATTGAGTCGTTGATGCATTTGCTTCACACTTTTCGTCCATTGGATGGCTACACTTCCCAAATGGAAACACACTGGCGAGGCAGAGATAATTTATGGAATCTAAACCCGATTGGAAATCCAAGTCCGTAGTGTGGTGATGGGGATTGGAGTATCGATTGATAAATCAACATTCTATCCCGAGTTCTTTTCGGACACTTTCGAATATTTTTAAGCGTAGTCAATGCGCTTTCCCTGGGTTACTTTGATATCTTGCTATCATGCCTACGACAAAGCAGATATCCGGTCTCGTACACAACAATGCATACATAAGGTTTCCGACAGCCGAAGCACAAGGAATACCTTTCATGTCATCTATCTCCTTTTCGTCTTAGGGAACATTTTCTTGGATAGATGGATTCCAAGTCTGAAAGGTACGAATCCTTTCTTGGAATCTTGCATGCTGAATTATTTCAAAAAACCAGTGTCTATGTATGAAACTTGCGATAACCCGATCATCCTTTTCTGGCGATCTCGAGTAATCTTGATCCCAAGGATATGTCCGGCTTTCCCTAAGTCTTTCATATCAAATTGTTTTGAAACCATGCCCTTACGTCTGATCACACCTTCACATCGTTCCCGATGATCACAATGTCATCTACGTATAGTACTAAGAATACCAATGCAGTTCCGAAATGCTTTTTATACGCACAACTTTCAAACTTGTTTTGATCAAACCCATAAGACTTTATTACATGATCAAAACTTTGGTTCCAAGCTCTAGATGCCTGTTTGAGTCCGTAAATGGACTTCTTGAGCTTACAAACAAGATGTTCTTGGCCTGTTTTAATGAAACCTTGGGGTTGTTGCATATAGATCTTTTCATCAAGACTTCCGTTAAGGAAAACTGTCTCGACATCCATTTGCCAGATTTCAACGTCGAAATGCGCAAAGAATCGATAAGAAGAATCTGAGATGGACTTAAGCATGGCTGGCTAAAAAAGTATCCTCATAATCGATCCCTTTCTTTCTGAGTATAACCTTTCTCCATTAGTCTTGCTTTAAAAGGTTTCAACCTTCCCGTCCGATCCTCTTTTCCTCTTATATACCCACTTGCATCTAATGGGTTTGACCCCATTAAGTGGTTCGACTAGCTCCCACACTCTATTATGAAACATAGAACCCACCCGGCTTTCATTCTTTGTCACAAGAAAGCGCATCCTAATCTTGGATTATCTCGTCATATGTCCATGGGTCTGATTCCGGGAATCAAGTCCAATGACTCTTCTATTCCCATGAATCTCTCGGGCTTTCTAACAACCCTTCCACTTTAACGAGGCTCCGGTTGTGAAAACGTATCGTTTGGTATATCATCTAGTACAGTCGGCACTGAGGTTTGCCCTCTAAGCTCATTTAAGGTAATCTCACTTACGGGTTTTCTTTGGTTCTATAGTTTTCTTTCAAAATCTAAAGTGGGTTTGGATGTCCACCTTTTGATCTTTGAACTATAGAACATTCACCCTTTTTGTTCCCTCGGGGTATCCTACAAAAAAAACCTTAATTTCGATCGAGGGTCCAATTTATTCGCTTTCCTTGTCCAACACGTAGGTAGGACACCCCAAAGTTCTCATGTGTCTCATACTAGACTTGCACCTGGGTCCACAATTCTTGGGGTTCGGGGAACCGATTTGGATAGCACCAAGTTCGAGAATGTAAGTTCTTTGTTTTCCAAGGCATTACCCCGTAAGCGACTCGGGAAGATCCGTATAACTCATCATTGATCTAACCATTTCCAAAAGAATTATGTTGCTTAGCTCGCAAACCCCATTTTGTTGAGGGTTCCGGGTGCGATGATTGGGATACAATCCTTCATCGGATAAGTAGTACAAAAACTCATCATTTGAGGTATTTGCTTCCACGATCGGATCGTAGAGACTTGACACGTTTTCCCATATGATTCTCGCTTGAGCCTTAAATTCTTTAGAATTTCTCAAAGGTCTCAGATTCATGCTTCATAAGGAAAATGTACCTTGAGTAATCATCAATAAAATTACTCATAACCTCCTCTTGCTTTGGTTGACATTTGACTACATACATCTATGTGAACGATCTCTAACACTTCTTTAGCCCCATTCCCCTTGGCTCCAAATGCCATCTTGGTCATATTACCCTCCAAACATGATTCGCAGGTTGGAATCGATTCAACTTGGAGACGCCTCCAAGTGAACCATCTTTCACCAACCTTTGGATCCTTTTTGGATTTATATGACCTAATCTTAGATGCCAAAGAAGTGTCTCATTCACGTCTGATGAACGTTTTCTTTTCTCGGAAACAGTTGATGTGTTATAGGATACATTTCGTGAGTGGTGTGCACAGTTAATTGTATAGAGATTTTCCATCAATGTCCCGTAACAGATACACTCATCATTTCAAAATGATGTCATTCTTATTAGAAGAAACTTAGTGTCCTTTAATCGCATTTTAGAAACTGAAAGTGAATTCTTCCTAAAACTGGGAACACAAAGATAATCTCAAAAAACTTTATCTTCAAAAGATAGGTGCACTTCTCCCACTGCTTTAACTGCTACTCATGTAGCATTGCAATGTCTGCTACTTGCGTAGTATTGCAATAATCGTTACTACCGTAGCATTGCAATATCTTCCACTTACGTAGCATTGCAATGTCTTCTATTTTCGTAACGTTGCCCAGTGTGATGAGGATCTCACTTCCACTACGTTGCCGGATCATTTAGAACCCGTGAAGTCAACATGATTAGTGGATCTCGTATCAACCACCCACGAATGAGAAGTATACGCCGCTAAACAAGTTTCAACAACTAGTGCGTGAGAATTACCTTTCTTTCCGTCCCTTTTGGGGTTGGAACAGCAAAACCTCCATTGTCCTCTCTCACGCAGCCTTAAGCACTTCCTCTTTGGATTTTCCTTGACACAACAAGCATTCCTCATCTTACCATTGCCCTTGGCAACAGTTGAGTTTTATTGCTTATGGCCTTTGGTCCTCTTCTTTATCTTGCCTACCCTTGGCCTAGAAGATGAAGACGGACCACTTGCCGTCAAAGCTTGAGTTTGGTGCCTTATCATCATTTGTGCCGAGTCCAAAAGTTTGCAACAAATTATTTAGCGAGGCCAAAATGCTCAAAAAACCTTTCGGGCAAGAGAATGAAGTACAAAATTCATCCGAGTCTCGGATCATAATCTGCGACTTTCGAGAATCTCAAGTTTGTTCGGGATGGGCCATCTATTTTGAGGACGTAATCCCTTACGGGTTTTTCCTCCACCATTTTAAATGATGACATCTCTCAAGAAGGTGATCCGACGAGTCCCGCATGTTTTGACTCGTCGGTTGGCTCATCCGATTTTTGTGTGTCAAAATCCACTTGTGCTTTTTTGTGAAGATTAGGACAATTATAATTTTTCAATCAATATAGTTTCCATACATATTGTATTGACTTTAAGTATAATAACAATGGATTAAAAGGTAACGACATCTTTGAATGAAATAAACAACTATATGCAATAAGACAAGTATATCACAAGGTTCGATCACATTCATCATATTTAAAATCTCAAAAAAATATGAACATGCATCGCCCAACATCTCAAAAACAGGTTTAAATAAGCCACGTGGGGTGGGTCATTATTTAAACACATTCAAGGTGTTACAAACAAGAACGATTACAAATCTTTAATATCCAGATTAATAGTTGGCTCCGATTGACCAATATAAAATCGACGGGGGACTTGGGGAAGTATATGCCTATCAATTTTATACCTAAGTAATAACCATGATTAAATCTGAGGATTACTATTTCGCTTTGATCGAGCCTCGTTGGGAGGGTCATCGCCGCCACTAGTAATAACCCACAATCATCCGTTTGGAATTCATTCATGTGAAACCTATCTTTTGACCGTTAAAAGTGGGGGAATTTCTCCAAAAGAATTCACAAATAAATAAATCATGGAGGTCAAAATTAATTCAATTTTATTATCCAGAATAAAATTGTCAATTAATTATTTAAAACATACTTAGTAATTTTGAAGTTGAGATTTTTCAATTTGGCAACCCTCATGCAAACACATTTAAACAAATTAAACAAAGCATAAGATATCACAAATAAATCAAGCATAACAGAAAAATAAACATATTGGGCACAAATTATCCAATTGTCATGGTTTGATTTTTCTTGGATTGATCTTGAAGAAACACGTCTCGAATTTCTCCCACTCGTTCGTCTCGAAAAAAAATACTTCGTCTCGAACCACCACGTAAGCGGCTTCGCGGTAAAGGATGTCACGACAAGATCCGCCCGGCCGCTTGGCCTCAGGACAGCCTCGGCGACCTCGGCATCGCCCTTGCCGGCCCGCCGATGCCTCGGACGCGCCTTAGCATTGTCGGCAGAGTCGGCAGATCTCGATAGCACAGCGTCAGCAAGATCCCATCAGCGCCGCTGGCAATTTCGCTGCCTCCGCCTGCGCTTCGCGACCTCGGCTTTACAGCGTCTCTCCAGCGCCAGCGGCTTCCGCCCGTCGCTTCGGCTTGAGCGAACACGCCGTCATGCTGCGGCGGCCTTCATCAAGGCGGCATCTCGGCCGCCGGCCTCGCCTGCGCCCAGCGCGTGCCCGGTAGCATAGCGATACGCAGTCTCGGATTTCGTCCTTTAATTCTTTCGTTTCCGTTCGATCCGGTTACAATTTATTTACAAAAAATAAATAAACCTAGATCTAGACTAGTCTATTACATTGATCAAATCAAACAAATCCTAGTCTACTCGTGGATTTTCTCACGAGGCAAAACAAATCGAGCGAATCGAATTAAAAAAAAAACCACAGGTTTATATGCATGCAAAATAAAACATTAAAATCCATGACAATTGGATACCGCAAAAACAGATCTAACAGGTTCTACTATCCAATTTCAAATTTAATGTCCATTTAATTAAATTACAATTTAAAAATTGAGCGAAACAAAGTGGCTCGATACCCTTTTGTTGGGGAATGAGTTGCATGCAGATCTATTCGGGGTGAATATTTAAATACAAATTTAATTCATTAATTATTACTAGCATGAATTAATCCTATATTAATTCAAATAATAATTGCAACAACATATCATGCATATAAAAACTCACGTAAAACCTACGCGACGCGGAATCTACGGGTTTACGTGAACGCATTACCTCTCCGGGATAGACGGTGACTTTGGTCGGACGGACTAACCAAAAAGGACTTCCCAAGTATTCCCTTAGCCCTTGCTCAACTATCGATTGGAAGGACACTCATCGAACAATTAACAAAAGGAAAAAAAATAAACTTTGTTGCACCAACTTATGTGGATTTGCTAATATTTCAAAGACATGGAATTGTACTTGGGAATGAACTAATCATCCCCTATTTATAAGAGGGAGGGTGGACGAAAATTTAGTGATATTTCAATGTGGGAAAAAACTTTTCTTGGTCACCAAGAAATCTTGAATATATCCCATATATTCTTTTTCCCATAATTAAAATATTCCACAAAATTCCACCTCCTCTATTTTATGGTATTTTCGAAAAATATAGTGTGTAAGAATCCAAGATTTGGATCTTCTTGAATTTATGAGATATTCTTGTATTTCAAGAAATACATATCTTCCATAATATCTTTTCAAGAAAATCAAGAAAATCAAGAAAATCTTTCTTGCCCTCTATTTTCCTAAATTTCGAAATATCACTATGAATAACCAAGTGAGAGATTTCTTGAATTTAATGAGATAATCTTGTATTCCAAGAATACATATCTTCATTCCATAACAAAATTCAAAGAAAATCTTTCTCCCTCTTTTATCCATAATTTTCGAAAATTGAGAGGAAATATAAGCAACAATATTTATTTTATTTTAATCACCTTTTCGTTATTATTGGACTATATGTTGGCTACTCGAGGGGCCTTTAGGAGAATTAAGATTGGACCTTCTAATGGATCTTGAATATCTAATATTGAGCCACAATATAATTCAAGCCCATAAATATTAATTAATCCCACTACATAATTAATATTGCACCATCCATCTTAACCCATATTACAGTCAATATGACTCCCGGTCATTATTTCCCGTGTTTAAGATTATCTAGCCCATTAATTAATTCAAGCCACTGAAATAGCTTTCCGTTAATTAATATCTTTTGTCCTTTAATTAGGAAGCGGTTCAACATTATTATCCATACCGAAAAACTAATTCCACTTGCAAGATTTGATATGATAAAACTTATGAACCTCCCAAGGGGGCAAATCAAGCAAGCGTACTTGCACACGATTCTTCGTATTAAATCTTAGCAATCACATGTGACCAATAATATTGCCCAAGATAAAAAGTATTGAATTTCTCTCTGATTCGCTACCCATGATAAGTCAAAGCAATAGTTACCAATCCCACGTGATCCTATTTAAGGGACGAAGGTTAAGAAACAACGAACCACTGATGTCTAATTCTTCCTTTTTGAGCCTCAAGAATTTATCCTCCTCAGAGGTCCTATTGGTAAGATCGATCATGCACTAGTGTAATCTCTTGGTCAAGACAAACCAATTTGAGCCTTACACCTCAACCTTTCGCGATGGTTGTTCATTTCCATCTAGGTCGTGAATGGCGTACTTTTAGTTACAAGGGGACCGTTAATTTAATCTTTCGTGATACGGTAACACTAAATTAACTCTGATGTAACACGTCATTTAATTATTGAGCAGATTATGCAAATAAATATATATAACATTCAATCATATTTAAAGCATCGGTGATAAACAATTTATTTCAGTAAATAAGTCTGGAAATTCAGTTTCGATTATACAAAATAAAAAGCATACTTTTCAGTATAATCCCAACACTTTTGAATTCCACCTTTGGGCTTAAGGAAGTTTGGCTTGGAGTCTTTCTTTGCCTTGCCCCTTCGCTTCTTCTTTCCTTTCGGATCAGAAGAAGTAGAGGCACTCACCATGAGCACGGGCTTTTCCTTAGCAGTGGAAGACTCAAAAGTATTTAGCATGTTATGTAGCTTGGGCATAGTCGATTTCGTCTTATTCATATTAAAGTTCACCATGAAACTCGAATATGAATCAGGAAGCGACTGAAGAATGGCATAAACAGCAACATTGGTCTTGACCTCAATGCCCAGACGACCAAGTTTCTCGATTAACCCTATCATCTTCAACACATGAGGAGAAACCTTCCATCCCTCAGACAAACGATATCTAAACAGATCTCTCATCACTTCATAAATCTCGGAACGAGATTCAGAATCAAAGAGATCCTTCAGATGCTTAATCATCTCGAAGGGGGGCATCTTCTCATGCTGCCTTTGCAACTCGGGAGCCTTTGCAACTCGGGAGTCATCCCGAGCAGCATAACACACTGAGCCTGGGATCTTGATGCTTCTTCTGAGCCTCGGCGTCAAACGCCTCGACTTCTTCAGTACCAGCCTCCGGGGTAGCAGGGATTGACATGTTCAACACGTACTCGATCTTCTCTTGCCTGAGCACCAAACGAACATTTTGGTGCCAGTCGAGAAAGTTTGGCCCATCCAATTTGTTCGTTTCCAAAACGCTTCTCAATGACAAGTTATTCATTTCAACAATCCTAGAGAAATAAAATAAAACGGGAATTAAACACATAATTCCTATGATCAATATTCAGCAATAAAAATAAACGTGGCCTTTTATGTTTATTTAGTCTCCATTATTTTCACATATTCAACGACCTCATCGGAAGAATATGAATTTATATCCAATATAAATTATAATGGGCTAGGATCCACGTTCCAACTATCATGATCCCAGCTTTGGCTGAATATCACAATAGCATAACTGGTAGGTTTCAAACCAATTGCAAAATTTGCAATTCCTAGTTGATTAAACCAAGTTTAATCGGATGTCCCCTAACTTTCATTTCCCTGCTTTGGCTAGTGAAAGAAAGTTAAGTTGGTTTATAACCATCAAGCGGCGACACTGCGTGTCCCTATAAAAGTCCCGTTGAGTGTAGATCCGAGCAAAATACTTTGGTCTTAAATATCCCATTTGAATGAAATCCCCGGTTTACTTTTAATTTTGATGGAAGACATCGTTTCAATTTAATGAAAAACCATATTTTAGTGAGGAACATTTTAAAAGACGGGGTATTAATTGCTTAATCGAGATCCAACATGTTAATCTATATCATATTTGAGCAATTATTGGGCGCCGCCTACCCAATATGATTTCACATGGACTAACACTTATATGGGCGCCGTCTACCCAAACATTAAATACGGTCCGACAGTTATTGGGTGTCGCTTACCCATACAGATATAACGCGGACTATAAAAACGTTTAACGAATGAAATTATAAAGTAGTTAAACAGTGGGATTTAACAATTTCTTTTAAACCGAATTTGGAAAAATCAATTTTAATTCGATTTTAAATCATTAAAAAGGAATAATTAATCCAATTAATTATTTTGGTCCAACTATAATTCAAATTTTAAATTAATACTTTATTAATTCCAAAATTCGATTTTATTGTTTATTTTATTCATTAAGAGCTCATGTGCAATTTCAAAAATTACACGGAAGGTCCTGTCCTAAATCCAACTTCCGGCACAGTCCTTCCCCTCATCATCGCCCAGTTTCCAAAACCTTTTCGATCGGGACATCCAAACCAAACGTTCAATAATCCATCACAATTTATCAGAATTATTCCAAAAAATTCCCAAAACTGTTCCAAATTATTAGGGTTTATTCAGATTCCAAATTTCAACAGTTCCAAACCCAGAAATTAATCGAGCAATACCCAGAAAGCACAATTAATCGAAACATCTCAGACAGAACCAACAAGCATCGAAACCAAAACGAGCAAAGTCAGTCAATCAGCAAGCGCGAGTCAACGCCATCGCTCGCTGAGCGCGGGTGATTCGCCGCCGTGAGACTCAACCGGGTGGAGCACGCACGTGGGGCCGCGGTTCACTTCCCATCACGGGCTGGTTCGAAACCAGAACAGGGACACATTAGAATCGGCGGAACACCGCCAAGAATCGAATCGGGACGGACACAGGGGTCAGGTCTCGAAGGGATTCAAGCAACATAGACTCAAATCGAGATGAATCGGTGGCGCACCACAACGATTCGAGACGATTTGAGGACGCGCCGCCGTGAAAAGAGATGAATTAAGAGGAATCGCTCCCAAATCGCGGCGGTGGAGACGACGGGTGCGACGGGAGATGTGGGCTCGTACGATGACGCGAGTTGCGGCGTGAGGCCGTCGGCTCAAGCATCATCACCGCGGCCCACAAGACCAGAAAGACCAGCAGCGGCAGAGAAGTTTTCCCAGAAAACTCTAAGTCGTGGGTTGGGAAGATGAGCGATGCGAATAAGAAAAACAAAGGGGTGCGGTTCCTTTTGTCCAACAAAAGGCCGTGGCCCACTGTTTTCATAAAAAAAAAAATTAATTTTATAAGACAAATTTAATTTATGCAATTAAAACAAAGAGCCTGAGCTCTGATACCACTGTTGGAATATAGAGACACGTAAAACACGTAATCACATGCGCAACAGAAATTAAAGTTCACCAACAACGAACAATTAATTGCATACAGATTACAATAATCATAACGAGAAATCTTACAGTAACTCAAGTGCATATTTCTCTACTACGGTATCCACGTAATTCCCAATCACGGATTGACACGAATTTGCCAGCGTTGAATCCCGAGACAACATTAAATTTTTTTACTTTATTTCGTATGGACTTATTTTTAATCACATCTTTTAAATATATTAAATATATACTCCCTCTGTTCAGGTATAATTGTCCCATTTCATTTTGTTATTTTGTTTAAGGAATAATAATAAAATAATAAAAATGAAGGGTGGTCTTGGGTATTGAGAGGGAGGAAAAAAGTATGTGAAGTAATGAATGGAGTAGTGAGTGACATTTTTTGTAATATTATGTGAAAAGTGAAGATAAAAATTATGGGTAGTGAGTGACATTTTTTGTAATATTGTGTGAAAAGTGAGGATAAAATTATGGATAGTGAGGTTACTTTTTGCTTTCATGAAATGAAAAAATTATAATGAGACGTCCATAAAAAAAAACAAAATAATTATAGTGGGACGGAGGGAGTATATACAACATAAGTAAATTCTTCCATAAGATGATATGGTGGGAGAGTTCTTCAACTCATAAAACTAAAAATCACCCCTTCAACATGTTGAAGTCCTATTCTCAGTTATGTTTTATTTCAGTGTGAGGTCGATTCATGCAAAACTATACATTATAATAATTGAATTTTTGCTATTAAATTTATAATTAATTGTTATTTTTTTTTATAGGTAAAATTTTATACCATCCTTTGAGCTAAATTCCAGCGTCCGCCTCTACTTATATACTTACGCGAGCCTAGACATGTCCATATATCATATATCATGCATGTATGTAGCAATAAAACATGGAGAATCAAACACGTGGGCCCCTAAAATCCAAATGATCTCTATCTCTACGTATAGCTTTCCACGTGGACAATTCAATCAATAAGATAGTGATTTTGCTACACCGTGGTGTCATCTTAGCGGACCCCAATGTCAATAGTAATTTTTTTTTTTTTAGGAAGAGACGAGAAGTTCTCTCTACCCGTGCCGTTGACCCCTCAGTCGGACGGATTGTAAATTGAAGGATGTCCGAACCACTATAAATCTTGTGTGCCTTTACCTGCTTTGTTTAACTGCTTACACAATCGCACACAACTATTAAAGCAACATACATATTCTAAGTTAAGATCATCTAAAGACCAAGCTTACGATTCGATCAAGTTTGACACTTTAGTCAGTGGTTAAAAGATCGACTTTGGAATCGATTTATCAAAACCGGTTTTTTCACGGGTAAAACTTAGCTTCCGCGACGTCGGTTCGCTTAAATCGATAGATACCGAATCGATCCGCTTTCACGAGATTAGTAAGTTAGATATCGATCCAAACTGATTCACTTCACTCGATCAAAGCTAACCGCCATCACACGACCTGCGAAAAGTTTTTTAAGTCTATTCACCCGCCCCTCTAGACTTACCGCCTCACAAACCCGTTCGGGACCTACTGAAGTGGTATCGAGAAGCGGTGGTTCTACGGACCCTTCGGCTTTTGAGTATCATCGATTCTTGAGGAAGAATCTTTGTGGTCATTTGAACAGATCTTGAAAAACCTTTTTAAAACTCATTCTTTTTCCAAAATCACTTAGCATGGATAATACCTCTGGTATGTATCATGATCTGCCGAAGTTCTCAATTGATGAGTATGCAGATTGGACCATTTATATGTGCAACCATCTAGGTTCGATTAGTTGCAGAATGATGGAAGTCATCGAAAGATGACCCATCATCATATATCACGATAACCCTGCAGTTGGAGGTGATCCAGACTTTGCCCCAGGAAGCCTTGTACGAAAAAGCCCAGCCTTGATGGATGCAGAGGAAAGGAAACTGTATACTCTAGATACAATCGCCAGGCATATTATCATGAAAACGATGGATAGAGTTACCAAGGAAAAGATTAAATATCTCAAAACTGCGAAAGCAATGTGTGATACTCTAGCTGAGATATGCGAAGGAAATGATCAGATCAAAGACAGCCGTTTACAAGCCGAACTGGTGAAGTTCGAAAAATCAAGATCTTTGCCAACGAGACCATCAACGAACTCGATGGAAGGATTACTATGTCAGTGAATAAGCTACGAGAACTTGGTAGAGAGATGTCAAACAAGGATATCAACTACAAGATCTTAAGATCTCTCACCAAGAAATGGGATATGAAAGTCACGGTAATCAAGGATTACCAAGACATTTCAAAGATGAAGCCAAGTAGCTTGTTCTTAAGCCTTAAAGCTCACGAGTTCGATTTAATTGAAAGAGGACAAGCAGATGAAGATGAGGTGCCCGCTGAAGCCTCAACTTCTAAATCAGTTGCGTTTAAGGCAACCAACAGCAGATCGAAGGCCAATGAACCTGTTGGAAACATCATAAGTCAGGCAGAACAGATCGCTCTGCTTACCAGGAAACTAGAAAAATCAAATATTCAACTTGGTAAGTATCGAAGATTCTATAAAGATTATCAACATAGCCGAGGAAGAGATAGGAGATCAGCCAACGGATCTCCGTGAAAGAACTAGATCGATGATCGAAGAGATCCAGAGAAGAAAAGAAAAGAGATAATCTAAATGATGAGAGAAGAGATAACCGATCCGGATGAAGGAGTTGGATTACTATCGAAGGGAAGTCACCTCGATAGATCATACTGACAGAGAGTGATTCACCCGGAAGAAAAGGTTCCGTGGATCAAGGAGCGTGCTTCAACCGTGTGAGGTTTAAAGTCACTACTGGTAGATCGCCTGCACTCGGACGCCAAAAGAAAGGAAGAAGAAAAGAGGAATGTAAGAGAGCAACGTTGAGAGGACGGAAAAGCCATGGTTCTTTGACACATCCGAATTGATGATTCCTATCGCCGCCTCCGAGGATTCTCCGGATACTTCTCAGAGAAGATTTCCATGCGATAAGCAAATCTTTGTTGACTTCTATGAGAATGAAGATCGATATTCTCTTCAGGATGACGATGAGATCTGCTCGATGGCCAAGGAGGACCAATCTGAGGTAACCTCCAAACCTTCGCTTTGTTCCGCTTTTACACTGCTTATCATTAACTTTTCTTTGGGGAGATTGACCTGCAGCTCTACTCTGAGCAATTGCTTGATGATCTCTCCAATGCAGTAGACACTTATGCTATAGTGGAAGCTGAGAATGACAAGCTGAGGATCAGAAATAATCAGCTTGCTAAAGAGAACGATCTCAGTAAAGCTTCTGAACTTAAATCTGCTGAAACTGCTCAGAAGGCAACTGAGGAACTTAACATTCTGAAAGTTAAATCTTCTGATCAGGAGAAGCAGATCAAAGATCAGCTAGCAATTAACAAACAACAAGCTGATGACTTCAAAATCCTTCAAGCGAAATTTGATGAGCTATTCCGAATGCATGAGAGTCTCAAATCGTCTGAGGATAGTTTGCGCAATAAAATAGAGGTTTTTACAAAATCATCTAAAATTGTTCAAGATATGAACACCTATTTTTGAACAACGACTAACAAGAAGGGACTTGGGTATGAGAACCCTTCCACATCCTCAAAAGCCCCGGTTGATTCACCTCAAAAAGGTGTAATCAGACGAGTTTCTAACAAAGATACACCAAAAGCCAAACTTGTATCTAATAAGGGAAAAAGACCGGTTGAGCAGGTAAGGCAGGTGCCTAACCAGAAGGGGAACATAAATGGACCCCAACTGGTAAAACATCAGCCGAGGAATCAACAGAAGAACCCAGTTCTTCTGAAGAGACCTCAACCTGATCAACAGATCAGGTATCAGAAAAGACAACCTGTAAAAGGGAAGTCTAATTTGAGACCCAATCAAGGTCAGCTGTCGAATAAGCACGCTTTAGGTAAACTGCAAAAACCACCTATGCCAAAAAGATATGAATCTTTTGATGGTAGCAGTCGTACCTACCCCTATAATTAGAAACCTAGGGCTGCTGCACCTGAACCACACTGGATGAAAAGAAGACAAACAGAAAAGATAAATCCCAAGTCTTCTAAGTCACCCAAGGTTCACACTAATAATCATACTAATCAGAAAGCATATAAAGAGACGTATGATTATGTTGATAGGTATGGGAGACAAATCAGGCCTTCTGATCTCAATAGAAGTGCTCTGTTTGTATGGATCCCCAAAACCAATCCTAACCCCTCAGGACCCAATCCAAAAGGGGTACCTAAAGCCTGATTTGGCTGCAGGTTTGCGTGGGTCTGGCCAACAAAGGAGATGTGCAAGCAACTATCTGGTACATCGATAGTGGATGCTCAAGGCACATGACTGGAAGCAAAAATCTCCTCAGCTCTTACATAGAACAGAAAGGCCCGCGTGTACTCTTCGGTGATGATAACTTTGGTTATACCAAAAGATTCGGAACCTTAGAGAATGATGATGTACAAGTAACTGGAGTCTCGTATGTCGAAGGTCTAAAGCACAACCTATTATCGGTTTCACAATTCTGTGACAACGGATTCAGTGTTGAGTTCTCGACTGATCAATGCACTATCAAAAATCGAGCCACTCAACAGATTTTGCTAACTGGTTCAAGGAAAGGGATGATCTACATAGCAGATTGGAACAGTTGCACAAGAAATGCATGCCTGATTGTTAAGAGTTCCAAAAGTAGCAGTTGGCTCTGGCACAAGAGAATGAGTCATCTGAACTTTAAAACTCTTAATAAGATAGCAAGGATGTCTCTAGTGGAAGGACTTCCGAATGAAGTATTTTCAAAGGATCAGACATGTCTTTGCATGTCGGAAGGGAAAAACAGTCAAAGCTTCATTCAAGGAATTCTGGACGGCATCAACAATCTAATCGCAATTTGCTTCATATGGATCTATTTGGACTAGTTACACCAGTCAGTCTCAGCGGACACAAATATACTCTGGTAATCGTGGATGACTATTCCAAGTTTACCTGGGTTATATTCTTACATAAGAAGAATGAGACGACAACGAAGATGCCGAAATGCTAAAAAGATTACAAAATGAGAAGGGTGTCAGTGTAGTAAAAATCAGATCAGATAAAGGTACAGAATTTCTGAACTCTTTTATTACTGATTTTTGCTCTAAGTTTGGTATACAACATGAGACATCAGCTGCAAGAACGCCACAACAGAATGGAGTAGTAGAACGGAGAAACAAAACTCTCAAAGAAGCTGCTCGCACGATGTTAGCTGAACATGCAATACCAAGCCGTTTCTGGGCAGAAGCTATCAACACTGCATGTCATACTCAGAACAAATGTCTTCTGACTAAGGCTCACTACAAAACACCCTATGAACTGTGGAAGGGCAGAAAACCTCGTGTTTCTTACTTTCATGTTTTTGGGTGTAAGTGTTTCATACACAACAATGGGAAGAGTCAGTTGAAGACTTTTGAGGCTGTTGGTCCCGAAAAACCCGATTTAAAACTCGTAAAATCTCAATGGGAGGTGACTTAATTTTTTTTTTATTCGAATGTGTTATGCAGATTTGCTAAAGTATGTATGACAGTTAATATGAAAGCAAATAAGAACACACGTGTTTTTATAGTGGTTCGGACAACTCGTCCTACATCCACTCTTCCCTTCATGGGGCACCAACTTAACCAACAGATGTTTACCGAGTTCTCACTCAAACGGGACTTATCACCCTCACGAGATTGCCTACCCTCCCTTTCGGGATTACTAGATGTTTACCGAGTTCACACTCACCTACAAACTTATCCTATCAAACTGATTTGGGTAAGGTTTGTTTGGTTTCCAACTAGGTTGAGATTTTCCCTTACATGTGTTTAGCCTCAATGCTAAGGATGGGAAAATCTCTCTAAGCTTAGGATATTACATTTATGCTTAGATCTATTGAAGAACACTCTTGGGTAAATTTGGATATGTAATGCTCTGTGTTCTTGAATGGAGATGCTTGAATATTTGGCTTTTAATCTTCACTTTGCAGCAAACTCCATCTTCTTTTTTTGAAGATAGTGCAATGTATTTATAGTGTGGATTTGAATATTACCGTTGGAGAGTAATATTCAAATCCATACTAATAGTCTTCCAGCTTTTCTTTGTCCTATTGCACTGTTGTTTGCAGCTTTATGTCACATTCATATATGTGTTGTTATCTTCTTATTGTCCAAATTTGCTTTTTTGTGTGTCTGACGGATCGATCGACTCGTCAATTCTTTGTTCATCTCTTCCCGATTCCGTTCGCTTTGATGCGGTCATTTGAAATCGATCAGAGAAATCTGGATAGTGCAGATTTACGGTGTCTTTGAAATCTTTGTTCATCGATCTTTGAAATCCTGATTCATCGATTCTTTGAAATCACTTTGTTCATCCGAATCGATTTGTTCATCGAATTTCCGATTTTCATCCGAATCTGATTTCTTTGTTCATCGGAATCGATTTCCTTTGTTCATCCGAATCGATTTCACACTTAACCGGTTTGATTTCTTCTCGCCTAATTTCTGATTTCTTCTTCTTAACTTGTTCTCTCGTTCCCCCTCAACTTGTTATCTGTAGATTAACTTAAATAACACAAGTTGATAATGTTTTGGCATAATTAATCAAAACTAAAATATCCCAACAGAGGCCAAGTCAGATGAGGGTATATTCTTAGGATATTCCTCATCTAGTAAGGCTTTCAGGGTTTACAACAGATGGCATTTAACCCTAGTTGTGGAAGAAACACCCCATGTAGTCTTTGATGAAGCATCTTACGAACAAGAGAAATCGCCTCGAAACAAGATGTACACGATCAACCAAGACACGATGCTCGGAAAATGGATCACTAACGATCAGGAAAAAGGATCGTAAATCGTGAATAAATATACATTCCGGATCTAGTGATTCACCGGATCAATCAGATCCTAAGGTACGAAAAAGCGTCGATGAAGAAGTTCGGTACAATTTGAGATAAAGATCAAACCGAAACCATCCGGTTTGGGGAACACTGAAGTTCCCACGAGCGAGACATCGACACATGATGAGTCCAACATCACCGAGACATGTTCTTATCAAGTGGATCATAATTTCGCACCACTCCCAATCGCTAGTAATGAACCTTTATCGAAATGGATGATGTTCTTCAAACCGACCTTAAATCGTAAGCGAAGGACACGGATAACCGGTCATCCAACCGATCGATCATCGGAGACCCATCGATAGAGTTAAAACTAGACATCGTTGGTGAAAGTGCCATGTATTGATGTTATCTGTCTATGAAGGAACCTACAACAAAGAGAGGAAGCTCTACAAGACGAAGTTGGATTCTAGCCATGCAGGAGAGAGCCGAAGCGATTCGAAAGAAATCAAGTTTGGGGAACGGTGGGACAGACCAACTCATCAAGACGTAATTGGCATGAAGTGGGTATTCAAGAACAAGAGAGATGAGAAAAATGTCATAACCGGGGAATAAGGCAAGACTTGTTGCTAAGGGGTATTCACAATCGAAGAAATTGATTATGATGAGACCTTTGCACCCGCCGCCGCTTTAAAGCCATCGGTTTTCAAGCATATATGCTTCCCCGAGAGGGTTCACGCGGTATCGGATGGACGTAAAAAGTGCATTCTTAAAGCGGGGTACTAGCGAGAGGAAGTTTATGTCGAACAACCTCGTGCCGAAAAGAGCAACCAAGTGTACCGTTTAAGAAAAGCTCTTTATGGTGCAAACAAGCTCCTCGAGCTTGGTATGATACACTCTCTCGATTCTTGATAGGCGGTGGGTTCACTAAAGGAGCGATGGGACGTAACCTTATTCGAGAATAGAAGATGGAGAAGATATTCTGATGGTTCAGATATACGTGGACGACATCATATTCGGATCTCCCAACAAGAGTCTATGTGAAAGATTCAGCAAACTGATGCAAGGGAAGTTAGAGATGTCCATGATGGGGCAGATGAGTTACTTTCTATTGGGGAATGAGTTGTACAGATCTATTCGGGGTGAATATTTAAATACAAATTTAATTCATTAATTATTACTAGCATGAATTAATCCTAATTAATTCAAATAATAATTGCAACAACAAATCATGCATATAAAAAGCCACGTAAAACCTACGCATGCGGAATCTACGGGTTTACGGAACGCATTCTCGGGACGGGATGGCGTTGGCTTTGGTCGGACGGACTAACCAAAAGGACTTCCCAAGTATTCCCTTAGCCCTTGCTCGACAATCCGGTGGAAGGATACTCGCGAACAATTAACAAAAGGAAAATATAAACTTTGTTGCACCACTTATGTGGATTTGCTAATATTTCCAGCACATGGAATTGTTCTTGGGAATGAACTAATCATCCCCTATATATAGGAGGGAGGGTGAATGAAATTTGTGTGTTTTTTCAATGTGGGAAAAGACTTTTCTTGATCACCAAGAAATCTTGAATATATCCCATATATTCTTTTTCCCATAATTAAAATATTCCACAAAAAATCCACCTCCTCTATTTTATGGAATTTTCGAAAATATTAGTGTGCAAGAATCCAAGATTTGGATCTTCTTGAATTTATGTGATATTCTTGTATTTCAAGAAATACATATCTTCCATAATATCTTTTCAAGAAAATCAAGAAAATCTTTCTTGCCCACTATATTTCCAAAATTTTGAAATTTCACTATGTATAACCAAGTGGGAGATTTCTTGAATTTAATGAGACAATCTTGTATTCCAAGAATACATATCTTCATTCCATAACAAAATTCAAAGAAAATCTTTCTCCCTCTTTTATCCATAATTTTCGAAAATAAGAGGAAATATAAGCAAGAATATTTATTTTATTTTAATCACCTTTTCAGTTATTGGACTATATGTTGGGCTACTCAGGGGGCCTTTAGGAGAATTAAGATTGGACCTTCTAATGGATCTTGAATATCTAATATTGAGCCACAATATAATTCAAGCCCATAAATATTAATTAATCCCACTACATAATTAATATTCAGACTATCCATCTTAACCCATATTACGGTCAATATGGCTCCGGTCATTATTTCCCGTGTTTAAGATTATCTAGCCCATTAATTAATTCAAAGCCCTTTGAAATAGCTTTCCGATTAATTAATATCTTTTGTCCTTGGTCGAGGAAGCGGTTCAACATTATTATCCATACCGGAAACTAATTCCACTTGCAAGATTTGGTATGATAAAACTTATGAACCTCCAAGGGGGCAAATCAAGCAAGCGTATTTTGCACACGATTCTTCAGATTAAATCTTAGCAATCACATGTGACCAATAATATTGCCCAAGATAAAAAGTATTGAATCTCTCTCGATTCGCTACCGGGATAAGTCAAAGCAATAGTTACCAATCCATGATCCTATTTAAGGGACGAAGGTTAAGAAACAATGAACCATCGAGGTCTAATTCTTCCTTGTTCGATTCTCAAGAATTTATCCTCATGTAGGTCCTATTCAACAAGATCAGTCATGCACTAGTGTAATCTCTTGGTCAAGACAAACCAATCGAGCCTTACACCTCAACCTTTTCGCGATGGTTGTTCATTTCGATCTAGGTCTTGAATGACGTACTTATAGTTACAAGCGGATTGTTAATTTAATCTTACGTGATGGGTATCACTAAATTAACTCTGATGTAACACGCGACGAATTATTGAACGATTATGCAAATAAATATATATAACATTCAATCATATTTAAAGCATCAGTGATAAACAATTTATTTCAGTAAATAAGTCTGAAAATTCAGTTTCGATTATAAAAGTAAAAGCATACTTTTCCAAGATAATCCCAACAATCTCCCACTTATACTCAAAGTCTGCTTTTAAGTATACTACAACACGTCTCGAGTAGTCCGTGACATCTAATGTCACCTACACGAACCTAATAATTTCTCCCACTTATACTCAAAGCAGATTGGCAACTATCTTGACACCCATTCCACTCACATGTCTCTCGAATGTATTCAGAGGCAGACGCTTTGTGAATGGATCTGCTAGGTTGTCCTTAGACGCTATCTTTTCCACATCTATATCTCCTCTCTTAACGATTTCTCGTATAAGATGTCTTTCCTTTAATGTGTTTATTTGACTCGTGGATTCTTGGTTCTCTTGAATTTGCAACTGCCCCTAGCATATATTGCTAGACAAATTCAGAACACCATCCAAGTCCACTAAGAAGATCTAGAGCCCAATCGGTTCTTTCACTGCTTCACAAGCAGCTACTTACCCGACTTCCATGGTTGAGTCAGTGATGCATTTCTGCTTCACACTCGTCCATTGGATGGCTACACTTCCCAAATGGAAACACACTAACTGAGGCAGATAATTTCTGGAATCTATATCTGATTGGAAATCCGAGTCCGTGTAGCCGATGGGGATTGGAGTATCTGACTGATAAATCAACATTCTATCCCGAGTTCTTTTCAGATACTTCAGAATGTTTTTAACTGTCTCGTACACAGCATTGAATACATAAGGTTTCCTACAGCCGAAGCACAAGGAATGCCTTTCATGTCATCTATCTCCTTTTGCGTCTTAGGGGACATTTTCTTGGATAGATGGATTCCAAGTCTGAAAGGTACGAATCCTTTCTTGGAATCTTGCATGCTGAATCATTTTAAAACCAGTGTCAATGTATGAATACTTGCGATAACCCAATCATCCTTTTCTTGCGATCTCGAGTAATCTTGATCCCAAGGATTTGTCCGGCTTTCCCTAAGTCTTTCATATCAAACTATTTTGAAACGTCATGCCCTTACGTCTGACCACACTTTTACATCGTTCCCGATGATCACAATGTCATCTACGTAAAGTACTATGAATACCAATGCAGTTCCGACACGCTTTTTATACACACAACTTTCAAACTCGTTTTGATCAAACCCATAAGACTTTATTACATGATCAAAACTTTGGTTCCAAGCTCTGGATGCCTGTTTGAGTCCATAAATGGACCTCTTGAGCTTACAAACTAGGTGTTCTTGGCCTGTTTCAATGAAACCTTGGTGTTGTTGCACATAGATCTCGTTATCAAGACTTCCGTTAAGGAAAGCTGTCTTGACATCTATTTGCCAGATTTCAAGGTCAAAGTGCGCAGCAATCGATAAGAGAATACGGATGGACTTAAGCATGGCTACGGGCGAAAAAGTTTCCTCATAATCGATCCCTTTCTTTCTGAGTATAACCTTTCGCCATTAGTCTTGCTTTAAAAGGTTTCAACCTTCCCGTCCGATCCTCTTTTCCTCTTATATACCCACTTGCATCTAATGGGTTTGACCCCATTAAGTGGTTCGACTAGCTCCCACACTCTATTATGAAACATAGAACCCACTTCGTCTTTCATTCTTTTTTTGCAAGAATCAGATCCTTATCTTGGAGTGCCTCGTCATATGTCCATGGGTGCGATTTAGGGAATCAAGTCCGAGGACTCTCCTATTCCCATGAATCTCTCGGGCTGTCTAACAACCCTCCCACTATAACGAGGCTCCGATTGTGGAAACGTATCATTTGATATATCATCTAGTACAGTCGGCACTGAGGTTTGCCCTCTAAGCTCATTTAAGGTAATCTCACTTCTTGGTTTTCTTTGGTTCATATAGTTTTTCTTCCAAAATCTAAAGTGGGTGCGGATGTCCACCTTTTGATCTTTGGAACTATAGAACATACACCCTTTTGTTCCCGGGGTATCCTACAAAATGACTTTTAATTACGATCGAGGATCCAATTTACGGTTTCCTTGTCCAACACGTGGGCGGACACCCCAAAGTTCTCATGTGTATCATACTAGACTTGCGCCTGGGGTCCACAATTCTTTGGGGTTCGGGAACCGATTTGGATAGCACCAAGTTCGAATGTAAGTCATTTGTTTTTCCAAGGCATGACCCCGAAGCGACTCGGGAAGATCCGTATAACTCATCATTGATCTAACCATTTCCAAAAGAATTATGTTGCTTAGCTCTGCAAAACCCCATTTTGTTGAGGGGTTTTGGTGCGGTGGTTGGGATACAATCCTTCATCGGATAAGTAGTTCAAAACTCATCATTTGAGGTATTCGCCTCCACGATCAGATCGTAGAGACTTGATACGTTTTTCCATATGATTCTCTGCTTGAGCCTTAAATTCTTTAGAATTTCTCAAAGGTCTCAGATTCATGCTTCATAAAGAAAATGTATCTTGAGTAATCATCAATAAAATTACTCATAACCTCCTCTTGCTTTGGTTGACATTGAACTACGTACATCTATGTGAACGATCTCTAACACTTCTTTAGCCCCATTCCCCTTGGCTCCAAATGCCATCTTGGTCGTATTACCCTCCAAACATGATTCGCAGGTTGTAATTTGTTCAACTTGGAGACGCTCCAGTGAACCATCTTTCACCAACCTTTGGATCCTCTTTGGATTTATATGACCTAATCTTAGATGCCAAAGAAGTGTCTCGTTCACGTCTGATGACCGTTTTCTTTTCTCGGAAACAGTTGATGTGTTATAGGATGCATTTCATGAGTGGTGTGCATAGTTAATTTGTATAGAGATTTTTCCATCAATGTCCTGTAACAGATACACTCATCATTTCAAAAATGATGTCATTCTTATTAGATGAAACTTAGTGTCCTTTAATCAATTTTAGAAACTGAAAGTGAATTCTTTCTAAAACTGGGAACATAAAGATAATCTCTAAAAAAACTTTATCTTCAAAAGATATGTGCAGTTCTCCCACTTCTTTAACTGCTACTCATGTAGCATTGCAATGTCTGCTACTTGCATAGTATTGCAATAATCGTTACTACCATAGCATTGCAATATCTGCCACTTACGTAGCATTGCAATGTCTTCTACTTTCGTAACGTTACCAAGTGTGATGAGGATCTCACTCCCACTATGTTGCCGGATCATTTAGAACCCGTAAAGCCAACATGATTAGTGGATCTCGTATCAGCCACCCACGAATGAGAAGTATACGCCACTAAACAAGTTTTAACAACTAGTGTATGAGAATTACCTTTCTTTCCGTCCCTTTTGGGGTTGGAACAGGCAAGACCTCCATTGTCCTCTCTCACCGCAGCTTAAGCACTTCCTCTTTGGATTTTCCTTGACACAACAAGCATTCCTCATCTTACCATTGCCCTTGGCAACATTTGAGTTTTATTGCTTATGGCCTTTGGTCCTCTTCTTTATCTTGCCTACCCTTGGCCTAGAAAATGAAGACGGACCACTTGCCGTCAAAGCTTGGGTTTGGTGCCTTATCATCATTTCTGCCGAGTCCAAAAGTTTGCAACAAATTAGCTAGCGAGGCCAAAATGCTCAAAAATCTTTCTGGGCAGAGAATGAAGTACCAAATTCATCTGAGTCTCCAGATCATAATCTGCACTCAGAATCTCAAGTTTGTTCAGATGAGCCATCTATTTTGAGGATGTAATCCCTTACGGGTTTTCCCTCCACCATTTCAGCGACGACATCACTCGCAAGGTGATCTGACGAGTCCCGCATGTTTTGACTCGTCAGTTGGCTCATCTGATTTTTGTGTGTCAAAATCCACTTGTGCTTTTGTGCAGTTAGGACAATTATAATTTTTTTTTAATCAATATAGTTTCCATACATATTGTATTGACTTTAAGTATAATAACAGTGGATTAAAAGGTAACGACATGCTGAATTGAAATAAACAACTATATGCAAAAGCACAAGTATATCACAAGGTTCGATCACATTTCATCATATTTTAAAATCTCAAAAAAAATATGAACATGCATCAGCCAACATCTCAAAACAGTTTAAATAAGCCACGTGGGGTAGGTCATTATTTAAACACATTCAAGCGAGTTACAAACAAGAACGATTATAAACCTTTAATATCCAGATTAATAGTTGGCTCCCACTTGACCAATATAAAATTCGACAGGGACTTGGGAAGTATATGCATATCAATTTTATACCTAAGTAATAACCATGATTAAATCTGGGATTACTATTTTCGCTTTGATCGAGCCTCGTGGGGAGGGTCATCGCCGCCACTAGTAATAACCCACAATCATCCGTTTGGAATTCATTCATGTGAAACCTATCTTTTGACCGTCTCCAAGTGGGGAATTTCTCCAAAAGAATTCACAAATAAATAAATCATGGAGGTCAAAATTAATTCAATTTTATTATCCGGAATAAAATTGTCAATTAATTATTTAAAACATACTTAGTAATTTTGGAGTTGAGATTTTTCAATTTGGCAACCCTTAAGCAAACACATTTAAACATATTAAATAAAGCATAAGATAGCACAAATAAATCAAGCAAAACAGAAAAATAAACATATTGGGCACAAATTATCCAATTGTCATGGTTTGATATTTCTTGACTTGATCTTGAAGAAACACGTCTCGAATTTCTTCCACTCGTTAAATCTCAAAAAATACTTTGTCTCGAATCGCCACGCCAAGCTTAAAGAATGGATGCAGGATCAGATCCGCCGCATCAGTGCCGGCATTAGCTTGGCCTAGGGCGGCCTAAGCGACCTCGGCACCCTTTGGCGAGACGCCGCCCGCCCACGCCTCGGCACACCTCTCGGAGTCGGCGATCCTCGGCGATCCTCGGCGAGGCTTCGCCTTCTCCTCTCGCGCCTCGCCCTCGCCCTCGGCGGCCTTCGCGTCTCGCTGTGGCGCCCGTCCCGTAGCCTGCCCTCGCCCGCCCTTGCTGGGCCTGCGCCTTCATCTATGACCTTCGGCCCGTCCTCGCTCGGCCCGCTTCGGCCGCCTGCGCCCAGCGTGCCCGGCGTGCCGGTAGCGCCCGCTCCGATTACGCCAGTTACGGATTTCGTCCTTTAATTCTTCGCCTCTTCGTTCCGATCCGATTTACAATTTATTTACAAAGAAATAAATAAACCTAGATCTGAACTAGTATATTACATTGATCAAATCAAACAAATCCTAGTCTACTCGTGGATTTTCTCACGAGGCAAAACAAATCGAACGAATCGAATTAAAAACCACGGTTTATATGCATGCAAAATAAAACATTAAAATCCATGACAATTGGATACGCAAAAGCAGATCTTGGTTCTACTATCCAATTTCAAATTTAATGTCCATTTAATTAAATTACAATTTAAAAAAAAATTGAGTCAAAGCAATTTGCTCGATACCAATTGTTGGGGAATGAGTTGCACAGATCTATTCAGGCTGAATATTTAAATACAAATTTAATTCATTAATTATTACTAGCATGAATTAATCCTAATTAATTCAAATAATAATTGCAACAACAAATCATGCATATAAAAAGCCACGTAAAACCTACGCATGCGGAATCTACGGGTTTACGTGAACGTACATCTCGTGATGGCAGTGGCTTTGGTCGGACGGACTAACCAAAAGGACTTCCCAAGTATTCCCTTAGCCCTTGCTCGACAATCCGGTGGAAGGATACTCGCGAACAATTAACAAAAGGAAAAAATAAACTTGTTGCACCACTTATGTGGATTTGCTAATATTTCCAGCACATGGAATTGTTCTTGGGAATGAACTAATCATCCCCTATATATAGGAGGGAGGGTGAACGAAATTTGTGTGTTTTTTCAATGTGGGGAAAAGACTTTTCTTGGTCACCAAGAAATCTTGAATATATCCCATATATTCTTTTTCCCATAATTAAAATATTCCACAAAAAATCCACCTCCTCTATTTTATGGAATTTTCGAAAATATTAGTGTGCTAGAATCCAAGATTTGGATCTTCTTGAATTTATGCGATATTCTTGTATTTCAAGACTTTCTGGGTCTACAAGTGAAACAAAGTACAGAAGGGATATTCATTTGCCAAGCAAAGTACACTAGGAATTTATTGGCTAAGTTTGGAGTTCAAAACTGTAAGGAAGCCAGAATTCCTATGATAACTGGATTCAAGATGGATCCAGATGAGGACGGTCAGAAAACAAATCAGAAAGAATATAGGGCTCTCATTGGATCTCTACTATACCTGACTGCCAGCAGACCAGATATCACTTTTGCAGTAGGTGTATGTGCCAGATTTCAGGCAAATCCAATGCAAAGCCACCTAGAAGCAGCTAAGCGGATTCTTAAGTATCTGAAGGGGACAGTAAACCTTGGTTTATTTTACCCATCAGATGATAATCTAGAGCTTAGTGGGTATTCTGATTCTGATTATGGAGGTTGCAAGATTGACAGAAAGTCAACCTCAGGAACTTGTCAGTTTTTAGGAAGTAAACTGATCTCGTGGTTTTCAAAGAAGCAGACATCAGTTGCGACATCTACTACTGAAGCAGAATATATGGCTGCAGGAAGCTGTTGCTCCCAACTGCTCTGGCTTAGTCAGCAGCTGAGGGATTATAACATTGTAGCTAAGAATGTACCTATATTCTGTGACAGTAATAGTGCTATTGCAATCACTCAGAATCCTGTTCTACATACAAGATGCAAGCATGTGGATGTCAGACACCATTTTATAAGAGATCATGTTGAAAAGAAGAATATCAGAATGGAAAAGATTCATACTGATATACAGAAAGCTGATATTCTAACCAAGCCACTAGCTGAGGTCAGATTCAGAGAATTATGCAATGAGTTAGGGCTTCTGGATCTTGGAGAAAAAGCACCTAAAATGCTTGATGGACTGTTCTCCAGAACCAGCTGGTTAAGAGACTAACCAGGTTAAGAGGAATCAGTTGAGTTTGGTATCTCAACTGATCAGAAGATCAGTCAAGGAACTGATATGAGAAGGCGATCAGATTTACAGATTATCAGATTAAAAGAACTGATCAGATTAAAGAAACTGACCAGATTAAAGGATTATCTGATTAAATGAATTGGGCTATTTCACACTTTATAAGTCGATTAAGCTGATATTCAACAAGCAAGATTCACAAGATTTAAGCTTACATCGCATAAGAAAACATATAATATACACAACAATGGAATAATAGAAATTTTCATTGATAAAGACCCGAAGGTCAGGTTTACATTACAAGTTACAAGTACAAGAGGACCCGGAGGTCAGTACATAAGTCATAAACCGAAAACCCTAAACCTCTAAACCCTCATCCTAACCTTAGAAGAGGGGGAGAGAGAGAGATTTTAAGATCTGATTCTCCCATTTTCCCCCACTTAACAAGGGTGAGAAGGCTTTGAAATAATCCTAAAGGCACTCGCAGAAGCTAAAATCAATGGAGCGAGAGAGGCCTTGATAGGATTTCTAAGCCAGGAGCCCTTAAACCTGAAGTCAATGGGCTCTCCAGCTGTTAAATGGAGCACATGTGCCAAGAAAGTGGTTCAAAGACCTTATGGGCACATGTGTTACATGCAAAAATAGAGTTGATATACGAAGATCAACTGTTGTCTGATCAAGACCGTATATCAAACTCATGTTTTATATCAGACTGAGTCTGTTGATGCTAGTTCCGTCATCTCGATAGACACACAAGGTGCATACGGTTAGGAGAAGTGTCTTCTCAGTTACGACAGCAGATCCGCCGCCTTGGTGGTAGAGAAGCTTGGCAACAATTGTATGTGAAATCTTTGATAACGATGAAAACAGTGATAAGGGACACACATTGTTGATTTGAGAAGCTGAAATCATTGAAAAAGGGGTAAAGGTTTTTGCCGGAAGTTTCACCGGAAATAAGGGTTCACCAGAATGCATGATTTTTAACAAAGAAGATAAGTATGGTGAATGGGTTATGTTGTGTAAATCATTGGTCCAATTTATAGAGGCCAAGCAAGGGTGCGAATGCAAAATTGATTTCTCAAAGCCTTTTAGAGAAATCTGCATCACAAGGACAGCGTGTAGGAAACACGAGACTGATAATTGTATAAATTTACGGTGATTTGACATTACAAAGAATCTATACTACTATTACACATGTCAAATCGTGCCAACTTAGGGAATCGAGACTACTATTCAATTCTTCAAGAACTAAGTTTTGGCGGTAACACTTATCCCAAGAATTGGCTTGGTCTGAATAGAATCAGATTAGGTCAACTGAAATCTGATTAGATAAGAGACTGATCAGATGAGGAAGATCAGTTGAGCTTGATACCTCAACAAATCAGATATATCAGTCTATAAGAAAACATAAATATCAGTTGAAGGGGGAACTTCAACTGATCAAGGAGGATCATAAAAGGGAAATCAGACGCAAAGTGAAGCGGATCAGTTTAAAAGAACAGTTGGGAAATTATAAGGATTAGACAGAAAACTAAGATCAACAAGTGGGATCAACAACTACAAGTGGTATTGACTGATTACAATATCAGTCAACTAGATATACTTTTCTATTCCCTTGTTTTTTGCTTACTTATTTGAGTTTATCTGATATTATTTGCCTTACTGTACTCATTACCTTTTGTGACGTATTTCCTGCAAAACATTTAATGCGGACGTGGGGTACTTGTATTAATTGCTACAAAATGTGCTTTTAAATCCAAAATGTATTCGTACGTGCTTTTCCTGACCACACGATCAAAACCGCTTAATCTGGATCGTTTAACCTTTTCAAATGGTTGATCTTCCAATCTCGTTTTCCCTCCTCCCCCTTATAAGGTTCATCAAAACCCTACCAGAGTTTTCTTATTCTCAAAAACTTGCGATTTACTCTCTGAAAACTCAAAATTACCTTTCTGTGATTCAAGTGTTTTCCTGCGATTCAAACTCATTTTCTGAAAAACTGAATCTGGTAATTTCTGGTTATTTGATGTTTTTCTTTTTCAAAATCCTTTGATCATATAGATTATGTCTATATATGTTATCCTGCGATATGCCTTATCTTCTCTTGATATCCGTATGTGTTTATCGATTACTAGGCCTGTGAATAGGTCTGATAATCTATACATGATATCTTTATGTATATGCACAATTTTTTTAATCGAGTCTATCTTGTTGTAGATGGCCACTCACGGTATGGGAAAGATTATGTGCAACTATGCTGATCTAGCGACAAAGATTGTCGATGACAAATTCGTACAGTTTGGTGTTACGCGGGATCCAGAATCCATGGAAGTGGAGCAAATTCTGAAGAAAGAAGGCCTTGAGAAATTTTGTGCTGCTCACTGCAATCCAGTGATGCAATATGAAGCACTCGAATTCTTAAGGAATTTGAAGGTAGATACAGACACCCCTGGAGATGAACTGATCTCTTCAGTTAACGGAGAGGAGATCAGACTGTCGAATGCGGACATAACACGCCTGTTCAGCTTGCCCAAAGGAAGAATCTCACCTGCGCACTACAGGGAGAATGAAGATGAGCTGATCAGAAACGAACTCTTCAGGGAAGCTGACAAACATCAAACCGCAGGTTTTGTCAGACCGATGCTAAAAAGGAAATACCGACTGTTGTTTGACATATTGTCAAAAACAATCATGGGTATTTCATTCAGCCCAGATGCTCTAACATCCATTAAATCTGACAAAGATGGTGCGATAATTGATGAAGCCAAGAACATCAATTGACATGGCTTCCTGAAGGCCATTCTACTCCAAGAACATGAAAAATTTGGAGTTAATGAATGGAGGCAGGTCTATCTGAAGAAAAGGATCAGCAATCTCAACAAGGTTGCAGTTATCTTGAAAGACAAACCGCCAAATGAAATGGAACGAGAATGGATCAAGTCCTACAAGGCATTCTCACAACAACTTCAATGCTATATATGGGCCCGATGATGATATCGCGCCCACTCCTCCAAAGGTGAAGAAAGGAAAACAAAGGAGGCAAAACCTCGCTCTACACCCGGATGCTCCCCAAAAGAAGAAAAAGAAAAAGGCGCAAGAGAAGAACCAAGAAGGCAAAACAGCCTCCATGACTGCTTTTTCGAAGATGAGATGAGAAGGAGCGTCTGAAGAAGGCAAAGATCGGTGAAAAATCGCAGGCTTGCACCTCAAGTTGAGAGCTCGCAAACAACATTCGAGGAAGAGCAAAGAGATTTTAACGATCCTTCTCCTCAAACTCGATCCGACTCACCGCCGACTTCGGCTACCGAGCATGTTTCTTTCTCTTCCGATAACCGAAACTACATCGGTGAAAAAAATCTGCTGCGGAGAATTGCCCGACGAATTGCTTCGGACAAGAACCTCCGCAGGCCGAGCTAATCACTCAAGTTGAGCCTACTCAAGCACCACCAGAACCCTCTACATCTCATCAACCGAATCGGGTCGATTTGAACAAATAAGACGAGTCCGATCATCCAAGACCATCACCGGAAAATGGCCGATGTAAATTGAACGAGATATTGATGCGATGTATTCAGAGTTGGTAGCCCATCCTATTATCGAGAGGGTTATGGAGATCCTCACATGGAAAGAAACTAAAGAGCTTTCGACTTTATTGATGATTATAGAACAGATGGGAGGTGCCGATGAATTTGCAGATTTTGGACGTAATTACCCCGACAATGCTGAATCAATTAAACCTCTGCGGAAGGGTCGAGCCAATCAGCCAACTTCCGCCTACTCAAGCACCGATGGAACCCTCTACATCTCATCAACGGAGGAATCAAACCGGGACGATAACATTTTGAACAAATAATTCTCGAGTCGGATCATCCAAGACCATCAGAAGGGAAAATGGCGGGATGTAAATTGAGCGAGATATTGATGCGATGTATCGAGTTGGTAGCCCATCCTATTATCGAGAGGAAAGTTATGGAGATCCTCACATGGAAAGATCTCTCGGTTAACAAGCTTCTCGATGGACTTTATTGATGATTATAGAACGGATGGGAGGTCTTGATGAATTTGCGATTTTCAATTTCGATATGAAGGCGATATCGATCGCTTTTTGGTTCGCTAAAGGGGAGATCACCACCGGGTTTTTGATCAAACCAAAAGGGGAATCAATTAAAGCTCGATCATCGAACAAAGAAGACCCGATTCATGACCGTTGAATCTTATGGACAAAGACTAGACCATCTCGGAGATAACTAAAAAGCAAAAGATGGAAAAGTCAAAGGCATCATGTCTAGAAGGTTTTGGGACATCACAACTTGTACCACCACTCAAACTAAGAAAATCACAAAGGAATGATAGTGAATTGAGGCCGATAAAGAATCAATTGAGAAATCGGCATGACAAAGAGTATGATTCGAATAAGTGAAGAAGAGAGAAGGAAAAAATCACAACAAGATTCGAAGAAAAATCAGATCAGGGTGAAGAACGATAACATTGGAAAATCTCGTAACCTCACATCAAAGAATTGATGAGATCATTCTCAAGGTTTGAGGAATGGAATAAGAAACATCGAATGGCTTCGATGCCTTTTGTTTTTGGTCTTGTTCCACAAGAAGAAAATGAAACCCAAAATAATCAATGGAAAAAAAACATCGATTCGCCAAGAGTATCCGGAAAATGAGTTGGATTAATCAATGTAAAAATATCTCGCCAAGAGTATGATCATTGGAAGACATCAAAATGATCAGATTTCGGAGATTCTATTTTGACATTTCAGAGATTCTATTTTGACAACAAAAAACGCGATAATCGATCCTCGGCCGGACCAATGATGTCAAATGGAAACTATATCGATTTTCAACGTACCTCAAGATCAAAGAGAGATGCCGGAAGGATACAAGCTAAAAAAGAGTGAAGAATCGAAGACTTCTCGAGGATGAAATTTGCCTTTTTTAAATTCAAACTTTTTCGATGTAATATGTAATCGACAAATCTAATGAGAAAAGTTTATTTTCCGATCCTAGGACAAAATCTCATTGTCTTACGATTATGTGCTTTTTCTTGTTCTATATTTATCAACGTGATTGGTTTCTCAAAGTGTTTTGGTTTCATCATCGGGGGAAATTGTTGAGAGTTTTGATGAAAGTTCAAACACATGTAATAGGAGTTTATCGGACGGATCGCATTGGTAATCGATGTTTTATTTACCGTTTATAGAATCAAAGTGTTTTGGTTTTGATAATTATCCGTTTATAGAACAACCGATGTAATAGATAGGTCACATATTGAGGGGAACCTCAATATGTATAGGTCGATCCAAGATCCAAAGAAAAGCCGATATCCGTATGTCAAAGCCAAGATGCAAGAGAAGAACAAGATCGATCGATCCGATAAAGTCGATATCTCACCAAGTCATAAAGCTCAAACTCGTAATACTTGAAGATCGATGACTTCCGGTAAGATCGGACGGAAGACCTACATCACCGAGTCCGCTAGTTGAAGCTAAGTCAACCCGCACCGAAGACTCCATCAGTAGATCGATCAAATTTTAGATCGATCAAAGTCACCACCAGTGAAAATCGATGTTTCACCAAATCATACGTCGATGATCTGAACAAGAAGAATGTCAACCTTAGTTGGAAGAACAACACTGAAAAGTGCGTCTGCCAACCAATAAGAACGAGACACGTATGATCGGAGCCGACAATCACGGGATTTGGTGCTGCTCTCTCTAACGGCTATAAAAGACACTATTCACGCTTTCGACCATGCCGTTCCTAAAGCACGTCACATCAATCCTGCAAACCTACCAAATATAGCCTGAAATTCAAATTGCTCTCCAATGGCTCTTTGATTTCGAGGTCTATAAATATGGGATCACACTTCAGAGTGAAAATACGGAAACCCTGAAACGATCAAGAAGCTCAAGCTATAATCGATTTTTTCGCATAAGAAGAACCTAACTAGAAGATTATTTTATTAAGTGTTCATCCCATAAGTTCTTAGCATAGAAATCTTTTCATCTAGCTGATAGGCTACCTTAAACACTAGAAAAGATTTCATAGTTGGAACCAAAACAATCTTATCCAAACCCAAAGTTAGGTTAAGTTGTTTAGCAAGATTTCAGACTAGGGTTTCTAGTTCTGATTTCTGGGATCGGTTGAGTGAGAACTCTTTAAATATCTGTTGGTGTACTGTGTTGGACTAACACAAAAATTTAAGTCCAGTTGGTTTAGTTGGTGCCCCCTTGTGATAGGGAAGAGTGGACGTAGGACTGTTTTGTCCGAACCACTATAAATCTTGTGTGCCTTTACCTGCTTTGTTTAACTGCTTACACAATCACACACAACTATTAAAGAAGCATACATATTCTAAGTTAAGATCAGCTAGCACCAAGCTTCTGATCTGATCAAGTTTGACACTTTAGTCAACTGGTTAAAAGACTGACTTTGGAATCTGATTTATCAAAATTGGTTTTTCACACGGGTAAAACTTAGCTTCCGCACAAATCAGTTAAACTGATAGATACCGAACTGATCTGCCTTCAGGCGATTAGTAAGTTAGATATCAATCCAAACTGATTCACTTGCACTCTGATCAGGCTAACTGCCATCACACCTGATCTGCACGAAAAGTTTTCAGAAGTCTATTCACCCCTCCCCTCTAGACTTCTGCCCTCACAAAACCCGTTCGGGACCTACAATTTGGACGTGACGTTTTAACACAACAATGGATATTAATTTAAGTTAATTTGTACCCCTGTTTCATGCGAGTGTTTCTCATTAATTAACCACCATTGCTATATCCACAAAAGCGACTATTGATGTGAAATAACGTACGGTCGCGTCTGACATGCGACATAAAAGCAAGCGGTCACATAGACCATGCGATGGACAATATTTCGGTCGCATGGCCCATGCGACAAAAAATGTCGGCGTCGCATGGTAAATGCGACGCGATAATTTTTTTTTTAAAATTTTGAATTTTGATTTTATTAATAAATTTAATTTATATTTAAATTTCAAAATTTGATTTTATTAATTTATTAACCTCATTTAATTAAATTATTTAATTTAACCAATTCTTTGATTTTATTATTTTATTAAATTCATTTAATTAAACTAGAAAAAAGGTCTAATAATTATTAAAAAAATATATATAATATTGGGGTTTATTATTCTTTCTAGCCCAATAATTAGCCTCACGTCGCGGCGCATCCAAGTCGTGTAATGTACAGAATAGCTCTATCCTGTCTAGAAATTGTAAATGTATACAATTTACAGAAGGACCATGTGAGCGTTCCCAATATCCAGATATAAACGGTACTGGATGATTGTCGTCTGGCATATACAACTGAAATAACAGTAAAAAAATATTATTATAATTAAATAAAAAAAAAAAAAAAAAAACTTTAAAGTAACATTAATATAGGTTTTTCTTACCAATATCCAATGAGTGTTGTTGTGCATGTTCCCCAAGACCAATTTGTTGGTCGGAAGACCTCGACGTTCATCTGTTATTGCGGGAAGGCAAAAAGTTCCGCCGTGTTCTCCAAATGACATTACGAAAACGTTATATGTTGTTGAAACCAGGTATCCATGTTCAGGTAATGCAAACCATTTATCAGGTGGGGCAGAATTTGTGGAGTGATTAAGTGATTCTGCCAAAACTGAGAAGGTTGTGTAACCACCTAAAATGTTTTCGTGTAAATCGCGTCTTATTTGCAGTTCATTATAAAAATCCATTCGTACCCTACCCCATTCATCCTCGCTTCCGTAGATTGCGAGTGTAACCGCTCTAAATCCGCAGTTCCCATATCCAATTACATCATTGTAGAAATGAATATAATTATATGGAGGAAAATCGTCCTCCACCTGAGAGTTAAAAAACTGTATTGGATGGTTAATATTATTTTGAAAATTGGATGACCTAATTTTGCGACGGGGACTTCAGAACTTTGGGGCCTCTGGGACTTTGAATTTGGAGTTTCGGGGGGATCTGTGTCGGTATGGCCCGGACTTTGGGGAAATATGTTCCGAGTATCTTCAGAATAACTCATCGTGCATGTTTCCGATGTGCTATGTCTAAGATCAGCTTCTGGTGGAATATCCTAGTGCGCATTAGTTGTCGTCACTCTCCCCTTACCCCTTATTTGAGTAGACTTTTTTTATTCCCACACCTTTCATCGTGTACTCATACTCAGAAGGTTTACGATCGCTGGTCTTCTGTTTTGACTTTTTTTTTTTTCAACATTCGGTGGAAGAATGTCTTCCGTGTCATCATCGAATAATTTTCTCCTAGTCTTACCACCACCGTCATCATCTGTTCCGGTGGTAGGTATACTAGAAAAATCTATATCCAATGTTTTCCAAAACGAGTCTATACAATTTAAAGGTATATAAGAGTACCGTGTAAGCTCGCAGTGGCACGGAAGACCATGTGTTCTCCTGAGATAGCAACCGCACATATTTCCGTCTAGATTCCTACTCACTTCTGCGACAATGAGGTCGAACGCCTTAGACGTGATATTGCGCACTAGTTCACCGTAGAATTGGTTCTCTAGCATATCAGTCCTTGTCTTGTGGGCACTAAACCTCGATTGCTTTTTAATCTCACATATCTGCAACTCCATGACTTGGTGAACCTTTCTGAAGATCACGTCAAAGTGTTTCTTGCCGCCATCAAAGTATTTTTTCACCCTATGATGTTCCTGTTCAACCCTACAAATACATTACATGTATCAGTACAATACGTCATTTCAATAGTTTAATTTATGTAATAGTTGTGATAAAAAGTATAAAGATTGTACGGTTACCTATTCGTGGTGTAGTTTTCGTAGTGCAGGCGACCATCGATATACATCCCTAAAATTCTCCGTTTATGCGGCATAAGTCACGTATCTTCGCAATACGAAATCAAACCTGTAAATCTACTGTACTTCTCCTTTACGGAATCCCACCTAAATTCTCATTCTTCACGTGTGCCCGCTTGGACTGCATAATTCCACCTTACTTTAAAACTATCAGCAAACTTTTTGCTAAGTCCCTTTTCCACTAGGTGTAGTGCATGGTTATATACAGCTTGCTCTACGTGGCATCTGCACAATTGTGCTTGAGAATTTGGAAAAAACTACATCAACAACATTCATCAACGCGAAAGCCCTGTCCGTAACAACGACATTTGGCAGTTCATCATCGTACAATCCCCGAATAAATCGTAGGATATATTCGAAGTGTTCTTGCATTTCATGGATCATAAATGCATATACAATGGTGAACGTCTTATGAGTGCTTGTTGCCCCAACAGCCTCAAGTAAAGGCATACCATACATGTTCGTGTTGTATGTCGTGTCAAAGATTAATACTTGCGGATATGTGTTGACCATTACAACCGAACATGGGTGGCTGAAAACTATATCTTTGAGTCCGTAATCAGCATCCGTCCTAAAGGTGTACCTATAAGTTTATAAACTAATCAAATATAATACAATTATGTATGTAATAAAAAACATGATTTCATATGTAATGCATATAGATTAAAGTTAATCATTAATAATAAATATATTGTATTGACTATATAGCAAACTATACCCTAGTAATAAATTATATTGAGTGCAGTGGGATTAAAATAAAACCTACTTGACTGTTGAAGTTTTATAAAAAAATATTAAAAACTTTGCTAATATTTATACCTGTAATTCCGCTGTTTCAGTAGGTGTATGAAGTTTTGCGTTGAGGTAAGCTCCTCCCGGCTCTCTCTCCTCACCTTTTGCTGACAATTGTACATTCTCTTTGAGTCCGTACTATTGTTGGGATCGATTGTCTTTAAATATCCCAAAATGTTGCCCGAGCTCACATTCATTGCATCTAGCAGTTGTACATTCTTGTACTGTTCGGGGGTTATTTGACCAAGTCTTGAACCCTCTGCAAATGATGGAAATTGATGATTGTGTCTCCCCTCCAACTCCTCAATATGCCACCTATCACGCTCGACATCAGAAAGTCAAGCAAGTAAAGAAAAAGGACACGAATTTTTGATGATTTTGGTATTTCGCTCATTCTTGGTTTTTTTAGGTGTTATTTTCCACCTTCACTGCATATATACCTGACCTGAGTTGCATTAGAAGTACGATGGCCAGTGTGATGTTTCTCAAACCGACAACATATTTTACAAAAAAAGCGACTCCGTCTTTTCCGATTAAACCATCATCAAGAGCAATAAAATCACCAGTGACATCATCGGAAACGTAATTAGGATCGTAATAAGAACTCATATTTAAAAAGAATACGAAATAAAGAAAGGTAGGAGACAAATTTATAATAGAAGATAATGATAATATAGGGTGGATGTATGGGATGTATGTATGTAGAAGATGGGAAGTATATATGAAGTAAAATTTATGTGATAGCATTTGGTGAAAATGAACACGAATTTATAAGAAGTAAAATCGGGTCAAAAGATTTAATTTCGGTCAACAGAGCCCTGGGTCGCGTCTGACACGCGCCCGACAACCACTGCGGTCACATCTATCAGGCGTCTGACAGACACGTTGTCGCGTTGACCATGCGACCGGCAGGCAGACGGTCGCGTGGTCGCGTTGAACGGATTTTTATTTTTTTCGCCAATTTTTCATTTTTAACCTCCATTTTTTTTTCCAAATCATCCATCCATTTGCTATATATATACATACAACCACATTATACTCCACACATTCAACCACTAAATTAGGAGTTCTTACACAAAAACAGTAGAACAAACCATGTCTTCTACATCTACTAGTCGGATCCGACACAACCTTATTTGCTATTGTGAAAAAGCTTGTCGTACGTACGTTTCTCAGAAGCCTAGAAGTATAGGAAGGTTATTTCACAATTGTCCCGACTCCCTAGGTGAACATGGTGGATGTGATTTTTTTATGTGGGCTGATGATAACAATAAGGGGGTTGTTGACAAGAATGATGGCCAAGGTGAAGACACTGATACTAAGGTGATTGAGGAGATGAAGAATCTGGTTCAAGTAATCAAGGTTCTCACTGAAGCAATCAAGGAACTACTGAAAATGATAAAACTAATTTTTATTGTACTACTTCTGATTCTTGCATATAGGACCTTACAGTGGTTTGGTTATAGCATCTTAATGTCAGTTTTATTTTGGTACTCTTTTGTAATGTTCTAGTACTAATAGCTTATCTAATATAATGTCTTAAGAGTTATGTAATGTAATGTTAAATATGTAATCTTCTAATGCTATCTAATATATGTTGGTATTTTTTTATTCATGTTTAAATTGATAATTAAACTAATACTTTTCAATGAATGAACTAATACTTTATAACCAACTAACTAATACTTTTTAATATATTAATCAATACTTATCAATTGATGAACTAATATTGTGAAGAACAAATAATTACTTTATATAATAAATTAATAAAATTATTCAAAGCAAACTAATATTTATTAATTAGTTAGCAAAATAAATTAATAAAACTTCATTAAAATCTGAAATATTAATTAATTCTCGGTCAAAACATATTAAATAAGGTCTTGGTCAACAAACAGTCAAACCGCGTGTCAGGCACTGCGGTCGCGTGAGACGAGCGGCCGACAGGCACTGCGGTCGCATGGTATGCGCGCCCTACAGGTCTACGGTCGCCTGCAGTGAGCGTCTGACAGGCTCGGGCTCGCGCATGCAGTGCGACATTCTGCCAAGACGACACGTGCCATGCGCGTGTTGATTTTTTTTTCGGTTTTTTCCCTCTTTATATACTATAATATATAATAACACAATATATACACATATAAACACCATTGTCACAACTAAATTCGAAAATTCTCTCATTTTCACTACACAATCCTCTCATTTTCACTACTCAATCCTCTCATTTTCACAAGTCGTTTTCACGCCGTCGCCTCCGCTGACGGAATTGGTTTTGTTTTTCTTTTCATTTTTTTGTTTTAATATATCTTGATGTATGCTTTTTCTTGTTCAATTTTTCTGACAAACACTAACGAAAAATTTATTCAATAACGCAGTCTACTTGCCGCCTTCCGCCGTCAACCAACTAAAGGTGTGTTTTTCTTGTTTATATTTGTATACATATTATATGCTTTAAACCGTTAGTTGAATATCCTTTTAAATTGTTGTTTGTATTGCTTTTAAAGTATTAGTTGTAACCAAATTTTGCAAAAATTAAGAATTAAAAAAAATACATAATTAAAATACATACTTATGGTTGAATAAATTCCTAATAAGGTTGAATAATGCAAAGAATTAGGCGTGCAAATTGATGTCAAGTATTAGTTATAATTCTTTAAGGTATTAGTAGAATTAGACTCTCAGCCTAACATTTAAATTTGATCAGATTAATTAGTAGTAATTAATATTTAGTACTATAAAGTATTAGTTGTATTGCTGTAAAGTATTAGTTGTATTTATTTAAGTCATTTTTGCACTATTATATGCTTTAAACCGTTGAATAACCTTTTAAAGTTTTGTTTATATTGCTTTAAAGTATTAGTTGGTTATAAAATATTAGTTGTAATTCTTTAAGGTATTAGTAGAATTAGACTCGCACTACAACATATGTCATTTTATAAAAAAAGATAAACAAATATTAGAATTTTGTGCAAATTAAAAATTTAATTTATAATTTGTGTAAAAAAAGTTTCAAATCTATTTTAATATGAAGGGAATATAAATGAACAGAGGCTTGAGTGTCTCCCGGTATTACCACATTATAATTTACTAACATATTATTAACTGTGTATTTAAAGTTTACAAATAAGAATTAATAAATAAAATAAATAATTATCACCCTATATTTAACTATGCATCATTATGTAAAAATACATTTTAACTTATTTTCCAACTATGAAATGTATTTGTTTACAACACTAGGATCTGCACCACGTGCACCAGACGTAGTAAATTTTAGAAACATACAATTATAAACATAAATAAATTACAAACATAAAATTAAACAAAAGTAAATTATTAGTTTTACTCTGGATACATATAGCAATATACAAAATAAACCACACTTAATTGAAATGATATTAATGCCGCTCAAAATAAAAATAGAATTGAGAAATACTAACAAATAAAGGAGTGGGCCCAGCACTAAACAAAACAGTCTAGGTTCTTAGTTCACTACGGCAAGCTTCAACTACCAATGCACCGAATGCACCTATCTATATAGACTATGTAACCGATGTGTTACAGCTTCACAACGAATGCAACAAGAAAGCAACAAGATTCACAATTCGATTGGAGTACAATGTTAGGATTCGATTTAAACACCCCTCCAATGGAACAATATATCGAGCAGTCTGTTCCGGTGCAGTACGCTTCAAATCCTGCACATGAAGATAATGTCTTCATGACCAACACCTTTATTACCCCAGTACAATTCCCTGATTTATACTCACCTACGTTCGATATGTCAACGCCCAACTTGAATCAGTCGGGCGCGTCTACCTTCTGTTGGGGAATAAGTTGCACAGATCTATTCGAGGTGAATATTTAAATACAAATTTAATTCTTATAATTATTACTAGCATGAATTAATCCTATATTAATTCAAATAATAATCCAACAAAAAATCATGCATATAATTAATTCACGTAAATCCTACGCATGTGGAATTCTACGAGTTTACGTGAACGTACCTCTTGGGATGACAGTGATCTGGCTGATTAGACTAACCAAAAGAACTTCTCAAGTATTCCCTTAATCCTTGTTCGACTATCCGGTGGTAGGACACTTGTGAACAATTAACAAAAGGAAAAATAAATTATGTTGCACCACCTTTGTGGATTTACTAATTTTTTCAGCACATGGAATTGTACTTGAGAATGAAAGAATCATCCCCTATTTATAGATAGGTGTTGGGCGAAAATTTGGGAAGAAAAATAATGTGGGAAAACCTTTTCTTGATCTCCAAGAAATCTTGAATATATCTTCTATATTCTTTTTCCCATAATTATAATATTCCACAAAAATCCCACCTTATCAACATTATGGTATTTTCGAAAAATATAGGGTCCAAGATTCCAAGATTTGGATCTTCTTGAATTTATGAGATATTCTTCTATTTCAAGAAATACATATCTACCATAATATTTTTTCAAGAAAATCAAGAAATTCTTTCTTGCCCTTTATTTTCAAGATTTTCGAAACACCTTATATTTATAACCAAGTGGGAGATTTCTTGAATTTAATGAGATAATCTTGTATTCCAAGAATACATATCTTCATTCCATAACAAAATTCAAAGAAAATCTTTCTCCCCTCTTATCCATAATTTTCGAAAATTACAAGGAAAATTATCAACAAATTTATTTTATTTTAAACACCTTTTTCAGTTATTGGACTATATGTTTGTCTACTCAGGGGGCCTTTAGGAGAATTAAGATTGGAGGTTCAAATAGATCTTGAATTATCAATATTGAGCCACAATATTATTCAAGCCCATAAATATTAATTAATCTCACTACATAATTAATATTGCACTATCCATCTTAACCCATATTACAGTCAATATGGCACCCGATTATTATTTCCCGTGTTTAAGATTATCTAGCCCATTAATTAATTCAAGCCACTGAAATAACTTTCCGTTAATTAATATCTTTTGTCCTTGGTCAAGGACGGTTCAACATTATTATCCATACCGGAAACTAATTCCACTTGCAAGATTTGGTATGATAAAACTTATGAACCTCCCAAGGGGGCAAATCAAACAAGCGTACTTGCACACTATTCTCCGTATTAAATCTTAGCAATCATATGTGACCAATAATATTGCCAAAGATAAAAAGTATTGAATCTCGTTGATTCTCTACCCATGATAAGTCAAAGCAATAGTTACCAATCACACGTGATCCTATTTAAGGAACGAAGATTAAGAAATAACGAACCACTGAGGTCTAATTCTTCTTTGTTCAGTACTGAAGAATTTGTCCTCCTGTAGGTCCTATTCAGTGCATCAGTCATGCACTAGTGTAATCTCTTGGTCAAGACAAGTCAATCCGAGCCTTACACTTCAACCTTTCACGATGGATTGTTCATTTCCATCTAGTTCGTGAATGGCGTACTTTTAGTTACAAGGGACTGTTAATTTAATCTTCTGTGATCTGGTATCACTAAATTAACTACAATGTAACACGTACGAATTATTGAACAGTTATGCAGTAAATATATGTAACATTCGATAATATTTAAAGCATCAGTGATAAACAATTTATTTCAGTAAATAAGTCCGAAATTCAGTTTTGATTATACAAAGTAAAAAGCATACTTTCCAGTATAATCCCAACAATCTCCCACTTATACTTTAAGTCTGCTTTTAAGTATACTACAACATGTCTCGTGTAGTTCCTAATTCGTGACATCTAATGTCACCTACACGAACCTAATAATTTCTCCCACTTATACTCAAAGCAGATTGGCAACGGTCTTGACACCCATTCCTTCCACATGTCTCTCGAATGAATTCAGAGGCAGACCCTTTGTGAATGGATATGCTAGGTTGTCTTCTGACACTATCTTTGCCACATCTATATCTCCTCTCTTAACGATATCTCGTATAAGATGGTACTTTCAATGTGTTTGCTGGCTTTGTGGGCTCTTGGTTCCCTTGAATTTGTAACTGCTCCGGCATTGTCACAATAAACAGTGATTCAGCTGGGCAAATTCGGAACCACATTCAAGTCACTAGGAAGTTCATGAGCCAAACCGCTTCTTTCGCTGCCTCGCAAGCAGCTACATATTCGGCATCCATGGTAGAATCTGCGACGCATTTCTGCTTGACGCTTCTCCATGTCACGGCTCCCCCCCCCATGCAAAACACACTACCGGAGCTAGATTTTCTGGAGTCTATGTCTGATTGGAAATCCGAGTCCGTGTAACCGATGGGGATTGGACTATCTGACTGATAAATCAACATTCTATCCCGAGTTCTTTTCAGATACTTCAGAATGTTTTTAACTGCCGTCCAATGCTCTTTCCCCGGGTTACTTTGATATCTTGCCACCATGCCAACGGCAAAGCAGATATCTGGTCTCGTACACATCATTGCATACATAAGGCTTCCGACAGCCGAAGCATAAGGAATACCTCTCATGTCATCTATCTCTTTTTGCGTCTTAGGGGACATTTTCTTGGATAGATGGATTCCATGTCTGAAAGGTACGAAGCTTTTCTTGGAATCTTGCATGCTGAATCATTTCAAGACAGTGTCTATGTATGAAGCTTGCGATAAGCCTATAATCATTTTCTTGCGATCTCGAGTGATCTTGATCCTAAGGATGTGTTCGGCTTCCCCTAAGTCCTTCATATCAAACTGTTTTGAAAGTCATGCCCTTACGTCTGATAACACCTTCACATCGTTCCCGATGATCAGAATGTCGTCTACGTATAGTACTAAGAATACCAATGCAGTTCCGACACGCTTTTTATACACACAACTTTCAAACTCGTTTTGATCGAACCCATAAGACTTTATAACATGACTCGTTTTGATCGAACCCATAAGACTTTATAACATGATCAAAACATTGGTTCCAAGCTCTGGATGCCTGTTTGAGTCCGTAAATGGACTTCATGAGCTTACAAACTAGGTGTTCTTGGCTTTTTTCAATGAAGCCTTGGTGTTGTTGCATATAGATCTCTTCATCAAGACTTCCGTTAAGAAAAGCTGTCTTGACATCCATTTGTCAGATTTCAAAGTCAAGATGCGCAACAATCGATAAGAGAATTCAGATGGACTTAAGCATGGCTACGGGCGAAAAAGTTTTCTCATAATCGATCCCTTCTTTCTGAGTATAACCTTTCGCCACTAGTCTTGCTTTGAAGGTTTCCACCTTCCCGTTCGGTCCTCTTTTCTCTTATACACCCACTTGCAACCAATGGGTTTGACCCGATTAAGTGGTTCGACTAGCTCCCACACTTTGTTATGAAACATAGAACCCATTTTGGCTTTCATTGCTGTTTGCCAAGAATCTGCATCCTTGTCTTGGATTGCCTCGTCATATGTCCATGGGTCTGATTCGTCTTGTCCGGGAATCAAGTCCGAGGACTCTCCTATTCCCATGAATCTCTCGGGCTGTTTCACAACCCTCCCACTACGACGAGGTTCCGGTTGTGTAAGTGTGTCGTTTGGTATATCATCTTGTACAGTTGGCATTGAGGTTAGCCCCCTTAGCTCACTTAAGGTAATCTCACTTCTGGGTCTTCTTTCGTTCATATAGTCTTCTTCCAAAAATCTAAAGTGGGTGCTTATGACCACCTTTTGATCTTCGGGACCATAAAACATACACCCTTTTGTTCCCTCGGGGTATCCTACAAACAACCTTAATTCTGATCGAGGATCCAATTTTCCGGCTTCCTTGTCCAACACGTAGGCCGGACACCCCCAAATTCTCATGTGTCTCATACTAGGCTTGCGCCCGGTCCACAATTCTTTGGGAGTTTTGGGAACCGATTTGGATGGCACCAAGTTCAGAATGTAAGCTGCTGTTTCCAAGGCATGACCCCAGAACGACTTGGGAAGATCCGCATAACTCATCATAGATCTAACCATTTCCAAAAGAGTTCTGTTTCTTCGCTCTGCAACCCAGTTTTGTTGAGGGGTTCCGGGTGCAGTGAGCTGGGATGCAATCCCTTCATCAGATAAGTAGTTCAAAAACTCATCACTGAGGTATTCGCCTCCATGATCAGATCGTAGAGACTTGATACGTTTTTCCCTATGATTCTCTGCTTGAGCCTTAAATTCTTTGAATTTCTCAAAGGTCTCAGATTTATGCTTCATAAGGAAAATATAATCGTACCTTGAGTAATCATCAATGAAAGTGACAAAATACTCATAACCTCCTCTTGCTTTGGTTGACATTGGACCACATACATCTGTGTGAACGATCTCTAACACTTCTTTGGCTCTATTCCCCTTGGCTCCAAATGCAGTCTTGGTCATTTTACCCTCCAAACATGATTCGCAGGTTGGAATTGGTTCAACTTGGAGAAACTCCAGTGAATCGTCTTTCACCAACCTTTGGATCCTCTTTGGATTTATATGACCTAATCTTAGATGCCAAAGAAGTGTCTCGTTCTCAGAAATAGTTGATGTGTTATAGGATGCATTTCGTGAGTGGTGTGCACAGTTAATTGTATAGAGATTATTCGACAACATTCCATGATAGATAAATTTATCAAAAAGAGAAATGGTAACAACTTTATTAAAAGTAACCGAATATCCATCATGAAAAAGTTTATAAACTGAAATTAAATTCTTTCTAAAATTCGGAACGTAAAGAACATCTGTTAAAATTAAAACTTTGTCTTCAAAAGACAGGTGCACTTCTCCCACTGCTTCAGCTGCCACTCTCGTAGCATCGCCCAGTGTGATGAGGATCTCACTCCCACTAAGTTACCGGGTCCGTTTGAACCCCTGTAATGTGAAACAAACATGATCAGTGGATCCCGTATCCACCACCCATAAATGGGAGGCATACGCCGCTAAACAAGTTTCAACAACTAGTGCGTGAGAATTACCTTTCTTTCCATTCCTTTTGGGTCTGGAACAGGCTGACCTCCAATGTCCTTTTTCACCGCAGTTGAAGCACTTCCCCTTAGCTGGCTTGTTCACTCCACCACCCTTCTTCACATTTTCTTTGCCATTGGCAACACTTGAGTTCACTCGCTTGTGGTCTTTGTCCCTTTTCTTGTTCTTACCACCCCTTGGTCTAGAAGAAGAAGAAGGTTAATTTGCCACCAAGGCTTGGCTCTTTTGCCCCAATATAGCCTCTGCCGAGACTAAAGCTTGCAACATATCAGGCATCGAGAACTTCTGATTATTCATCTGGTAGTTCAGCCTGAACTGTTCAAAACTTTTCGGCAGAGAGTGAAGCACGAAATCGATTTGGGTCTAGATATTGTATTCAACGCCAAGTACCTCAAGTTTGTTAAGGTGAGCCATCATCTGGAGAACGTGCTCCCTTACAGGCGTTCCCTCCACCATTTTCATAGAGAGCAAGTCCCTCATGGTGATCTGACGAGCCACACGGTTCTGATGTTGAAACATCGCTTTAAGACTAGTTATGATGTCTGCAGCGGTCTCAACGTTCTGGTGTTGGTGTTGCAACACATCTGACATAGAAGCCAAGATGGTACGCTTTGCTATTTCGTTGGATCGCTCCCAGTCAGCATACTCTTTCTTAACCGTTTTAGTGGACTCATCTATTGGCATTTCCGGTTTAGGTGTGGTGAGAACCCAGTTATGGCTTTGTGCAGTGAGGACAATAGTAAGTTTACGATTCCAATCAACAAAGTTTTCACCAGTGAGCAAATTGTCTTTAAGTATATTGAATAGTGGATTAAAAGGTTGCGATATGATGAACTGAAATAAACAATAATATGCATAAGCACATATATATCACAAGGTTCGATCACATGCATCATATTAAAATCTCAAAAAAAATATGAACATGCATCAGCCAACATCTCAAAACAGTTTAAATAAGCCACGTGGGGTGGATCATTATTTAAACACATTCAAGCAGGTTACAAACAAGAACAGTTACAAACCTTTAATATCCAGATTAATAGTTGGCTCCCACTTGACCAATATAAAATTGACAGGGACTTCGGGGAAGTATATGCATATCAATTTTATACCTCAGTAATAACCATGATTAAATACAGGATTATTATTTTGTATTGAACGAGCCTCGTGGGGAGGGTCATCGTCGCCACTAGTAATAATCCACAATCATCCATTTGGAATTCATTCATGTGAACGCTAACTTTTGACCGTCCCGTGGGGGGAATTTCTCCAAAAGAATTCACAAATAAATAAATCATGGAGGTCAAAATTAATTCAATTTTATTACCCGGAATAAAATTATCAATTAATTATTTAAACATACTTAGTAATTTTTGAAGGTGAGATTTTTCATTGGGCAACTCTCATGCAAAGACATTTAAACAAATTAAATAAAGCATGAGATAACACAATAATAAATCAAGCAAAGCAGAAAAATAAACATATTGGGCACAAATTATCCAATTGTCATGGTTTGATTTTTCTAGGCTTGATCTTCAAGAAACGTCGTCTTGAATTTCTCCCACTCGATCGTCTCGAAAAGATACTCCGTCTCGAAACGCCATGCCAAGTAGCTCGCAATGGATGCACGCCAAGATCCCGCCGCCACTGGCCAAATCGGCTATAAGCGACCTATAAGCCTTTTCGGCGAGAGCTTCGCCCGCCGATGCCTCGGCATGGTCGGCGATCCTCGGACTGAGCCGCGTACCCGCCTTGTAGCCCTACCTACGCTGCGGGCTCGGCAACCACTGCACGTCATGACGCCCGTCGCGCGTACCCGCGCGTATAAAATCCGTCCGTCTGACCCCATTTCTGCGCCGCCAGTGCCGCGTGGCGCTGTCGCCCCCGCCCGTCTTGGCGATCCTCGCGCTCAGCTTGGCCCTCGGCCTCACCCGTGCGCTCTTGTCGCGTCATCGCGTACCTCCCCTTTGCGTTCGCATGACGTAGCGCCGCCTACTCAGGGTTCAGATTTTATCCTTTAATTCTTCATCTCCATCTCGTTTTAGATCCGATTCACGGTTTATTTACAAAAATAAATAAACCTAGATCTAGACTAGTCTATTACATTGATCAAATCAAACAAATTCTAATCTACCCGTGGATTTTCTCACGAGGCAAAACGAATCCGAACGAATCGAATTAAAAACCACAAATTATATGCATGCATAAATAAACACATTAAACTCCATGACAATTGGATACCTGCAAAACAGATCTAGCAATTCTACTATCCAATTTCAAATTTAATGTCAGCGAATTAAATTACAATTTAAAAAATTGAGCGAAATAAATCGTGGGCTCGATGCAGCTTGTTGGGGAATAAGTTGCACAGATCTATTTGGGGTGAATATTTAAATACAAATTTAATTCTTATAATTATTATTAGCATGAATTAATCCTATATTAATTCAAATAATAATCCAACAACAAATCATGCATATAATTAATTCACGTAAATCCTACGCATGCGGAATTCTACGAGTTTAAGTGAACGTACCTCTTGGGATGGCAGTGATCTGGCTGATTAGACTAACCAAAAAAACTTCCCAAGTATTCCCTTAATCCTTGTTCGACTATCCGGTGGTAGGACACTTGTGAACAATTAACAAAAGGAAAATAAATTATGTTGCACCACCTTTGTGGATTTACTAATTTTTCCAGCACATGGAATTGTACTTGGGAATGAAAGAATCATCCCCTATTTATAGATAGGTGTTGGGCAAAAATTTGGGAAGAAAAACAATGTGGGAAAACATTTTCTTGATCTCCAAGAAATCTTGAATATATCTTCTATATTCTTTTTCCTATAATTATAATATTCCACAAAAATCCCACCTTATCAACACTATGGTATTTTCGAAAAATATAGGGTCCAAGATTCCAAGATTTGGATCTTCTTGAATTTATGAGATATTCTTGTATTTCAAGAAATACATATCTTCCATAATATCTTTTCAAGAAAATCAAGAAAATCTTTCTTGCCCTTTATTTTCAAGATTTTCAAAACACCTTATATGTATAACCAAGTGGGAGATTTCTTGAATTTAATGAGATAATCTTGTATTCCAAGAATACATATCTTCATTCTATAACAAAATTCAAAGAAAATCTTTCTCCCCTCTTATCCATAATTTTCGAAAATTACAAGGAAAATTAGCAACAAATTTATTTTATTTTAAACACCTTTTTCAGTTATTGAACTATATGTTGGGCTACTCAGTGGGCCTTTAGGAGAATTAAGATTGGACCTTCCAATGGATCTTGAATTATCAATATTGAGCCACAATATTATTCAAGCCCATAAATATTAATTAATACCACTACATAATTAATATTGCACTATCCATCTTAACCCATATTACAGTCCAATATGGCTCCTTGTTATTATTTCCCGTGTTTAAGATTATCTAGCCCATTAATTAATTCAAGCCACTGAAATAGCTTTCCGTTAATTAATATCTTTTGTCCTTGTTCAAGGAACGATTCAACATTATTATCCATACTGGAAACTAATTCCACTTGCAAGATTTGGTATGATAAAGCTTATGAACCTCCCAAGGGGGCAAATCAAACAAGCATACTTGTACACGATTCTCTGTATTAAATCTTAGCAATCATATGTGACCAATAATATTGCCCAAGATAAAAAGTATTGAATCTCGTTGATTCTCTACCCATGATAAGTCAAAGCAATAGTTACCAATCACACGTGATCCTATTTAAGGAACGAAGATTAAGAAATAACGAACCACTGAGGTCTAATTCTTCCTTGTTCAGTTCTGAAGAGTTTGTCCTCCTGTAGGTCCTATTCAGTGCATCAGTCATGCACTAGTGTAATCTCTTGGTCAAGACAAGCCAATCCGAGCCTTACACTTCAACCTTTCACGATGGATTGTTCATTTCCATCTAGGTCGTGAATGGCGTACTTTTAGTTAAAAGGGACTGTTAATTTAATCTTCTGTGATCTGGTATCACTAAATTAACTACAATGTAACACGCATAAATTATTGAACAGTTATGCAGTAAATATATGTAACATTCGATAATATTTAAAGCATCAGTGATAAATAATTTATTTCCGTAAATAAGTCCGAAATCCAGTTTTTATTATACAAAGTAAAAAGCATACTTTCCAGTATAATCCCAACACCTTCAATATTTCGGGCGCATCCACATCTCATCACGCCACTCCCCATGTTCCCTCAATGTCTCATCACTCAAGTCAGCATGAGTATGAGAATGAATATCAAACTGCTACGCAGGTAACACAAGCCTCATCGTCGCCCATGCTTGGAGGACCCAATGATCCAAGTGTGTTGTTTGCTTTCAAATGTCACAAAGCCAAAAAAATATGGGAAGATCCAGTAAGTAAAATACACAATTTTTTAAAATTATTATTTCAAACGGTTACAATATGTAAATTAATGTGTTCTTTTTTTTTTTAAATATGTAGAATTTTCAAAAGATCATTGGTTCCCAGACTCGAAAGAAATCTATTGCCGCCTGGTCGTCAAATCCATTACCTGAAGGCCATCAATATTTTCATATAATTCAACAATCTGGATTGGAGGGTATCGGTGTTGGGGAATTAATTGCCCGGATCTATTCGGGATGAATATTTAAATACAAATTTAATTCTGATAATTATTACTAACATGAATTAATCCTAAATTAATTCAAATAATAATTTCAACAACAAATCATGCATATAAACAGTTTACGTAAATTCTATGCATGCGGAATTACTACGAGTTTACGTAAACGTACCTCTTGGAATGTCAATGGTCTTGTATATGAAAACACACCAAAAGTCCTTCCCAAGTATTCCCTAGTCCTTGCTCGACAATCCGGTGGAATGATACTCGCGAACAATTAACGAAAGGAAAAAATAAACTTTGTTGCACCACTTTTGTGGATTTACTAATTTTTCCAGCACATGGAATTACACTTGGGAATGAAAGAATCATCCCCTATTTATAGATGGGGTGGTGGGCGATTTTTAGTGTAGAAAAACAATGTGGGAAAATCTTTTCTTGATCTCCAAGAAATCTTGAATATATTTCCTATATTCTTTTCACCATAATTAAAATATTCCACAACAATCCCACCTCATCAAGTTATGGAATTTTTGAAATATTAGGAGAAGATTCCAAGATTTGGATCTTCTTGAATTTATGAGATATTCTTGTATTTCAAGAAATACATATCTTCCATAATATCTTTTCAAGAAAATCAAGAAAATCTTTCTTGCCCTCGTATTTCAAAATTTTCGAAAATAACTATGTGAATAACCAAGTGGGAGATTTCTTGAATTTAATGAGATAATCTTGTATTCCAAGAATACATATCTTCATTCCATAACAACATTCAAAGAAAAATTTTCTCCCCTTTTATCCATAAATTTCGAAAAATACAAGGAAAAATAGGCAACAAATTTATTTTATTTTTAAACACCTTTTTCAGTTATTGGACTTTATCTTGGGCTACTTGGGGGGCCTTTAGGAGAATTAAGATTGGACCTTCCAATGGACCTTGAATTATCAATATTGAGCCACAATATTATTCAAGCCCATAAATATTAATTAATCCCACTACATAATTAATATTGCACTATCCATCTTAATCCATATTACAGTTAATATGACTCCCGGTTATTATTTCCCGTGTTTAAGAATATCTAGCCCATTAATTAATTCAAGCCACTGAAATAACTTTCCATTAATTAATATCTTTTACCCTTGGTAAAGGAACGATTCAACATTATTATCCATACCAGAAACTAGTTCCACTTGCAAGATTTGGTATGATAAAACTTATGAACCTCCCAAGGGGGCAAATCGAACAAGCGTACTTGCACACGATTCTCCGTAATAAATCTTAGCAATCGCATGTGGACAATAATATTGCCCAAGATATAGGGTATTGAATCTCACTGATTCTCTTCCCATAATAAGTCAAAGCAATAGTTACTAACCACACGCAATCCTATTTAAGGAACGAAGATTAAGAAATAACTAACCACTGAGGTCTAATTCTTCCTAGTTCAGTTCTGAAGAATTTATCCTCCTGTAGGTCCTCTTCAATACATCAGTCATGCACTAGTGTAATCTCTTGGTTAAGACAAACCAATCTGAGCCTTACACTACAACCTTTCACGATGGATTGTTCATTTCCATCTAGGTCGTGAATGGTGTACTTTTAGTTACAAGGAACTGTTAATTTAATCTTCTGTGATCTTGGTATCACTAAATTAACTACAATGTAACACGTACTATTTAATGAACAGTTATGCAGTTAATATATGTAATATTCGATGATATTTAAAGCATTAGTGATAAACAATTTATTTCAGTAAATAAGTCCGAAATTAAGTTAGTCTGATTATACAAAGTAAAAACATACTTTCCAGTATAATTCCAACAATTGGGAGATTGATGTTTGAATCAAACAACATGCCCCTCATTACAACATTCGTTGAACGGTGGCACCCTGAAACAAATACGTTTCATATGCCTTTCGAGGAGATGACGATCACATTTCACGACGTTCACGCTATTCTTGGTAAACTGAAAATAAACTTAATATTTAAAAAATTAAATTTTGTACATGCTCATTAATTAATATCACTTATGACAAAAATAACTTTTTTCCAATGTAGGCTTGAGAATAAATGGTCTCCCCGTCGTTGGCAGCGGACCATGTCCTGACAATGCATTTATTAAGAGGTGTGGATCTAGGGGAGGCAATTTAAAAAGCACACTCCTTAAGGATATACTCAAGGCGTGTTTTAGTGGGCAGCTGAGCGATGCCTCTATTGCTCGAGGTTACCTGTGGTACTTGATGGGGAGTACACTCTTCGTTGATAAAACACGTGATGCTGTCCCCAACAAATATGTAAATGTGTTGGGTAATCTCGAGTCTGTCCTTCGATATGCATGGGGAGCCGCGACATTAGCTAATTTATATAAGCAGCTTGGGAAGGCATCCAGAATTGAGACGACAAAATTGTCGGGCTGCTTAACATTAATTGAGGTAAAAATTCAATTTCAATAATATTTCCAATTATATTTAATTAATACACTATTATCAATATATGTAACTAATAACTAAAAATCACATTTTTAATTTTCAGTGCTGGATATACGAGTACTTCCCTGACTTGCGCAAACGCAGTGAAGCTACCTCGTTTAACCCTGCCCACCCACGAGCATCGTACTGGAACATGACCCAGAAATTCCAAAACTCGACACGGGATCTTGTACATTACCGCAAACTGTTGGATAATTACCTTCGACTCATGTATGTTTATCATTCTTAAAACACCTTAATAGTAATAACGTCAGTAATAATTTAAGTGCCTTAACAAAATGACATATACAAATATTTTACTTACTTTATAGGTCAATTGGACTCCATACGACATTCCAGCCGATATCCCTGCCCCTTCATTATTTCATGGATGCATTCAGTTTCTTGACTTCGCCGAAGGGTATATGCCGAGGAGGGTTGCAAGGCAATATGGGAGAGTTCAGCCCATACCACCACCACCGATCGACTTAGATCTTGAACGTTCAAAATTCGGTACCAGTGCAGAGAGGTACAAAAAAGTGTATGGACCCACGGTGGCATATTGGAATGAAATGCAAAATCATTGTTACCGTCTCGGGGACCTTGGTACCTTCGCTGCAGTGCAGGACAGTACCACGGATGAGTATCCTGCATGGTATGCAAACATTACTCATCCGAGAGTACACAACGCTGCACATGGTGAGAATAATGTTTATGTCAGTGGCATGTCGAGGTCAGCTCACCAAAGGTTGGGACACGTGAGGCAAGAAACTCACGATTTGATCAATCAAGCTAGTGTTGATCCACAGTGTCCACCCTATATAATGCCTCAACTTGGCTCGATTGCCCATCATGCCGGTACCGCGACGGTCCCCGATCCTGCATATTGGGGACCGCAACACTCGTATCTCCCTGAACAATTCACACAAGACATAGCTCCTGGTTGGTGGTGGAACAGATACAAATGACAACAACAATAGTAATTTTTTATTTTTTTTTTGTAGCAGAATTATTTATTTGTATTTTATTGTTTTATATGATTAATTATGATTCCAATTTTTTTTCTCTAGTTTAAATGTTTTAACATCTTTTGGTAAAGATCACTAATAATATAGAAATTGCTTGCTTATTTAAAAGATGAGTGCAAAAACTAATATATTTGTATATTTTATTAAAAGATATAAAAACCCTAAACCCTTAAATCTATAAAAACTAATATATTTGTATATCTTACTAAAGGATGAGTGCAAAAAAAATAATATAAAAAAATGTCAACACTGGCGATAAGCAGAAAAGACCCCCAATGTTGCTGTGGTTGGACGATGATGGAAGATAATGCATTAGTAATCATAAATAATATTGCGTTTTAACTTTTTATAAGTAATGAAATTCTTAATGTGGACGAACTAATTGGACAACAGTTTCATTTCACGATTTGGACACTGTGTGAATAACGTGGTACAGAGCATATGCTGCAAGTACCTTGACCCAAAATGGACAAACTGGCCCATGGTTCCTTCGGGAACACATGTGAACTATATTCCAAGTAGGTTTTATCATGTTTGTATTTTACACTTATTATTATTTTTGTGAACACATGTGCATCTTATTTATTTTAATTACAGGGTAAATTCAAGATGAATGGAGATCCAGCTGATTTTAAAATAGAATTCTTCAAAGTTTGTGCAACATTCATGCGTTAAGGATGGACAGCTGCTAAAATACATGTTGACGAACCTGAAGGGTCACTGATAAAAAGAAAACCGTGGTTTGATTGGGGAAATGACATTTAAATTCATGTAGCTTTTTTTATTAAGACTGTATTAAATTGATGTTTACTATTATTTTGAAAACGTATTTTTGGACTGTTTAATATTATTTGTATAAAATTAATGCTTAATATTAATTACTGTATAAACCAACTACATATTATTTGTACACCCTGGTCAACAACTAAATAAATTTTTAATTGTAAATCATAAAAAATAATTATAAATTATAAATAAATAGAATATTATAAAATTTTAAAAAAAATGATTTTTTTTTTAAAAAAAAAAGAGGCTTCGCATGGTCAACGCGACGGAACACGTCCAGGTCTCATGGTCAACGCGACGTAGACTAATCCCGTCGCATAGACTGTGCGATCGAAGCAAAAAAAAAAAAATAGCCGTCGCATAGGCCATGCCACGGAGTATAACATGGTCGCATGGCCAGAGCGTCGGCGTGTACGAGATTACACCAAATCAATAGTCACTTTTGTGTATATAGCATAACTCTTAATTAACCCCCAACCGGCCCAAACATGAATAAGTGTTTTCTTGATGCAAACGCTTCCATTATCGTTGCCCCACCCTGCTATCTGCACATGATCACTAGAAAGCATATAACTTCTTCTGACAAATCCTATTTATTGCAAAAATTCTAAATTTGCACTTCAATTTAATTAATTTATAAAGAACAGCGAGTGGTGCTGTAATGACTCGATCGAACGCGAAACATCCGGCATTAAAGGGTGAGGAGTGTTTTCATTCGCTTGGATTCCTCTGTGCCACAATACCCTATTCCACTCTTATTCCACATCTTCTTAAATTGACACTTGTCCCATGATTTTTTTATTTAAAATTTTAAAATCTATATCCTAAATTAAGAATCCTAAACCCTAAATCATGAATCATTCGGGCCGAGTGAACCATGAACCACTTGGGCCGGGTTAAGTCCGGGTCGAGTAACAAAAAAAATGGAAAAAAGAAAAATTGAAAAAGAAAATTTATATATTTTTTTAAAATTTTAAATAATTAAAATATGATGTGGAACAGGAGTTGAATAGGGTATTGTGGAACAGAGGAATCCATGTGGTTTTCATTCGTTATTTCACGGTACATGAACATATATATACTCATACAAAGGTTAAAATGACAATTTCTTTATAAACACCAAAATGAATACCAATAAGCTAGATTTTGTATGTATCCGGGTGCACCGTGAATTTATAGTGCATTTTAGAAGCGTGCAACTTGTTATGCTGAAAAGTGTGACTTATTTATACAGAAAAGTGCAACTGTTAATAGGGGAACATAGTTGCATGCTTTTGTTTGGAATAGTTGCACGTTTTTATTTTGTAAGTTGCACGTTTTTAAAATGTACTATGAGTGCACGGTACACCCGGATGCACATGAGACCCACTCATACCAATAGTGTAATAAATTTAAACGTCTTATTAAGCAAGTAAGCTCATTAGCTAACTCGTATATGAGACGATCTCATAGATTTGATAGATCTTGTCTCATGTGCGAATTAGCTAATGAGCATATGTAACGAGGTTGTTTGAATTTATTACAATATTTGATTTTTCAAAGGATTCCATGATATCATTTACGTATATGGTCCATGAGTTTATGAGATTCCAACTCAAATATTTTAAGCTAGAGTATATGACTTGCCTAAATATTTAAATGGTTTAATATCGTGAAGTTCCTCTAAATAATTTTTTTATAGGAAGTATAGTAGGGTTGTTAAACGAAATGAGCAGCTCGAGAGCTCGGTTCGGTTTGACTCGTTAAGACTAGAACTCGCTCATTTATATTGATAAATGAGTCGAACTCAAGCTCGTAAAATTTTGAATTTAATAACAAACCTACTTGATCTCTGATTTATTAGGCTCAATGACCAAGAATTTTTTTGTAATTCTATTTGGCTCGTTAGGCTCAACCGTTAGATTTGTCTGCAAATCGAGTCGGACTCCATTTTCAACTTGTTAACGTAATCGAACTCGACTGGACTGAAATAGCAACTACAGTGTATAGTAAAGTTGAATTTAACTGGATTTCAAATTTTTTGTATCGAGTCCCAAAACTCATGATGATTTGGGATTCCAAAATCTAATTGCGAGAACAAACATGTTCAAAAGGACATCAAGTTAAACACAAAATAGACAATCTCGCTCAAAATTTATGAAATTGAACTAATTTGTTCTTGCTCATTTATGTTCGCTAAAATTTATTAAAAATAAAAACAACGTGCTAAAACAATCCTTCATTTCTCATCATACGATAGTGAAAAAAAATCTTTGATTATTAGTGTTAAGAGAAAAATATAAATGAATTAATTTTGCACCTCTCTAGCTATAAATTCGAACTTTTAGATGATACATAATTCTTTCATGCTGAAAGCAACTTCACTCATATTCGATTGCATGTCCACTCATGAATGATACATCAAGTTAGCTAATGGAGTAATATAAATGGATAAATATATTTCTCCATAAGTATGAACTCATTGATGAGAAGAAATTCTTTTATATAGTATAGATTTAGAGTAGTATACAATACATGAAGTTGGGTAATACATCTGAATTTATAAAACATAATAATTTTGAATGATTATTTCTGCCACATGCTTACTGCATAACAGGAAACATGGAGGAAATTTATTAGACAGAGAGCAAATGTGATGGCAAATTAACAAGTTTGGAGATGATAATAATTTTTAAAAAAAAGTATGATGGTTGAAGGTGATAAAGGTCCCCCCACCTGATTCATCTGAATTAAATCCATTTATGAGGAGCATGCAAGCTTCTCGAATCAACGGATCTAGAATTTTACTTTTAAGAGATTGACAAAAGTTTTGTTAATATAATAAGGGGCGTATTTAAATTTTTACTTTAACTAATTATAAAATAAATATTAAATAAAAAAATATTCAACATATAAAAATAAAAAATTAATTCAATATCCAAATGGGGGCGATCACAACCGCATGCGTCCCCTTCAAATTCATCTCTAATCTCTAATTAAAATAAAAGTAAATATTTTGTACAACGATTGTACTGTATAATTAATGCATAATTAATGATATTCAATAAAAATAATTAATATTATCTAATAAAAATAATTAATAATATTTAAATTGCATGGTGCACCCTGAGTTATATATATCTTTCCCTTAGCATAATCATGTGCAGTTACAAATAATTGGGAGTGAATGCTTGAAGTTAGGGGTGTGAATAGGTCAGATTACCCGACAGGGGCCTACGGCCTATCTATTAAATCTCAGCTCGGCTCGGCTCGCCTTGTTTAATAATCAAGTCAGACTCAAACATTTTTAAAAGCATATTTACTTAAATAATGTTTTTTGAACTTTTTTCGTAAAGTTCTTTTAAAGCCTCAACAGATCTAACCTATTTAATTATATATACATATAATTATATAATTGTAAATAATATATTAATAAAATAGATAATATTTAATGCTAATAACTAGTAGTAGTATATTTTGATAATTTGATGAAGCACTTAGTATTGTTATTTGTACACTTAAAATTTTTATAGGTGCGATTTTGAATTTTTTTTATAATGAATAGTAGTTATAATAAGGTTGTAAAAAAAAAATCTTAAATATGGGCTTTTAAAATGATTCCAGATCAGAACTATTTAATAAAAAAGTCATGTCCAAGCTTTTAAAAAATCTTATAATAGATAACAGATCAGATTTTGACCAAAAATTAAATATCAGACCCAAATTTTTTTATATGAGATCTAACTCGGCCATGCCTATTCCCACCCATACTTGTAGTGGTCTAAATAAAAAGAGTGGTGAATTATAAAATTTGAAGGGCCCGATGACCCTCTAAATCAGTCCCTGCATAATCTAGAAATGAAATATTAGTGGCCGACCTTCATATATAAGTCTAATAAAGATGGCCTTAAATCAAAAAGGTCACACCAGGCATGTGAATTCCAGCTTCATATTCAAATAAAAAATATTATCCAATGAAATTTATTTATATTATAAAATTTATATCATCACACTTATAAATTAATAATATAATACTTACCAATTAATATCATTACACTTATAAATTAAAATCATAACATTAATGTTATAAATATTAATTTATAAGAGTAGTGATATCAGCAAGTTTCATACTATAAACAAGTTTCACAAACGAGTTTGTCAAATAAATATGTCGGTACTGAACACCACTACAAGAAAATAGTGTTGCCTATGAAATTTTTCAACAATTTGTGAACATGCCTATGAAATTTTCAACGAAAATACTTTTGTCAATAAATAGTATGACTTGCCTACATTTTTTTTTAATTATATAAGTTATTTTTAAACTACAAATATAATTGTCTAGGGAAATGTAAATTGCCTAGAAAATTATTTGCGTTGGGTAAGTTTGTCTATGAAAATTACAAATATATAGGTAGATTGCTCGTAGGTAATTTGTTTGCCTATAAATTTTTTTTATAATTTTTTTAAAGATTATTAAAAAAATTAGTAGACAATCCTCACTTTTTACGTACTAAATTATTTTTGTAAGAAAATTTTGTAACCATTTAAAAATTTTCGTACACGCTCTTGCAAGACTAAGCAGGGATTTGGATTCTGTGCACATAGATCCCTATGAATTTATAATACATTTTTAGTTGAGTAAAACAGTGTTGTACTGTTTTAAATTCAAATACATAATAAACTCGTATGAATTTATTACACATCACGATATTGTTCAGCACACGATCCAAATTCGATTATACATATGTATGCTTACTTGCGTGTTGCAATTGGATACAGGCACGAATTTAGTGTCGTGCCGTTTTCCATGGAATTAATTTATTTATATATATATAATTGTGAGAAATCTTAAAAATAATTAGGGCGTGACTATTGACACCCACAAATTTTTCAATTCACATAAAAAAAAAATCCTAAAGTTTTCAAAACACCGTGTCTTCCCTGCAGCTTCCTAGCATAATATGTGTAAAAATATCATCATTAAAAAATAATTAGAATAATATATTGATGTGAGTTGAAAAAGAGAATTAATCTGAGAAGATATTCCTTATGATTGCAATGTAAATGGAATCGCTGCTCCATTACTCCATTACTTGACAAAGAAACACTCATCCCCAAAAAGCAATGCATCTGTTGTCAAATTAATTTCGCAACTAATTAATTCGTCATACTTTAAATAATTTTGTCAATTGATTATGCAGAAATGGCCATCGAGACGAGGATATTGTTGCGGACCAAAAACGCCTGTCGATGAGAGGATACTGAAATGTTTTTCGAGAGGGAGGAGTGGGTGTAAATAATCAGGGTTATAGTTGTAAATTTTTAGGAGGTAGATTAAGAAACATAGAAAATTATTAAAATATTTGGTGGGTTAACTTAACAGCGGGTGTACTAAGCAACTTTGTGGATGTGAATAGTCGCAGCCAAATAATTATTTTCGTAACAATTATTTTTACCCATATCTTACTAAAAAAAATTCTACCAACTAAAAAAAATGAAAAGTGAATCATTTGGGTAAATTTTATATTTTAAAAAAAATATATTGATCATTTCACAAAAAAATGGGTTGGAATTTTTTTTCTAATGAAAATCAGCAAAAAACTTCTTCTTTTATTAAAATGGGTACTTTTCTTTCTTGTTTTTTCCTAAAAAATTTTAATTTATAAAGTTTAATCATTTTGCTCCCCTCGATTTATAAAATTTTTGCTCCCTTGGAATATTTTTTAATACTAATATTTTACTATATTATAACATAAACATTTTTGTCCCTTTTAGAACAAAATTCAAGATACATTCCTGATCGGATGGTCTTGATCATTAGGTATCTCACTCTACGTAGCTTTTTACTAAATTGAGAGGTTCAATAATCATGAACATACCAAACTAACGGAAGCATATAAATAATCTAAATAATAATCAAATAAATAGTCAAAGTGACTTAGCTCATGTGGTTAGAGCACCACTACTTAGACCAAGAGGTTTTGAGTTCGAAACATGCTGCCCCCTAATGGGATTTAAGTGGGATTTCAATCCTCCTTGAGTATTCTCTGCTCTTTATGGGTTTGTTGCAGGTTCTCTCCACCATCTATGTGTTTGTTGCAGCAAGTGAAGAAGCAATTTGCAGAGAAGCAATCTGTTGTTGCTGCAAGTGAAGAATCCTTGAGCATTCTCTGCTCTTTATGGGTTTGTTGCAGGTTCTCTCCACCCTCTATGTGTTGTTGCAACAAAGAATAAGCAATTTGCGGAGAAGCAATCTGTTGTTGCAGCAAGTGAAGAAGCCATTTGCGGAGAAGCAATCTGCGGAGCCAGACGAAGAAGGAAAAAGATGCGCTGCGGTTGAGGTTCCGGTTGATAGCAGGACAAAATATATGTGCCACAACGTGCGGTGGATAATGCCTTAGTCCGGACTTAGCCCATTATACCACGAGCTCATATCTAGGGTCACTCTCAGTTTAGCGAAATTTGCGTAATCCTCCTCCGATCCTCACGCTTGGTTCGAGACAGGAATTTGCGTCATCCTCCTCCGATCCTCACGCTTGGTTCGAGGCAGATCTTCTCCCTAGTTGGGTTTGAAGAATTAACTTCTTTAGAGAGATTAATTATTCTAATTGAGTTGTATTCTTTTTGTCAAAATAAAAAAAAATCAAATAAATAGTTGGATGTTTCTCAAAGAAACAACTCGGTTTTTGTGGATGAGCTAAAAAGTATTTTTATATATTATAGGACCAAATAGTTCCTGTAAAATCACGTACGAAGTTTTGATATTTTTTACAACTTAATCACGTTTTATTTTTTATAACTTTAGCTATATATGTCATAAAACATCCTTCCTTATAACTTTGCAATTTGACTAGATGCTATTTTCCAAGGCAAAGTATAGAGTGAACTAGTTTAACGGTGAAATTGGTTAAAGAATGTGACTGATATTAATAAATGTATGACTTTTTACTATAAAGGGTGTGATTTTTTACTATAAAAGATATTACTCATAAAAGTGAAGGGTGTGACTTATATTACTTAATATTATGTTTGTAAAAAAAAAAAAAAAAACTAATTTCACGGTAAACAAGTTTTACAGTATACCAACTCTTTCTAAAAATGTAAAAATATCATGAATTTATTTTGTACAGACTTTTACACTAAATTGCATCATTGGTGTTAAAATTGTTAATAATACAGCAGTGGCGAAAAAACGTAAGCGCAAAAAAACACAACCGAACCGAGTCAAGGATAAATCATTTTCCCCGCAAGACAAAATACTCCCTGAATAGTGCTCACAGGATCGTGCGTAATTGTCCCAAAAGGTAAAACGGTTCAAGTATTATATCAGTAGCACCACTGAAAATAATACTATCGTCGAACTATATCAGAGTATGAGCAGAGAGATGGAAAGAAGATATGTACGCAGAATTGCGAGTTGTATTTTCGTAGGGTTCAAAAAATTAACTGAAAGGAATTCTGAGGGTCTATATAGACGGAATTCTGAAGAGGATTTGAGGAAAACGTGGGAAGCCCACAAATTTCGTGGTCGGTTATGACCGCACGAATTCAGCGGGGCGGTTTTGACTGCATGAGACCATCCAGGTTCGTTGAACCTATGATTCGAATTCAAATTTCGAATCACGGATAAGCTTAGCTCCGCGCACGGATAAGTCAGGACTCCTGGGCCGACCCAAATCCGGATGGGCCACCCAATTAATTAGGTCCAAAAATAAATGGCCCAAATTAAGATTTTGGGTATCTAAAAAGATAGATGGGCCCCAAAGCCCACCCAAAGCCCAATTACCACGAACCACGAATCCAGGCCCGGGCAGGGCGGGGCGCGCTCGCGTGGTTCATGGTTAGAATCTCCATGCACCATTTTGGAGAACATGACCATAAGCTTCTATTTATACTAGGAAACTTTCCTTCTAGTTTCCAATGTGGGATGAGTGGGAAGACTATACTTGGTCAACACTCAAGCACTAATTACTCTCTCACTAGAGCATTAATGTCTCATCTTCTTTAATTAATTTCTCACTCACCGAAATTCAATTTTGAGATATTAAATATACCACGATCATCTACTCCGTGGGTAGAACGATCTCGTCACGTTTAATTTATAAAAAATAATGTTTTAATTCCTCAATAATTTGGTCAAACTTGAGTTCTAGGACACTCTCAAAACCAAATTTCCAATAATCCCCCACATGAGTGAAAATTGCATCTATACAGATTTATGATCATCGTTTAGCTCATTTGAGACTTTGTTGCTTCAGGATAAGTAGTTTGTGGCTTTGAACTTTCCTTAGCTCAGCACTGTCGGGTACACAGCGATTTAGTGGACATAGTGCCTTGAACTAATCCACCTTAATGTATACCTTACATGCAGTGCAGACACAAGTCAGTCTCGACTCCGTTTCGTTCTCATAATTTTGTCCGTTTTAGCCATGGACGCCCTTTTGTGTTTCATAAATGTTTGGTCGAAGCGGCCCTCACTTCTTATTTATATAGGTGATCTCCTCTCGAGTATCCCGTCATACTCAGTCCCAACTGGACCTCTAGGAACCATTAAAAGTCAAAGACTTAACCTTTACCACATTTACGGGTGCTCAACACTTGACTTACTGCTGTCAGGAATGGTCATGATTTTCAAGTGTTGTACAATTAACATTCACAGTTTGATTTTCCCTTTTGAACCAAGTTCTTGGGATCTCCAGTTATCATGGTTGGGTTTCCACTGTTTCAGTTTTTCTTTGTGGATTTCAGACCCATTCCCTCTACCAGCTTATTCATTTGATCTCAGCATATGTTCTTTGTGAGCCGATCCACTATGTTATCCTTTGACCTTACATAGTCAATGGTTATAACCCCAGTTGAGATCAAATGTTTAACAGAGTTATGTCGACGACAGATATGTCTCGACTTTCCATTATACATACTGTTCGAAGCTCTACCTATAGCAGCTTGACAGTCACAATATACCATTACCGATGGTACAGGTTTGTTCCAACAAAGAATGTCTTCCAGGAAATTACGAAGCCATTCTGCTTCTTCACCAGCTTGATCTAAAGCGATGAATTTTGATTCCATTGTGGAATGGGCTATACACGTTTGTTTTGTGGATTTCCACGATACAGCCGCTCCTCCAATAGTGAACACATATCCACTAGTGGAAAATGAGTCTTTTGTATCCGATATCCAATTAACATCGCTATACCCTTCAAGTATAGCTGGATACCTTGTATAGTGTAGCCCAAGGTCAAGGGTGTACTTTAAGTATCTTAAAACCCTTCTGAGAGCTTTCCAATGATTCTGACTTGGATTGCTCGTGTACCTGCTCAGCTTGTTTACAGCACATGCAAGATCAGGATGTGTGCAATTCGTAATGTACATCACGCTTCCAATGATCCTTGCATATTTCGATTGAGCCACAGGTTCTCCTCTGTTCTTCTTCAGATGAACATTGTGTTCCAGATGTGTTTTAGCATGTGGATCATCAAATGCATTGAATTTCTTCAACACTCTCTCAACGTAATGAAATTATGTCAAAGAGATTCCATTTGATGTTCTCTCAATTTTGATTCCAAGAATCACATCTGCTAATCCCATGTCTTTCATGTCAAAATTTTGATTTAACATGTTTTTCGGATTAACGATGACATTGTGATTGTTACCCATGATTAACATGTCATAGACATATAAACATATGATAACAAAACCATTTGATGCTTCCTTCACATAAACACACTTATCACATTCGTTAATTCAAAACCCATTTGACAACATGATGTTGTCAAACTTTAGGTGCCAGATCTTGTTTAAGTCCATATAGTGATCGAACGAGTTTACACACCTTTTTCTCATTTCTAGGTGTAATGTAACCTTCAGGTTGATCCATGTATATTTCCGCATCGATCTCACCATTAAGAAACACAGTCTTTACATCCATCTGATGTATTTTGAGATTGTGCAAGGCAACAATCACGATAAGTACACGAATGGATGTGATTCTCGTAACAGGTGAATAGGTGTCAAATAAATCATACCCTTTCTTTTGTTTAAAACCCTTTGCAATCAAACGGGCTTTATACTTTTCAACTGATCCATCTGCTTTATATTTTCTTTTAAGGATCCACTTACATCCTAAGGTCTTGCAACCTTTGGGGAGGTCAACCAACTCCCACGTGCAATTTTGCAGAATTGAATTGCATTCGCTATTAATAGCTTCTTTCCAAAGCGGAGCATCCGATCTGGACATAGCTTCTTTGATAGACTGAGGTTCGTCTTCCAAAACGTAAGTGATGAAGTCTGGACCATAAGTCTTATCAATTCTAGCTCGTTTACTACGTCTTGGTTCTTCACTCTCTTGAGTGGAAGGACATGCAGTGTCATCTGATTTTTCGTGTGTTCGTTTATTTGAATTCACTTCTTCTTTATCCCTACAAGGGAAGACATTTTCAAAGAATACAACATTTCTTGATTCTATTGTAGTGCCTACTGTCATATCGGGTATCTCTGATTTGTGAATCAAGAATCGATAAGCACTACTGTTGAAGGCATTGTTGGGGAATGAGTCGCACAGATCTATTCGGGGTGAATATTTAAATACAAATTTAATTCATTAATTATTACTAGCATGAATTAATCCTATATTAATTCAAATAATAATTGCAACAACATATCATGCATATAAAAAGCCACGTAAAACCTACGCATGCGGAATCTACGGGTTTACGTGAACGTACCTCTCGGGATGGCAGTGGCTTTGGTCGGACGGACTAACCAAAAGGACTTCCCAAGTATTCCCTTAGCCCTTGCTCGACAATCCGGTGGAAGGATACTCGCGAACAATTAACAAAAGGAAAAAAATAAACTTTGTTGCACCACTTATGTGGATTTGCTAATATTTCCAGCACATGAAATTGTACTTGGGAATGAACTAATCATCCCCTATATATAGGAGAGGAGGGGGACTAAATTTTTGTTATTTTTCAATGTGGGATAAGACTTTTCTTGGTCACCAAGAAATCTTGAATATATCCCATATATTCTCTTTCCCATAATTAAAATATTCCACAAAAATCCCACCTTCTCTATTATGGCATAAATTTCGAAAATATTAAGTGTGCAAGAATCCAAGATTTGGATCTTCTTGAATTTATGAGATATTCTTGTATTTCAAGAAATACATATCTTCCATAAATATCTTTTCAAGAAAATCAAGAAAATCTTTCTTGCCCACTATATTTCCAAAAATTTCGAAATTTCTTAATGAATAACCAAGTGGGAGATTTCTTGAATTTAATGAGATAATCTTGTATTCCAAGAATACATATCTTCATTCCAAAAAAAAATCAAAGAAAATCTTTCTCCCTCTTTTATCCATAATTTTCGAAAATAATTAGAGAAATATTAAGCAACAATATTTATTTTATTTTAATCACCTTTTCAGTTATTGGACTATATGTTGGGCTACTCAGGGGGCCTTTAGGAGAATTAAGATTGGACCTTCTAATGGATCTTGAATATCTAATATTGAGCCACAATATAATTCAAGCCCATAAATATTAATTAATCCCACTACATAATTAATATTGTACTATCCATCTTAACCCATATTACAGTCAATATGGCTCCCGGTCATTATTTCCCGTGTTTAAGATTATCTAGCCCATTAATTAATTCAAGCCACTGAAATAACTTTCCGTTAATTAATATCTTTTGTCCTTGGTCGAGGAACGGTTCAACATTATTATCCATACCGGAAACTAATTCCACTTGCAAGATTTGGTATGATAAAACTTATGAACCTCCCAAGGGGGCAAATCAAGCAAGCGTACTTGCACACGATTCTTCGTATTAAATCTTAGCAATCACATGTGACCAATAATATTGCCCAAGATAAAAAGCATTGAATCTCTCTCTGATTCGCTACCCATGATAAGTCAAAGCAATAGTTACCGATCCCACGTGATCCTATTTAAGGGACGAAGGTTAAGAAACAACGAACCACTGAGGTCTAATTCTTCCTTGTTCAGTTCTGAAGAATTTATCCTCCTGTAGGTCCTATTCAGCGCATCAGTCATGCACTAGTGTAATCTCTTGGTCAAGACAAACCAATCTGAGCCTTACACCTCAACCTTTCGCGATGGTTGTTCATTTCCATCTAGGTCGTGAATGGCGTACTTATAGTTACAAGGGACTGTTAATTTAATCTTCTGTGATCGGGTATCACTAAATTAACTACAGTGTAACACGTACGAATTATTGAACAGTTATGCAGTAAATATATATAACATTCAATCATATTTAAAGCATCAGTGATAAACAATTTATTTCAGTAAATAAGTCTGGAAATTCAGTTTCGATTATACAAAGTAAAAGCATACTTTTCAGTATAATCCCAACAGGCATATCCTATAAAGATGCAATCGACCGTTTTAGGTCCGATTCTCACTTGTTTAGGAATTGACACTTCAACTTTAGCCAAACACCCCCACATTTTTGTTGGAATTTAGAGGCACGTAAACAAATAATACATGCGTAGCAAAAATAAACAGTTCACCAACAACGAACATATAATTGCATAAACGATTACAATAATCATAACGAGAAACCTTACAGTGATTCGATAGCAGATTTCTCAACTATGATATCAACGTAATCCCCTTGGACAGACTTGCACAGATCTGCCAGAGTTGAATCTGAGACGGAATTTGCTAGGAAAATTCCTAATCTAGATTTTATGGAGAAACTAGGTTTTCTTAAAACAACGTTAAATAATGAATCCCAGGATGTCATATATATAGGGAAAAATTAGCTTAAATCTTAGGTAATCTTTATTAGGAAGATAATCCCTAATCTTGCAAAACAAATCTAAAAGATATGTTTTTCCCTACGGATATTTTCCTACAATAATATTCCATAATATTATTTTGGGATTCCTATTTAATTAAATCTAATTTAATTAAATAGTAATAATAATTAATTCTAAATTAATATATTATTAATTCTCCATAAATTAAATATTAAATCCAGTTTAATACTTAACCAACCAACCATAATCCGCACACGGGAGTTACTTGTTGTGTGACCCATATGCCCTCATATATCGATCGATTAGTCAAACTAACGATCTTAATTGAACCCTAGACAATAAATCAAACATTCTCAATATATGAGGTACATTGCGAGAAACGTGCAACTACCTGTAACTGTAACATGGGCTATTACGATTTCCTCCTTTCATTCACGAATACTCGATTAGTGTTGAACATGATGAAGTGTCTATTCAAATAACTTAATCAATTTATCTCTAATCACTAATTGATCACTTATGTCACACTTGGCCACAAAGTCCAAGTTGACGTGCATCGGCCGATGACTTAGATCCAATTATGATGAGAAGATGAGTATTCTCTCTAAATCCATGTTGAGGAATGAATCATATTCTTGGCTCAACTACCACGCACATGTACTTCGTGATGAACTCAATCCAAGCCATATCTACCCATAGACGGGTGCAAGCATCGGTCATGGTCAAAGTTTATCACTCCACACATGTCGTGCGTATTGACCTCAAGTCAAAGGAGTATCGCATCGCTCCCACTAACCGAGACACCCGTAGACACATATAGTGGAACTACATCAAACGGTTTCTCGGATGGGTATACCAATACCCTCTAAGGTATTAGTGCATCCATCATGAGAAACCTAGTATCTCGTAGTAAGTGAGATCTCACTACACTTTCTAAGAGTATGATGCAGATCGCACACCAATCTCCATTGCATCATCAATATCTCATTCTTGATGATCTTTGATCAGGGATATTTGAGAATCATGCTTAAGTCAAATGAGTTCTCACAACCTCAATAACAACAATGACTCATGGGAACACTTGTACGAATAAATGCAAACAATCAAACATAATATTCAAACAAATGTATTGCCATACATTAATATTAAATGAACTAATATTAAGTCAAACTGAATATCATCGAGTATTATGTCCTTACAATAGATTGTCTCTATGACACTAACACTAACAATCTTCCACTTGGACTAGAGTCAATCACCTACATGTCTAACCCTTAGACCATCAAATGTCTAGTGTGTACATGAACACTCTGTGTTTTGGTGAAAAGATCTGCCAAATTAAATATGTGGGAATACATTTTAATTCTATTTCTCCTATCGGTATGATCTCCCTGATCAAATGATAAGTCTAGGTATATGCTCATTTACGCTAGTTGATCTCGGTTCCTTTGCTTGCGCAATCGCACCAGCATTGTCTCAATAAAACTTTATTAGACAACTAGTACTCGGAACTACCCCTAGTTCTCTTAAGAACTATAAAATCCAGACAGTCTCCTTGAGGCTTCTGATACAACAATGTACTAAACATCGATTGTTGAGACTGCGGTCCTTTTGCTTGGAACTATTCCAACTGACCACCTCATTATTGAGAGTGAAACGTAACCTGACTTTGATTTGTGATCATCACAGTCGGATTGGAAACTTGTGTCATCATAACCAGTGACTACTAGTTCAGACTGTCCACCATAGATAAGGAAATATTCTTTAGTTCGTCTAAGATACTTTAGAATGGTCGCAACAACAATCCAGTGAGACTCACCAGAATTCTGTTGGTATCTATCAGTGATGTTGATAGCGTAGGCCACGTTTGTGTTAGTGTTAGTGTCTTAGAGACAATCTATTGTAAGGACATAATACTCGATGATATTCAATTTGATTTAATATTATAGTTCACTAATATTAAATGTATGGCAATACACTTGTCTGAATATTATGTTTGATTGTTTGCATTTATTCATACAAGTGTTCCCATGAATCATTGCTGTCACTGAGGTTGAGAGAACTCAGATGACCTAAGCATGATTCTCAAATAGCTCCAATCAAGGATCATCAAGAATGGGATATTGATGATGCAATGGAGATTGGTGTGCGATCTGCATCATACTCTTAGAGAGTGTAGTAAGATCTCACTTACTACGAGATACTAGGTATCTCATGATGGATGCACAAATACCTTAGAGGGTATTGGTATACCCATTCGAGAAACCGTTTGATGTAGTTCCACTATATGTGTCTACGGGTGTCTCGGTTTGTGGGAGTGATGCGATACTCCTTTGACTTGAGGTTAATACGCACGACATGTGTGGAGTGATGAACTTTGACCATGACCGACGCTTGCACCCGTCTATGGGTAGATATGGCTTGGATTGAGTTCATCACGAAGTACATGTGCGTGGTAGTTGAGCCAAGAATATGATTCATTCCTCAACATGGATTTAGAGAGAATACTCATCTTCTCATCATAATTGGATCTAAGTCATCGGCCGATGCACGTCAACTTAGACTTTGTGGCTAAGTGTGACATACATGATCAATTAGTGATTAGAGATAAATTGATTAAGTTATTTGAATAGACACTTCATCATGTTCAAGACTTAATAGAGTATTCGCGAATGATATGAGTAAATCGTAATAACCCATGTTTCAGTTACAGGTAGTTGCACTTTTCTCGCAACGTACCTCATATATTGAGAATGTCTGATTTATTGTCTAGGGTTCAATTAAGATCGTAAGTTTGACTAATCACTCGATATATGAGGGCCTATAGGTCACACAACAAGTAGTTCCCTTTTACGGATTATAGTTGGTTGATTAAATGTTAAATTGGATTTAATATTTAATTTATGGAGAAGTAATTAATAATAGATTAATTTAGAATTAATTATAATTAATATTTAATTAAATTGGATTTAATTAAATAAGAATTCCCAATAATTGTATTTGGAATATAATTGTAGGATTTAATTTATATGGAAATAAATCATAGAGATTTTCATATAAGACATTTAAATCTGTAGAGATTTATATTTAGGGAATTAAATTAAAAGAAATTAATTTAATTCAAGATTAGGAATTTTATTTCCCTAATTGGGCTAGCTTGGGGAATAAGCTAAGCCTCCCTATATATACAAGCTCTTGGGAATTCACAAAGAGAATCACTTCATATTTTCTCCATAAGATCTAGAATTAGAATTTTCCTAGCAAATTTATCTCGGGATTCAACACTGGCAAATCTGTGCAAGTCCGTAATTGGGGATTACGTGGATACCACAGTAGAGGAAACTGTATACGAATTGTTGTAAGAATTCTGTTTACGTTTACTCGTATTTAATTATACAATTAATTGTTCATTGTTGGTGAACTGTTTATTTTTGCTGCGCATGTATTATGAGTTTACGTGCCTCCAAATTCTAACAGTGGTATCAGAACATCAGCTCTTAATTTAATTGTGTAATTGATGATTTATTTAAAAGTTTTTTTTTTACATAAATCGGTACGGCCAAAATTACTTTTGGACCGCACTATCTTGTTTGTTCACTGGGCGTGTGCTTTATGCCTTTTATTATGATAATTGTGTTTATTTGATAAACAAAACACTCCTTTTATTTTCCTATTGCTTTGTCTTCATCACTTTGCCTGTTAGGGTTTTCTGCGACCGCTGTCCTTCATCCTCTCGCCCTCCGCCGCGTTTTCGCATCCAAAGCCAGGCACCACGGCTTCGCACGAGTTGGCGGCGCAACGCCGTGACTCGCGTCGCTCGCGGGATGTCGCGATGGAGCGAATTCAGTGAGTTGGACCCGCGACGGCATGACCCTCGTCGGAGCGATTTCGATCCGATTTTCCCTGGATTTTCTTCGATTATTGGGGAATATGTTCGATTTGTTGATTTTGTTCCCGTCTTTGATGCGATTCGTGGCGAATCGGAGTCGCCTCACCTTGGAGCTGCGTCTGCCGTTCGTGTGATTACCACGGGGTCGCGCGCTATGTCGTTCGACAAACGCAGCGACGCACCGCCGTGCGCTTTGCGACCTGCTCGCTCCGCCTCTGTTTCGACCTGAGATGGTGTCGTAGGCCCTACCCCACGTGGGACTTAACTTGGTTGCAGCGTCGAGCCGCCCACGTGCGCCTAGCGGCGGCGGCAACTCAACTGCACGCGCCGCTTGGTTGCCCGACCCAGATGCGTGATTTTGTTTTGTGTTTTGGTTTGATGTGTTCAGTCTGTTGGACTTTCTTGAACACATTGGATGACACTAAGAACAATTTTTGACTGGTTTTGTGATTGAATTGGATTGAATCTGAAAACTAGTGTTGAATGTTGGTTACGATTGTCCCGAATGAGAGACGGTTTCAGGGCAGTGATGAGGAGGGACTGTTTTGCAAATTGAATTTTAAACAGGCCCTTCCGTGCAAATATTGAATAATTGCACTTGAGCTCTTGGCAAAATTAATAAAATCAATTTGTTTTAAATTTAATTGGATTGAATTTATGGCAAAATTAATAAAATTAATTTGTTTTAAATTTAATTGGATTGAATTTAAAAGGAATGGTAATAAAAGTTGGACTTTTATTTATAATTAATTAGATTAATTGAAGTCTGAAATTTGTTTTGAAATTAATAAAAGTTTATTTTTTAAAAACAAAATTAAAATAAGATTGTTGGTTGGACCAACATTGAGTTAATTGGATTAACTGTAATTTTAATAATTAATTAATTGAATAAAATTGAAATTGGATTTTAATTTTGTTTAAATAATTTCGATAAATTATTAAATCTCACTTGGTTAACTTATTTAAATTAATTAGTTAACGCATTTAGAGTCCGCATTATAATTGTTTGGGTAGGCGGCACTCAATACTTGTCGGACCGTATTAAATGTTTGGGTAGACGACGCCCATATAAATGTTAGTCCGTGTTAGTCCGTGTAAATCATGTTTGGGTAGGCGGCGCCCAGTAATTGCTCAAATGTGATGTAAATTAACATGTTGGATTTCGATTAAGCAATTAATACCCCGCCTTTAAAATGTTCCTCACTAAAATAAGGTTTTCTCATTTATTTGATAAGATGTCTTCCATCAAAATTAAAAGAAAATCGGAGATTTCGTTCCAATGAGTATTTAAGACCCTCATCTTTTGCTCAGATCTACATCTAACCAACTTGATGGTTGTAAACCAACTTAACTTTGTTTAACTCGCCCTCGCAGGGACAAAGGGTAAGGGACATCAGTCGAACTAGGTTCGACAAACTAGGAGTTGCAGTTTGCACTTGGTTTAGAGACCTACCAGTTATGCTATTGTTATATTCAGCCCTCGCTGAGATTATAATAGTAGTAATGTGGATCCTAGTCCATTATGATTTATATTAGATATAAATTCGTACTTTTTCGATGAGGTCGTTAAGTATGTGAAAATAATGGAGACAAAATAAACACAAAAGAAAGACCATGTTTATTTTGATTGCTGAGTATTGATCATAGGAATTATGGATTTTAATTCCCGTTTTATTTTATTTCTCTTGGTTAGTTGAAATGTATAACTGTTATTGAGATATGTTTTGGAAACAAACAAATTGGCTAGGCCAAATTTTCTGGACTGACACCGTAACATGTGTTTGGTGCTAAGGCAAGAAAAGATTGAGTACGTTTTGGACACGCCTATCCCGGTTACCCTTAAAGCTGGTATTCTGAGGCAGCCACGTTTGACGTAGCACCTCAGAAGAAGCATCAAGAGGATGCTTCCCAGACTCAGTATGTGATGTTTCTCGGCATGACTCCCGATGTACATAGGCAACATGAGAAAAATGGGTCCCTTCTTAGTGTTCAAGCATCTGAAGGATCTCTTTGATTCTGAATCTCGTTATGAGATTTATGAAGTGATGAGAGATCTGTTCAAATGCCGATTAACTAAAGGAGAGAAGATTTTACCTCATGTGCTTAAGATGATAGACCTAATTGAAAAAAAAAAACTTGGTAATTTAGGCTTTGAGCTAAAAGACCAACATTTTCATTTATGTTATCCTCCAATTGCTCCCGAATTCATATTTTAGCTTCATTGTGAACTACAATATGAATAAGACGGATGCGACCATGCCTAAACTTTACAACGTGCTCAAGACTTTTGAGTTCACTATCACTAAGATGGTGTTCAAAAGAAGGAGCGGGTAAACAAGGATGTGTGTCTCTACTGTAAGTAGAAAAGGACACTGGAAGAAGGACTGTAAGGTTTTGGTTGCTAAAAGAAAGAAACTAGGTGCTTCTAGCACTAGAACATGTATGTTTGTTATTAAGAAAAACATGTCCACTAATAGCGCTAACTGCTCGGTATTGGATACCGGATGTGGCTCTCACATTTGCACTAATGTGAAAGGGCTCATGTGTCATAGGACAGTTAGGGCGGGTGAAGTCGTCTTACACGTGGAAACGAAGCAAGAATTGCTGCTGAACGTGTGGGGACTTATGTGTTGGACTTACCCTTTGGTTTTAGATTGGAACTTAATGATGGTCATCTAGTTCTTTCTATTACTAGCAACATATATTTGTTGCATTGTGGATACGATGTTCTTAATATACAAAATAAAAGACTCAAACTTAGTAATCATGAAAACCCAACTTACTTATGGCATTGTAGAACTTGATCATGTAAACGAGAAAATAATTTCAAGGTTAAGAAAGTTAGACTACTTAACCCCATTCGACTTTGAGTCTTATGGTAATTTTGAATCTTATCTCATGGGCAAGATGATCAACAGACCCTTTTCTGGGAAATGGGTGCATTCCAAAGAAGTTCTAGAGTTGATCTACAACGGTCTTTGTGGAACATTGTCCACTCTAGCTAGGGGTCACTTCGGATACTTCATCACTTTTACTGATGATTTCTCAAGATACGGATACGTGTATCTTATGAAAGACAAATCCGAATCTTTTGAGAAATTCAAAGAGTTTAAGGCTAAAATAGAGAAGTAACTTGGTAAGAGTATCAAGACTCTTCGATCAGATCGAGGAGGTGAATACCTTAGCCATAAATTCACTGATTACTTGAAGTTACATGGAATCCATTTACAATGTACTCCTCCCGAAACACCTCAGATAAACGGTGTGTTCGAGAGGAGAAACCAAACCCTGTTAGACATGGTGAGGTCCATGATGAGTTTTTCTGTTTTCCAACATTCTTATGGGATACGCGTTACAAACCTCAATTTACATTTTAAATAGGATTCCATCTGAATCGGTTGAGCATACACCATATGAACCATGGTGTGGCAAGAAGCTAACTTTTACACATATCTAACATGGGGTTGCCCCGTGATTGTGAAAAGGATGCTTACCGACAAGTTGGAATCCAAATGTGAAAATGGTTACTTTGTGGGATATCCTAAAGAAACTAAAGGATATTACTTTTTTCTACCTGAGAAATAATCATTGATTGTTTCTAGGAAGACCAAGTTCCTCGAAGAAGACTATCTCTTTAAAGAACAAGGTCGTAAGCTGATAGAACTTGAAGAAATTCAAGAACCACAAATTAACAAAGAGACTGATATATTGTCAAAGCAACATGACAAGGAATCAGTGGGAGCATTCAACAACTTTCACAGTGGAAGTCTTTCACTAGGTGATAGTGTTTCAACAAGTGGGAGAGTAATTGGAGTAGGCTTGCCAGTGCAAGAACCTCCAAGTGGGCTGAATGAGAACAACATAGTTCAAACTCCCGCCCAAGAGGCATCTGAAAGTGTAGCTCTTGAGGATTCTTCGGACATTGATGAAATCGATGCACCACAAAATTTTTCACGATCAGAATGTACAACCTACACAACCACAACTCCGTAAGTATATTAGGAATTGTAATCCGCCCATTAGATACGGTTACCTCTTGGAGGAACTAGTTAATGTGGACATACCGGATAAGAACGATCCTAATACTTATTCTGAAACAATATCAAATATTGATTCAGGGAAGTGGCATGAAGCCATGAAATTCGAGATGGACTCAATGTACACCAATCAAGTCTCGGACTTGGTTGAGTTGCCTAAAGTAGTTAGACCCATATATTGCGATTGGGTCTTCATGCAAAAGACCAATGCAAATGGAAAAGTACAAACATACAAAGCTAGGTTGGTGGTGAAGGGTAATAGTCAACGAAGGCACTGACTATGATGAGACCTTCTCACCAGTTGCAAAGGTCAAGTCCATTCGAATTTTACTTGAGATAGCAGTACACTGTCATTATGAGATTTGACAGATGGACGTCAAAACAGCTTTCCTCAATGGAGACATTGATAAGGAAGTGTTTATGACTCAACCGGAAGGTTTCACATCTAAGTCAAATTCAATTCTAGTATGCAAGCTAAAGATATCCATTTATGGATTGAAGCAAACTTCTAGGAGTTGGAATATCCGATTTGACAAAGCTATCAAGTCTTTTGATTTCATCAAAAATTCGGAAGATCCTTGTATTTATTGTAAACACAACAGGAAGAATATTGTTTTCATAATCGTGTATGTCAATGACACATTGATTTTGAGAAACAATATCCCGTTAAAGCTGTCCGTTGAAGATTACTTATCGAAGACTTTCATGGTGAAGGATCTTTGTGAAGCCTGCTACATCTTAGGGATCAAGATCCAAAGGGATAGATCCAAGAGGATGTTGAGGCTGCATAGTTCACCTATGTAGACAAGGTGTTGAAGTGTTTTGCGATAGAGAACTCTAAGAGAGGGTCTCTACCGACAAATCATGGGATAAAGCTGTCAAAGAAGGATTGTCCTTCTGTTGAAGTTGATATCAAGCACATGAAATATGTCCCATATGCACATGCAATTGGGTCAATCATGTATGCCATGACTTGCACTAGGCCAAACGTGGCCTACGCTATCAACATCACTAATAGATACCAACAGAATCCGGGTGAGTCTCACTGGATTGTTGTCAAGACCATTCTGAAGTATCTTAGACGAACTCAAGAATGTTTCCTTGTCTATAGTGGACAGTCAGAACCAGTAGTGGTTATGCTGACGCAAGTTTCCAATCCGACTATGATGATTACAAATCACAGTCACGTTACGTTTCACTCTCAATAACGAGGCCGTCAGTTGGAATAGTTCCAAGTAAAAGGACCGCAGATTCAACAATCTAAGTTGAGTACATTGCTGTATCGGAAGCCTCAAGGAGGCTGTCTGGATTTTATAGTTCTTAAGAGAACTAGGAGGTAGTTCCGAGTGCCAGTTGTCTAATAAAATGTTATTGAGACAACGCTGGTGCGAGTGCGCAAGCAAAGGAACTGAGATCAACAAGCAAAAACGAGCATGTACCCTGACTTATCATTTGATCCAAGAGATCATAAGGATAGGAGAAATAGAATTAAAATGTATTCCCACATATTTAATTTGGCAGACCCTTTCACCAAAACACTGAGTGTTCATGTACACACTAGACATTTGATGGTTTAGGGGTTAGACATGTAGGTGATTGACTCTAGTCCAAGTGGGAGATTGTTAGTGTTAGTGTCCTAGAGACAATCTATTGTAAGGATATAATACTCGATGATATTTAGTTTGATTTAATATTATAGTTCACTATATTAAATATATGACAATACACTTGTTTGAATATTATGTTTGTTTGTTTGCATTTATTCATACAACTGTTCCCATGGATCATTGCTGTCATTGAGGTTGTGAGAACTCAGATGACCTAAGCATGATTCTCAAATAGCCCAATTCAAGGATCATCAAGAATGGGATATTGATGATGCAATGGAGATTGGTGTGCGATCTGCATCATACTCTTAGAGAGTGTAGTAAGATCTCACTTACTACGAGATACTAGGTATCTCATGATGGATGCACAAATACCTTAGAGGGTATTGGTATACCCATTCGAGAAATCATTTGATGTAGTTCCACTACATGTGTCTACGGGTGTCTCAGTTAGTGGGAGCGATGCGATACCCGTTTGACTTGAGGTCAATACGCACGACATGTGTGGAGTGATGAACTTTGACCATGACCGACGCTTGCACCCGTCTATGGGTAGATATGACTTGGATTGGGTTCATCACGAAGTACATGTGCGTGGTAGTTGAGCCAAGAATAAGATTCATTCCTCAATATGGATTTAGAGAGAATACTCATCTTCTCATCATAATTGGATCTAAGTCATCGGCCGATGCACGTCAACTTAGACTTTATGGCTAAGTGTGACATACATGATCAATTAGTGATTAGAGATAAATTGATTAAGTTATTTGAATAGACACTGCATCATGTTTAAGACATAATCGAGTATTCGAGAATGAAAGGAGAAAATCGTAATAGCCTATATTTCAGTTACAGGTAGTTGCACTTTTCTCGCAATGTACCTCATATATTAAGAATGTCTGATTTATTGTCTAGGAGTCAATTAAGACCGTTAGTTTGACTAATCGCTCGATATATGATGGCCTATAGGTCACACAACAAGTAGTTCCCTTTTACGAATTATAGTTGGTTGATTAAATGTTAAATTTGATTAAATATTTAATTTATGGAGAAGTAATTAATAATAGATTAATTTGAAATTAATTATTATTAATATTTAATTAAATTTGATTTAATTAAATAAGAATTTCCAATAATTATATTTGTAATATAATTGTAGGATTTAATGTATATGAAAATAAATCGTAGAGATTACATATAAGACATTTAAATCCGTAGAGATTTATATTTAGGGAATTAAATTAAAAGGAATTAATTTAATTCAAGATTAGAGATTTTATTTCCCTAATTGGGCTGGCTTGAGAAATAAGCTAAGCCTCCCTATATATACAAGCTCTTAGGAATTGAAAAATAGAATCACTTTATATTTTCTGCATAAGATCTAGAATTAGAATTTTCCTAGCAAATTCATCTCGGGATTCAACACTGGCAAATCTGTGCAAGTCCGTAATTGGAGATTACGTGGATACCATAGAGAAAACTATATACGAATTACAGTAAGAATTCTATTTACGTTTACTCGTATTTAATTATGCAATTAATTGTTCGTTGTTGGTGAACTGTTTATTCTTGCTGCACATGTATTAGGTATTTATGTGCCTCCAAATTCCAACAGTTTGGCCTAGTGCAAGTCATGGCATACATGATTGACCCAATTGCATATGCATATGGGACATCCTTCATGTGCTTAATATCAGCTTCAACAGAAGGACAATCCTTCTTTGACAACTTTATCCCATGATTTGCCGGTAGAGACCCTCTCTTAGAGTACTCTATCGCAAAACGCTTCAACACCTTTTCTACATAGGTGGACTGTGACAACCTCACCATCCTCTTGGATCTATCCCTATGGATCTTGATCTTCACATCCTTCATGTGCTTAATATCAGCTTCAACAGAAGGACAATCCTTCTTTGACAACTTTATCCCATGATTTGCCGGTAGAGACCCTCTCTTAGAGTACTCTATCGCAAAACGCTTCAACACCTTTTCTACATAGGTGGACTGTGAAAACCTCAACATCCTCTTGGATCTATCCCTGTGAATCTTGATCCCTAAGATGTAGCAGGCTTCATAAAGATCCTTCATCTTGAAGATCTTTGACAACCATTCTTTCACAAACTGCATGAGTGGGATATTGTTTCCCATAATGAATATGTCATCAACATACACAACTATGAAAACAATATTCTTCCCACAACATTTCCGATAAACGCACGGATCTTCCGTCTTTCTGATAAAGTCAAATGATTTGATAGCCTCATCAAAATGGATATTCCAACTCCTAGAAGCTTGCTTCAATCCATAAATGGATCGTTTAAGCTTGCACACAAGATTAGATTTTGGCCTTGATATAAAACCTTCAGGTTGAGTCATAAACACTTCCTTATCAATGTTGCCATTGAGGAAAGCTGTTTTGACATCCATCTGCCAAATTTAATAATCTAGATGTGCTGCTACCGCAAGTAAAATTCGGATGGATTTGATCTTTGCAACTGGTGAGAAAGTCTCGTCATAGTCCATGCCTTCCCGCTGACTATATCCTTTCGCCACCAACCTAGCCTTGTAGGTTTGTACTTTGCCATTTGCATCAGTTTTACGCTTGAAGACCCATTTGCAACCTATGGGTTTAACCCCTTTCGGCAAGTTAACCAAGTCCCAAACTTGATTGATGTACATCGAGTCCATCTCGGATTTCATAGCTTCATGCCACTTCTTTGAGTCAACATCTAATGTTGCCTCAGTGTAAGTTCTAGGTTCGTCTTTATCCGGGATCTCCACATCATCATGTTTCTCTATGAGGAAACCATAATATCTGGTGATTAGATTACGAACTCTAGTGGACTTACGGAGTTGTGGTTATTCAGGCTGCACATTCTGATCGTGAAAATTTTGTGGTGCAGCGATTTCATCGTTGACCGGAGAGGCTTCGAGAGCGACACTTCCGGATGCCTCTTGAGCGGGAGTTTGAACTATGCTGTTCTCATTCAGCCTACTTGGAGTTCATTGGCACGCAACTCCAATTACGCCTCCCATCGGGCCGAAAAGAGGATCACTATGTGATAAACTTCCACCATGTGAGCTATTGAATGCTTCCACTGATTCTTTGTCATGTTGCTTTGACAAGATATCAGTCTCCTTGTTAATTTGTGGTTCTTGAATTTCTTCAAGTTCTATCGTCTTGCAGCCATGTTCCTTGAAGACGTAGTCTTCTTCAAGGAATTTGGCATGCCCAAAAACAATCACTGTTAGTTTCTTGGGTAGACATAAATAATATCCTCTAGTTTCCTTAGGATATCCCACAAAGTAACCCTTTAACCTTTTGATTCCAACTTATCAGTGAGCATTTTCTTCACAAACGCGGGGCAACTCCACGTTCTCATGTGAGAGAAATTTGGCTTCTTGCCATGCCATAACTCGTACGGCTTATGCTCAACTGATTTAGATGGAGTCATATTCAGAATGTAGATTGAGATTTGGAGTGCGTATGCCCATAAGAATGTTGGAATAGAGGAAAAGCTCATCATGGACCTCACCATGTCTAACAAGGTTCAGTTTCTCCTCTCGGACACTCCATTCTTTTGGGGTGTGCTGGGAGGAGTCCATTGTGATTGGATTCCATGCAACTTAAGATAATCAGTGAATTCATGGCTGAGATATTCTCCTCCTCGATCCAATCGAAGAGTCTTAATACTTTTACCAAGATGCATCTCTACTTCAGCTTTGTACTTCTTAAATTTCTCGAAAGATTCGAATTTGTGTTTCATCAGATACACATACCCGAACCTTGAGAAATCATCAGTAAAAGTTATGAAGTAGCCGAAGTGACCCCTAGCCAGAGTGGGCAATGGTCCACAAACGTCACTGTGGATCAACTCTAGAACCTCTTTGGCACGAACCCCTTTCCCAGAAAAGGGTTTATTGATCATTTTGCCCTTGAGACAAGATTCACAATTACCATAAGACTCAAAGTCGAATGGGGTTAAGTAGTCCAACTTTCTTAACCTTGCAATCCTCTTCTCATTTCCATAACCAAGTCTACAATGCCATAAGTAAGTCGGGTTTTCATGACTACTAAGTTTGAGTCTTTTATTTTGTATGTTAAGAACATCATATCTATAATGCAACAAACACATGTTGCTAGCAATAGAAAGAACTAGATGACAATCATTAAGTTCTAATCTAAAACCAAAAGTAAGTCTAACACATAAGTCCCCACATGTTCAGTTAGCAACTCTTGCTTTATTTCCACGTGTAAGACGACTTCACCCGCCCTAACTGTCCTAAGACACATGAGCCCCTTCACATTAGTGCAAATGTGAGAGCCAAATCCGGTATCCAATACCAAGCAGTTAGCGCTATTAGTGGACATGCTTATATTAATAACAAACATACATGTTCTAGTTCCAGAAGCACCTAGTGTCTTCCTTTTAGCAACCAAAACCTTACAGTTCTTCTTCCGGTGCCCTCTTCTACTTACAGTAGAGGCACACATCCTTGTCTACCTGCTCCTTCTTTTGAACACCATCTTAGTGATAGTGAACTCAAAAGTTTTGAGCACGTTGTGAAGTTCAGGCATGGTCGCATCCGTCTTATTCATATTGCAGTTCACAATGAAGCTAAAATATAAATCCGGAAGCGACAGGAGGACAACATAAATGAAAACATTGGTCTTTTAGCTTAATGCCTAAATTACCAAGTTTCTCAATTAGGCCTATCATCATAAGCACATGATGTGAAATCTTCTCTCCTTTAGCTAACCGACATTTGAACATATCTCTCATCACTTCATAAATCTCATAACGAGATTCAGAATCAAAGAGATCATTCAGATGCTTTGAGCATTTAAAAGGGACCCATTTTCTCATGTTGCCTATGTGTATCGGGAGTCATGCCGAGCAACATCACACATTGAGCCTGGGAAGCATCCTCTTGATGCTTCTTCTCAGCTGCTACGTCAAACGTGGCTGCATCAGAGTACCAGCTTTAAGGGTAACCGAGATATATGTGTCCAACATGTACTCAATCTTTTCTTGCCTTAGCACCAAACACATGTTTCGGTGCCATTCCAGAAAATTTGGCCTAGCCAATTTTGTTTGTTTCCAAAATACATCTCAATAACAGTTATACATTTCAACTAACCAAGAGAAATAAAATAAAACGGGAATTAAACACATAATTCCTATGATCAATATTCAGCAATCAAAATAAACATGACCTTTCTTATCAAGCGGCGACGTTACATGTCCCTATAAAAGGCCCGTTAGATGTAGATCTGACCAAAAGACGAGGGTCTTTAAGTACTCATTGGAACGAAATCTCCGGTTTACTTTTAACTTTGATGGAAGACATGTTATCAAATTAATGAGAAAACCATATTTAAGTGAAGAACGTTTTAAATGCGGTGTATTAATTGCTTAATCGAGATCCATCATGATATCTAAGTGACGTTTGAGCAATTACGAGCGCCGCCTACCCAAACATGACATACACAGACTCATAAATATTTGGGCGCTGTCTACCCAAGCATTTAACACGATCCGACAATTATTGGGCGCCACCTACCTAAACAGTTATAATGCAGACTTAAAAAACGTTAACTAATCTAAGCGAGTAAACAAGTTAACAGTGAGTTTTAATAAATCCTTTTGAAAATGAACTTTAAGTCCAATTAAAGTCCTATTTTAGATTATTAAAATCAATTAATCCAATTAATTATCTTTGGTCCAAACAATTTAAAATTTCAGAAGTTTAATCTTTAATTAAGTTTCAAAATCAATTTAAATTTATTTATTCAGGGGGGCTCAGGTGCAATTTCTAAAATTTGCACGGGATGGCCTGTCTCAAATCGAATTTGCAAAACAACCCTCCTACATCATCACCCTTTCCGTATCAGATCCAATCCGAAAACCAACACCCAAATTATCTAATTTCAGATTAATCGGTGTCATCAATCAATGAATCAACGTTAAATTAATCCAAATATTCAACCTCAATTAATCGAATGAAATAAAAAACACTCAGAATGTCCAGATTTCCAATTCAGAAAAACGAGCATCAAAATTGAAGGATAGGTAATGCGAAGAACACGGTCGGCCAAACAGGTGCGAGTTGTCGCCGCCACGCACCACGTGCTGGCGACTCATCGCTGTGAAGCGAACGCAAAGCGTAAAGAGGCACGCGGGGGCCATGACCTTTTGCTCGAACTGGTTCGAAACCAGTGCTTCGTGTGGAAAACAAACAGAACGGCGGTGCGCCACCACTGATTCGTCTCGATTCCGGTGGCGCACCACTTTGAAGAGCATCGAGACAGACACACCGACCAGGTCTCAAAAACTCCCAAGCGCGCCGCCGTGAAAAGATACTTCACAAGAGAGGACGAATCGCGACAGAGATGCACTGGGCATATCGTGACGGAGCATCGCGAGCCTAGCCACGGGCTTCCGCACACGTCGCGAGGCACGACGCCTAATGCCGGCCTTCAGCGACGCGGCATAGCACCGCCTGCCATGGAGCGAACAAAAGCAGCGGCAGATTCCCCAATCTGGGAACCCTAATTCTGGGGTTGGGGATGACTGTGAACAGAGTTGCCAAAATAAAAGGGGTGCGGTTTCTAATAACCGTGCCCCACTGATTATTAAAAAAAAATAATTTAAAAAATCAGATTTTAATGCAATTAAAAACAAGAGCCTGAAGCTCTGATACCACTATTGGAATTTAGAGGCACATAAACACGTAATACATGCGCAGCAGAAATAAATAGTTCACCAACAACGAACATATAATTTCATAAACGATTACAATAAACATAACGAGAAACTTTACAGTGATTCGATAGCAGATTTCTCAACTATGATATCCTCGTAATCCCATGGACAGACTTGCACAGATCTGCCAGTGTTGAATCTGAGACGGAATTTGCAGGGAAAATTCATAATCTAGATTTTATGGAGAAACTAGGTTTTCTTAAAATAACGTTAAATAATGAATCCCAGGATGTCATATATATAGGGAGAGATTAGCTTAAATCTTAAGCAATCTTTATTAGGAAGATAATCCCTAATCTTGTAAAACAAATCTCAAATATATGTTTTTCCCTACGAATATTTTCCTACAATAATATTCCATAATATTATTTTGGGATTCCTATTTAATTAAATCTAATTTAATTAAATAGTAATAATAATTAATTCTAAATTAATATATTATTAATTCTCCATAAATTAAATATTAAATCCAATTTAATACTTAATCAACCAACCATAATCCGCACACGGGAGTTACTTGTTGTGTGACCCATAGGCCCTCATATATCGAGCGATTAGTCAATTTAACGGTCTTAATTGAACCCTAGACAATAAATCAAACATTCTCAATATATGAGGTACGTTGTGAGAAACCTGCAACTACCTGTAACTGTAACATGGGCTATTACGATTTCCTCCTTTCATTCACGAATACTCGATTAGTGTTGAACATGATGAAGTGTCTATTCAAATAACTTAATCAATTTATCTCCAATCACTAATTGATCACTTATGTCACACGTGGCCACAAAGTTCAAGTTGACGTGCATTGGCCAATGACTTTGATCCAATTATGATGAGAAGATGAGTATTCTCTCTAAATCCATTTTGAGGAATGAATCCTTTTCTTGGCTCAACTACCACGCACATGCATTTCGTGATGAACCCAATCCAAGCCATATCTACCCATAGACGGGTGCAAGTGTCAGTCATGGTCAAAGTTCATCACTCCACAAGTGTCGTGCGTATTGACCTCAAGTCAAAGGAGTATCGCATCGCTCCCACTAACCGAGACACCCGTAGACACATATAGTGGAACTACATCAAACGGTTTCTCGGATGGGTATACGAATACACTCTAAGGTATTTGTGCATCCATCATGAGATACCTGATATCTCGTAGTAAGTGAGATCTCACTACACTCTCTAAGAGTATGATGCAGATCGCACACCAATCTCCATTGCATCATCAATATCCCATTCTTGATGATCCTTGATCAGGACTATTTGAGAATCATGCTTAAGTCATCTGAGTTCTCACAACCTCAATGACAACAATGACTCATGGGAACACTTGTACGAATAAATGCAAACAATCAAACATAATATTTAAACAAGTGTATTGTCATACATTAATATTAAATGAACTATAATATTAAGTCAAACTGAATATCATCAAGTATTATGTCCCTACAATAGATTGTCTCTAGGACACTAACACTAACAATTTTGAGGTGTTTGTAGGACGGTTTGCACTTTTTCCACATTTCATAAGGAGTTTCATCCTTATTTTTAATTGGAATCTTATTTAAAACGTGGTTAGCTGACAAAATAGCTTCCCCCCACAAGTTCTGAGGTAAACCCGAGCTGATTAACATAGCGTTCATCATCTCTTTTAGTGTTCGATTTTTTCTTTCCACAACACCATTCGATTGAGGTGAGTAAGGGGGTGTTGTTTGATGTATGATGCCAGACTCAATACATAGCTGTTCAAACGGAGCCACATGCTCTCCACCTCTATCACTACGAATTGTTTTAATTCTAGTGCTTAATTGATTCTCTACTTCAGTTTTGTAACGTTTAAACGCTTCAATTGCTTCATCTCTACTTCGTAAAAGATAAACGTAGCAGAATCTAGTGCAATCATCAATAAAAGTAATAAAATACTTTTTTCAACCTCTATTTTTTACAAATTTTAAATCACATACATCTGTGTGAATTAATTCTAGAGGGGTTGTGTTCCTTTCAACAGATTTAAATAGTAATTTAGCCATTTTTGCTTCTACACATATCTCACATCTTTTGGATGTATCGACGTTTGCAATGTTAAGTAAATTCAAATTTACTAAACGCTTTATAGCTTTTAAATTAACATGTCCTAATCTAAAATGCCATAAAGAGGAACACTCAACGATATAAATGGTAGTAGAAGCATTCTCATTAATAATAATGTTTGTGTCTTTATGGCTTACAACCATAACTGTCATTTTGAATAACCCTTTCTCGAGATAACCCTTCCCGAAAAAAGTACCAAACTTACTTAGTACAACTTTGTCAAACTCAAACACCAACTTAAACTTGTGACTAACTAACTTACTTAGTACAACTTTCTCGAGATAACCCTTAACTTGTTTGTCGTTGGGGTGTTTCCTCTTATTTGGTGGATCCTTATTCTCCATCAAATTTGCCTTGGCCTCGATTGCAGAAGTCGAGACCTTCCTTTCTCTTTTTCGGTTATCTTCTTAGATTCGAAGTCGGGTAATCAAATCCTGCAAGCTGATCTCCTTTCGCTTGTGCTTGAGGTAAGATTTAAACTCCTTCCAGGATGAAGGTAGTTTTTCAATCACAGTTGCCACCTGAAACTATTTTGGCAGCTCCATGCCTTCTGCAGCAATGTTATGGAAAACCAGCTGCAGCTTTTGAACCTGGTTGACAACAGGCTTGTTGTCTTCCATCTTGAAGTCGTACAATGCAGCAACAACGAACTTCTTCGTTCCTGTATCCTCTGTCTTGTACTTCTTCTCCAAAGAAGCCCACATTTCTTTGGCAGTCTTGTGCTGAATGTAAACGTTGTATAGAGCGTCTCTCAGTCCACCCAGAATGTAATTTTGGCACAAGTAGTCCCCACTTTTCCAGATGTCATAACTCATTCTCGTTATTTGATCAGAATTATCATCAGGGGTTCTCGGACAGTCCTCCTAGAGGTACTTCACCACCTCTTAAAATCTGCACCCGAAAACTTCTCAGGTTTTTTGCCTGTGCCAGTAAGGGCCTTATAGTCCCTGGTTGAGAGGCTTGATACAATGGACCCACGTATGGGTTACCAGCAATGTTGTTCACAAACTGGTTACCTCCAATGAAAGGATTTCCACCGGAGTTGTCCACAAAAGAATTGTTCTGAAGGCCTTCCAGAAGAGGATTTCCAGAGTACATCGCAGCAAACGGACTAACCATATTTCCAACGTACTGGCTCCCAGAAGCACTTGCTGACATTCCAGCATACTGGTTACCAATCGGAGGCATTCTGATTCCAGTGAAGGCTTGGTTCCCAGAAGCACTTGCTGACATTCCAGCATACTGGTTACCACTCTGAGGCATTCCGAGTCCAGTGAAGGCAAACTGACCATCAGTCATTTGAACATCAGATCGATACTGAGTGTTCGTATTAACAGGAGCAGGTGCACCCAGTCCAGTAACGGGAGTAACAGGCACACCTGAAACTATCGGAGTAGGAGTAGCCGCAGCTAAACCAGTGTTTGAGTTGTTAACACCACTAGTGACATCAACAATGACGTCGGTGTTAATGAACTCATGAACGATATCTTGATGCTCGTTCGATATTGTAGTATTATATATTTTGTCTTGCGATTGTTAATAATACTGCAGTGGTGAAAAAACGTAAGCAAAAAAAACACAACCGAACCGAGTCAAGGATAAATCCTTTTCCCAAAAGATAAAATACGCCCTGGATAGTGCTCACAGGATCGTGCGTAATTATCCCAAAAGGTAAAACGGTTCAAGAATTATATCAGTAGCACCACTAAAAATAATACTATCGTCGAACTATATCGGAGTATGAGCAGAGAGATGGGAAGAAGATATGTACGCAGAATTACAGAGTTGTATTTTCGTAGGGTTCAAAAAATTAACTGAAACGAATTCTGAGGGTCAGTATATATAGACGGAATTTTGAAGGGGAGTTGAGGAAAACGTGGGAAGCCCACAAATTTCGTGGTCGGTTATGACCTCACGAATTCAGCGGGGCGGTTTTGACCGCATTAAACTGTCCCAGTTCGTTAAATCTATGATTCGAGTTCAAATTTTGAATCATGGATAAGATTAGCTCCGCGCAAGGATAATTCAGGACTCTGGGCGACCCAAATCCGGATGGGCCACCCATTAATTAGGTCAAAAAATAAATGGCCTGTTGTGACCTAAATTTTGTATCTAGGACAACGTGATAATACGAATGGGATCAAACAAATAACAAATAACAACTACGAAATACGCTTCAGATTTGGTTACCCAGTTCGTTTTTTGAATAAGACAACATCTGGGGGTGCCCAAGCCAGGAGTGTTTTATTATATTTTCTGCCTAGAATGCTAGAATTTCCGTGTTCTTACAAGGAGCATTACATGTTGTATTTATAGACCAGAAACTAGGGTTTACTTCTTCGTGGGCTTCCTCTAGCGGGCTTGCCAAGCTTCCTGCTGCCCGATCTAGGGTTTCCCCGTTCGATCCCATGATTTCCGCACATGGATATACTTGCCTTGCTTACCCCGCGATATCCGCGCTATCAGCTATCCTTATCTTCGCCAATTGTAGGCGCTTGAGGTCACTTCCGACTTGTGGCTTTTCTCAAGGTCGAATGCGATCTTCTCACTTCTTCCAAGTCGCCGTGCGACCTTCTTTAGTCCTGGGGAAGTCATTCAACGACCTCCCAAGCAAAGTTGAAGTTGATCTACCAGATCTCCTTACCGAGTAGGATTATTCCATGGTACAATAATTGCCCCTCAAGTCGAGGTCGCGTGCTCGCATCGGGACCTAGACTTGATCCGTAACTGGGACAACTTGGGGAGAATCGACCTCGGGAAGCATCCCTGAGATGCCTAGTGGGTTGTGGGAAAGCGGACCATTGCGCCAATTTGTGCGGTATTCGATGGATTTTTCCATGATGATGCTGCAGGCGGATGAGGTCATGCGCCGCAGGCTTCTCCAATCGGTGAGCGTGGTGCAGGTCACGCGTGTCCTGTGCGACTTCGTTTCTCAGAGAGGGGTCCGACTTATGTCTTTATTGCAATTCGGCCCCCGTTTTCTTCTATAAAAGGGGCTAGGGTTCCACACTCGTTGCTATTTCTCCTTCGAGCGCCGCTATAGTCTTCCCTCATACTCAAGCTTCTTTCTATCCAGCGAGACTCTGACGAGATCACACCCAGGTAATTCTCCCCTCTTCCACTCTTTTCCTATGGTTTCCGGCTCTTCTGCGCCCGCTGTGCCGCGTCCTCCAGTCTCTTCGTCTTCTGACGAGGACAACGTCGCCATTACCCAGCTCCAACAACTCCGTGCCTCTCGCTCACAAACGCTGGCGGGTGGAGTCTTCGTCGGTGACCATCCATCCAAGCGTCGTCGTGACTACCGAAGGATATCTGATGCTTTCTTCAAGAGTTGGAGGATATTACTCACCTTCCTCCTTTGGATGTCCGATACGCTCACTTGCATTGCGTCCCGAAAAGAGCCCTTTTGATCCTTAGCTCGACCCGAGATTATGGGGCCTATGTACGGGCCTTATACTATCAATCCTACTCGGACGAGGCCCCCTACAAGCGACCCAAGCGCTCATACAGGAGGTCGGTTTGCTCCGAGTACATGGCCTCCGACTTGCCCCGGTATATGTCAACTCTAACTGATCGGCATGTGCGCTCTCTCCACCGATTATACAAAGTACCCCAGGATGTACACTTCTATGGGGTGACCTCCAAGGAGAGTGACGATTAGCCGCCTCCAGGAATGATAGCCGTCAACGAGCACTCAATGGAGGCCGGGATTCACTTTCCCCTTCATTCGACGATCTCCCACATGCTAGCGGCTTGGAACCAGAGCCTCACTCAGATTACTCCGAATGGCTGGAGTTATGTCTTGTCGACAATGACCGTTCTTGGTCTGGCTGGGCTACATCGAATGCCGAACCCCGGCGAGATCGCTTATGTGATGTCGCCGATCTTTCAAGTCGGCGGTTATAATGCCGTGCGACTTTGCAAGGGGCGAGAGCTCGTGAGTGGGATCCCGAACAAAGTCACGGACTGGCATCGAAAATGGTGGTTCGTTTGGGGGCGCTTGGGAGTCAACGGACCCTTCGAGCACATTATCCATCCGGGTTCCCACGGATTATGCACCCCGCGTCGAACATGGCAAACTCTTATTTTCATACTTCTGAGGTCGTACTGATCTAATTCTCCTTTTCCTTTTGCAGTATTTGCGCCCTCGACTGCCGACCTGTTCTGGAACTTCCAAGAGGCATTCAGGACTATTCGGGGCACCGAGCTCGCGATGTCAATGCCCTCAACTCCGAGCTCGATCAGTTGAAAGCCGGGCTCTACACTTACCCCTATCACTTGAACATCCACTGTGAGTATTCGCTCTGCGACTTGGTTGATTTTACCTTCAGTTTTTTTGCAAGTCGTCTGACCTTTCTGTCGTGCAGACCCCGACATCCCGATTTATCGCCGCCAACCTTCTGCAGTAGTGATGGTTTCCAGGAAGAAATCGGTCTTGGGTCAGATGAAGCACGTACCGGCCGTCGACCTTCCTCCTCCGAGTTCAGCCCCATCGGGCCCCTCAGCTGCCGACAGAGACAAGAGGAAGCAAAGGGAGCCTACTCCTGAGCCTGCCCGCAAGAGGGCGAGGGAGGAGCCTCACCCTGAGACCGGGAGGTCGCAATCCCGTCCCTCTTCACAGCCCGCCCCCGTCCCTAGGAAGGATCACCTTTCGGAGGATGACTCATGGTTGGACTGGGACGCCGACCGCCTCAACGAGTAAGTTCTTGACCGAGTTTCCTTTACATTGCATATATCTTTTTCTTCTCTTGCCGACCTCCAGATTTCTTTTGCAGCTCGGAGCTATCTCCGCACAAGTTCAGCCCCGAGGCCTTGAGCTTCTTGAGGTCGGGACACATCGTCCCGGCTGGGGTTCCTGAGAGTTGGCCAGCTTATCTCCGGAGGGGCCTGCAGAACCTGACTCGGGGGTGGACGCAGATGGACCATAGAATGCCAGTCGGCAAAATGTGACGGGTAATCTGTATTCGGTTCTTGCCCACTCCCAAAAGGCGGTCTTCTAACTCGAGAAGACCAGCGCCCAACTGGGGACCGAGCTGGAGAAGCTCAAGAAATCATAAGCTCGGGTCGCCGACCAGGCCAAGATGTTGGTCGCTGCGGCTGATGCCCAGAAGAGGTTGGAGTTCTCCAACTCTGACCTTCTCAAGCAACTTTCCAACGCCGAGGGGCGTATGGCTGAGGTGGAGGGGGAGTTGAGGGCTGAGAGGGCGAAGGTGACCCGTCTAGAGGGTGAGCTGACTGAGGCCGAGAGGATACTGTCCGAGAAGAAGGGCAACTTTAGGAGGACTGAGGAGCTCAACGCCAATTTCGCTTATGTGATGGCCTACGTTGGAGCCATCCGGGTTTTCCACAAGGCGAATCCTACGGGAGACCTCACTCCTTTTGTCGCCGAACTGGCGAACTATGTCCGAGATTATCCTCACGCTCCTACGGTCCTCCTGGAGATCAAAGATCTGGAGGACATGGGCATCGATCTCTCCTTCTTCGCTAATCCCTCTCGGATTGTGCACGTGGTCCCCGAGGAGGAGGTCGCTCAGCCAGAGTCTGGGTCGGCTCCTGAGGTCCCTGTGCTGGAGGTTGCAGCCACGGAGGGGAATGTGGAGGGAGGCCCGGAGGGGCCTTGAGTGGCAGGGCTCTTGGAGACTCTTTTTTTTTTGGTTCTGATGTATCGGCTTTCGGGCCTTTTTCATGTACTTGCCTTCGGGCCCCCCTTTAAGTAATTATTAATGAAATTACTCCTCTTTTATCATATTGTGTCGACTTGATTTCCTTACGTGACTCGTTATTTATTTGTCCTTGTCGTCTTATCTGTAATGCGACTTTATTGTTTGGACTTCATTTTTCTGGTCGTCATATAAAGTCGGGGGGGGGTGTCGCCCCTGATAGGGTGTCGATTCTCCCCTCGGTATGTCGAAAGTCGTACCTCGGGTAATTTATGTTTTCTTTACATAGTCCCTTTGGGTTTCACACAATGATTTCGAGATGAAGGAAAAGACAGTATTAATATCATTGATAAATAACTGTTTACAAGAGTATAGTTTCACTGATAATATTTCCTCATGTGTGCCACATTCCATGGGTATTGAGCCTTGGTGCCATCTGGCTGCTCGAGCTTGTATGCTCCATTAGGTATGATCTTTGAGACCTTGAATGGGCCCTCCCAGTTTGGGCCGAGGGTCCCTTTCGATTCACCGAGTACCTTCTTGAGTACCAAGTCGCCTTCTCTGAAACGCCGAAGGTGCACTTTGGAGTTATAGTATTTTTCCGACCTTTGTTTGTACCTAGCGTTCCTCATGTTAGCTTCTAGCCGCTTTTCCTCGAGCAGATCGAGGTTTCTGGTTAGGGCCTCATCGTTTTGGTCGAAGGCTACCTGACTTGTGCGGAGACTGGGGAAATCGGTTTCTGCGGGAACCACTGCTTCGGTCCCGAAGGCTAGTGAGTAGGGGGTTTCTCCTGTTGAATTTCTGCAGGTCATTCTATAGGCCCACAAAACATCCGGGAGCTCGCTAGCCCACTTCCCCTTGGTTCCCTCAATCTTGGCTTTGAGAGTGTGTTTAATGATCTTGTTCACGGCCTCGACCTGGCCGTTTGACTACAGATGATATGGGGTCGAGAAGAGCTTGGTGATTTTCCATTTCTTGAAGAATGGTTCGACCTTGAGGCCGTCGAATTGTTTACCATTGTCTGATATGATTGCTTGTGGTAAGCCGAATCTGCATATGATATTCCGCCATATAAACTTGATGACTTGGTTACGATCTATGGTCTATGATTGCCTCGGCTTTCGCCCATTTTGTGAAGTAATCTACCGCTACTGGCGTGATTTGACCGATCTGGCATTTGTTGGGAGTGGGCCAATGATGTCTATCCCCACTTTGCAAATGGCGGTGAGGATACTTGTGAGTTCTTCGGCGGCGCTCTTGATGGAAGGGCATAGATTTGGCTTTTGTGGCACTTAAGGCGAAGATGATGGCGTCAGCCCTTAATGTGGGCCAAAAGTACCCTTGTCTTGTGGTCTTGTGGTCTTGTGGGCCAGTGATTCTCCCCTCGGTGTGGTTTCCGCATACCCCTTCGTGTACTTCGAATAGAATCACTTGTCCTTGCTCGGGTGTGACACACCGAAGTAGGGGGATGCTGAAACCATGCTTGTACAGCTCGTTTTGGATCATTATATATCTTGCTGCCCGCAATTGTAGCTGCCGAGCTTGGACCCTGTCTGATGGCTGGAGACCTGTTGTCAAATATTCGATGATGGGTGTCATCCAGTTCGGTGTTGGGGCTTCTAGGTTTGCGACCTTCGAGTTTGCGGTGGAGGGGTGGGTCAATGTCGTGATGGTGACATCTTTCGTCTCTGGTGATCCTTCGGAGGTCGCTAGACGCTCTAATGCATCAGCTCGCGAGTTTTGTTCCCTTAGGATAAGCTTGACATGGATTTGGTCGAATTTCTGACATAATATTTTCACCACCTCTTGGTAAGCTGCCATTCGGTTGTCTCTTGCCTCATATTCCCCTGAGACCTGGCAGGCTACGAGCTGGGAATCTATGTGAACTTGCAATCTCTTGACACCCATCGCTGTTGACATTTCTAGGCCGCTGATGAGCGCTTCATATTCGGCCTCATTATTTGTTGCGGGGAAGTCGAAAGTGATGGCATTTTGGAACGAGGTCCCTTCCGGGCTGGTCAAAACTATACCGGCCCCCGACTTGTGGGAGGTCGCTGATCCGTCAATGAATAACTCCCAGGGTGGACCGTTCGAGCACCCAACTTCTGATGGGAAGGTGAGTTCCACGATGAAATTAGCTAAAGCCTGGGATTTGATTGCAGGTCGGGTTGCGTAAGTTACCCCGTATTGTCCAACCTCGATTTCCCATTTGAGGCATCGCCCTAACGTATACAGTCGATGTAAGATGTTTCTCAGGGGTGTGGAGGTGAGTACCTCGACTTGATGGTCGAAAAGGTATGACCTTAGTTTCCTTACGCTCATGACTAACACATATGCCAGTTTTTCCAGGGCCGAATATCGCTGTTCGGTTTCGTTCAATGTCTGGTTGACGAAGTAGATTGGGAATTTGTTCCTATCCTCCACTCGGACGAGTACCGCACTCAAAGCTGTCTCGGAAGCCACGAGGTATAGGAAGAGTTTCTCCCCCAGAACCGGTTTTGACAGAATGCTTACATCCGCCAAGTAAGCCTTGATTTTGTCTAAAGCTTCCTGGCTTTCGTGTGTCCATTCGAATTTCGACTTTTTCCGGATGGTGTCGAATAGCGGCTTACATTTGTCCCCCAATCGGGAGATGAAGCGGTTCAAGGCGGCTAGGCATCCCGTGATTTTTTGTACTTCCTTTACGTTTCGAGAAACTACGGAGGTAGTCAGAAAGCTCAAGGTCGGGTTGAATAAGTAAACTACGTGGAGTAGTCATAAAGCTCTGGGCCAAGTTGAGTAAGTAAACTACGCGGGGTAGTCAGAAAGCTCAGGAAGTGATTAGTGAATTTCTCTGAGGATCAAAGAGAGTGGACGTAGGAGCTTGAGTCTCTGAACCACTATAAATTGCTGTGTTGTTTATTGCTTTCTTTATCTGTGCTTAACTGTTGCATTGACATAAATCTGAAAGCATATTTTCACTGACATTTCAGTTGGAATCAATCCACTGAAGTTGCATATAAATTGAATCACAACCTAATCACTATTCCATTAAAGAAAGGTTTTCAGCAAAACTTAAAACGAGTATAAACTAAAGGGCCAACCATTCCGCACATCTGAGTAGCTAGAACAAATAGTTACCAAACTGAACTTACTCTTCTGAGGGTTCAGTAAGTTAGTTATCTGATCCAAGCAACTCAGGATCTCTGAAACTCAGGACTCAGTTGGGATTATCTGAGATTTCTGAAAGCAACTCAGGATCACTGTCTCAGTAGACTTTGACTCAGAGCGACTTGTGTTTCTCAGGACCAAATCATCAGGACAACCTGACCCAAGCTGACCTCAGTAAAAGAAAAGTTTTAAAAACACTGAACACGTGTATTCCCCCCCATACACGTGTAAGACTCGTTTGCACCGGGACCAACATAGCCGTTCATCAAACACCATAAGAGGAAACTCATGAAGTTATCTCCTCCAACGGATAGTTTTTCAAGAGTGACCTTGGTGAAGTTGCCTATAAATACTAGTGACCCTTTACATTGAGAGGTCACGGGAAATTTTAAAGCAAATCAAGAACTCATTCGTATTATTGCAATTTGAAGCACTCGAAAAACCTAGAATTTCCCAAGTGTTTCACATTGGAGAGAGCTCATTCACTAAGCCTAGATTGATAAGAAATATCCAAAGCTTAGTAGAGATATCCTAGCCTTTGCATTGTTTTTATTGTAAAGGATATCTCATCCTAGTTGGAAACTAACCCAAAACCCAAACCCTTTGTTAAGGTAGTTTGTGTGTGTTTTGTTGGTGAGTTGGAGTTGTAAAGAGTTAGTAAGCTACAGTGAGTTAGCCAGAAAACTCTAGAGAAGAAGTTAGTAAGCTACTTGAGGTAGTCTGAACACTTGTGTGTGTTTGAGTTAGTAAGCTGCAGTGAGTCAGCCAGAAAACTTTAGGTAAAAAAGTGAGTAAGCTACAGTGAGTTAGCCAGAAAGCTTTAGGAAGTGGTTAAGGAATTTATCTGAAGGTCAGAGAGAGTGGACGTAGGAGCTTGAGTCTCTGAACCACTATAATTGCTGTGTTGTTTTGCTTTATGTACAACATTATTATCTGTTGCATATTTTTCACTGAAAGCATAGTTCACTGATATTCAGTTGGAACCAATCCACTGAACTTGCATCAATTTATCACAGCCTTAATCACTGTTTTATTAAAAGGGAGATTTTCAGCAAAGTTAAAACGAGTATAAACATAGGGCCAACCATTCCGCACACTTGAGTAGCTAGAATAGATAGTTACCAAACTGAACTAACTCTACTGAGGGTATAGTAAGATAATTATCTGATCTAAGCGCCTCATGATCTTTGATAAACTCAGGTTCAGTTGGGCTAATTTGAAGCTTCTGAAAGCAGCTCAGGATCATTGTCTCAGTAGACTTTGACTCAGGGCAATCTGTGCTTCTCAGGGCCAGATCATCAGGATAACCTGGCCCATTTAACCTCAGTGAAAGAAAAGTTTTAAAAATCACTGAACACATGTATTCCTCCCCATACACGTGTGAGACTCTTTAGCACCGGGACCAACAAGTGGTATCAGAGCAGTGGTTCAATTTGACCACTTGCTTTGGTGGCCATAGTCTATTTTGCTGAAAGACTTTGGTGGTCTACTGAATAGATCTGCTAGCTGATATCTTACAAGGCTCAGTCATCATGCCTTCTAAAAACTTCCTATGTTCTCTGTTGAGAGCTATGATCTATGGAGATTGAGAATGCAGGCTCTTCTGTATTCAAAACATGAAAGAATGTGGAGAGTGGTTTCTGAAGGACCATTCAAATTTACTGTTGTGAATCCCAGAATCACTGATACTGAGAGGAATGATCCCAGAGATGAATTTCCAAAATCTGATGATCAACTTACTCCTGATGAGAGAAAGTTAGTCAATCTTGACTACATTGCTAAAGATACTTTGTATATCACTATTGATGATGGTGTTATGGGGATGATTCCTCACTGTGAAACTGCAAAAGAAATATGGGACACACTTGCTGTTATGTGTCAAGGCACATATCATATTAAGGAAAACAAACTTTCTGTTGCTATTGGAAAGTTCGATAGCTTTGAAATGGAAGATAGTGAATCCATTGACAAACTTGAAGTCAGATTCACTAGCATCATGAATGATCTGAGTGCTCTTGGGAAAAGATACCCACATAGAGAAGTGGCACTGAAAATTCTTAGAGGATTATCTAAGAAATGGGATATACATGCTGTGGTGATTGAAAGCACCAAAAACATTGATTCCATGCCATATCAACAAGTTTTCTCTGAACTGAAAGCTTATGAGTTTGTGATTGACAAGAAATCTAAGAAATCTGACAGCAAAGATGATTCTTCATCTAGCAAGAATGTGGCTTTCAAAGCCAAAGAGAAATCCTGTAAGTCTAGAGAGTCTGAGAACTCACTTGCCAAAAATCAGGATGAGCAGGAGGATAAGCTAGTACTTATGGCAAGGAGGTTTGAAAGACTCAATAGCAGATATGAGAAATATAAGAAATATTACAAGAATCACAGGTACAAGAGAGACTCAGAAGTTGAGGACAGATAAACTGAGAAAAGAAAGGACCAGAAAGCTGAAGGATCCTCACCCAAGAAGAAGAACTCCAAAACCAAGGAGGAAAGTGATCAGGATGATGATACCAACAGATGTTACAACTGTCAGAAGAAAGGTCACTTTCAATATGACTGTCCTGAGCTGAGTGCTAAAGAAAGAAACAAAAGACAAGCCAAGAGAGACAAGAAGATCTCCAGCAAGAAAGCTATGATTGCTGAGGAAGAAGAACATTCTGAAGAAGGTTCCAGTTCTCCAGATGAGATTTTCTCAGATAGTGACAATGATGATATCTGTCTTATGGCTGTAGAGGAGGTAAATTCTTCTATCTCTGTTGTTGCTCCTACACAAGCACATGAGTTCTCAAGTTCAACTGTAAACAGTAACTTTGACCTGATGGATTCATTTGAGAATCTTATGAAGAACTATTCTGTGTTACAAGAACTGCTCACTGAAACTCAAGAGCAGAACAAGAAACTGTCTGCTGAGAATCTGAAGTGGAAAGACTCTAAAAATGCTGAGATCATTTCTCAATTGATGGGAATTACTGATGAACTAGATGTTCTGAAAGTACAACTCTCAGAAAAAGAGAAGGTGATAGAGATCCTGAATGGAAAATTAGAGAAATCCACTAAAGAGATTCAGCTTATCAGAATTGAGTTCAATGACCTCTTTGAGAAGCATGAAACTCTAAAGAAATGTGAGGATAGTGCGCAGAGAAAGTTAACTCTATTGAATTCTGCATCTAATGTGATATATGAAATTCAGAGTTATCAAAGACCTGCAACTATAAAAGCGGATTGGGATACATTCCAGGGGGAACCTCACACGGTCTTCTTAATGCTGCTTTTAGTAGCACCAAGACTGTCTTTGTTAAACCAGTGGCATCTAATCTTCTTACTGAAGAACTGCCCAGAGTTTTAAACAAGGGTAAATGACCTATGGTTTCAGAAAAACTGAAGGTTCAGGGAAGAAAGCCCAGACCTCAGGAAAATGCTAGAAAACCTGAACACTCAGTAGGAAATCTTCAGGCCAGTACTTCAAAGCCTCAGGCTAAGAATACCAACCTAAAGAGATCTGCACTGAACCATCAGAGGAATTTTCAGAAGAGAAACACTCAGCAGAGATATTCTCAACTGAAAAGACCAAGTCATCAGATTACTGAAAGACCCCAATTTCAGTACTGGCAACCTGAACCCCACTTGCCTAAGGGTAAAGGTTTCCTGAACCCAAGTCAGCAGAGACAGAGACCAGCTGCACAATTCCAAAGGACAAACTGAAGGATATGGAACTCTTGAAGTTGACTCTGTTCATATCCATGGCGTTTCATATGTGTCTGGTCTAAAGCATAACTTGCTTTCTATCAGTCAATTCTGTGACAAAGGATTCAGTGTTGAGTTCTCAAAGAACTTATGTTATGTGAAAGACAATACCTCACAGAAAATTTTACTGACTGGTACTAGAAAAGGAAATGTGTATCTTGCTGATTGGAGTTCAACTCCTAAAGATACATGTTTGGTTGCAAAAAGTTCCACTGATACCATTAGGTTGTGGCACAAAAGAATGAATCACTTAAACTTCAAAACCCTGAACAAACTTGCAAGATTAGCACTTGTGAGGGGATTACCCAATGAAGTGTTTAGTAAAGATCATGCATGTGATGCTTGTCAGAAAGGAAAACAAATCAGAGCATCTTTCAAAAGCAAAGTAGATGTTTCTACTGATAGAATACTACAACTGTTACATATGAATCTCTTTGGTCCAGTAACACCTGTGAGCACTAATGGCAGAAAATACACACTTGTGGTAGTTGATGACTACTCTAGATACACATGAGTCATATTCTTACTCAGTAAGAAAGAGACTCGACACAAAGCTACTGAATTCATTGAAAAGGCTCGATCTTGAAAAAAGAATCTGAGTGTGGTCAAAATCATATCAGATAAAGGAATGAATTTATCAATCATATCATATCTGATTATTGTGCAGTAAATGGAATAGCTCATGAAACATCAGCTGCAAGAACCCCACAACAGAATGGTGTTGCTGAAAGAAGAAATAGGACTCTAAAAGAAGCTGCAAGGACAATGATTCTTTGAAGGTCGATATTCCTAAGAGATTTTGAAATTTTGGTTATCAACCTTTGCATGCTATTCTCGAAACAGATCCATCTTTGACCAAGAACCAAGGAAAAACTCCATATGAGCTGTGGAATGAAAGGAAGCCTCTTGTTTCTTTCTTTCGTGTGTTTGGTTTTAAGTGTTTCATACACAATAATGGTAAAGATCAGTTGAAAACTTTTGATAGCAAAGATGATGAAGGGATATTCTTAGGATATTCAAGTCGATAAAAGTCTTGAGTTTACAAGCTGTAGGACTCTTATTGTGGAAGAAACACCTCATGTTATTTTTGATGAATCTACTTGTGTTCGGAAGAAAGCGAGGAACATGACTCGGAAAGAACCGATCAAGAGAATCACCGGACTTAGCACGAAAAAAAAAGAATGATAAAACATCCTCTGAACACGAAAAGAAGAAGTCGGTCACTTTCTATGAATGGAGTGAATCAGACTCAGACAAAGAAGTTCAGGATGGAAAAACTCAGGATGGTGAGACTCGGGATGGAAATTCTTCACTGAAGGAAAGCCAACACACTGAAGCTGACCAATCTGAACATACAACAGTTCAGACTCAGGTATGTAATGCCGATGAAGATGTGGCCACAGCTGAGGCAAACTCCGAATCTATCAACCAAAGGGGAACAAATGTCTCTGACAATGTTCTGAATAAAATTTCCCCGAGGAAGATGATTCTCTTTCTCCTTTTTCTCGTTGTTCCCGAATTTAATGAACTACCCGAACCTAATATTTACGATCTTTGAGGATACTCTTCAAGGGGGAACATCCAGAGAAAATGGTTGGATAGTCATCCTAAAAGTCGATTATTTGGGTGAACTATCAGATGGTGTCAAAACAAGAAGGTTCCATGGAGAAAGTGCTTTGTTTTGTTGCTTCCTATCTGAAAAAAGAACTCATCGAGATTGAAGAAGCTCTACAAGATTCATTTTGGATTCTTTGCTATGCAAGAAGATTTGAATCGGTTCTCAAGGAATGAAGTTTGGGAGCTAGTGGATAGACCAAGAGGCACAATGTGATTGGAACAAAGTGGGTATTCAAGAATAAAGAGATGAAAACAATAACATTGTGAGAAACAAGGCAAATTTAGTTGCACAAGGTTATTACCAAGAAGAAGGCTTGGATTATGATGAAACCTTTTGCACTGTTGCAAGACTAGAAGCCATCGATTGTTTCTTGCATATCTTTGCCCACATGAAATTCACGATCCATCGGATGGATGTGAAAAGTGCATTTTGAATGGTGTTCTTAAGGAAGAGGTTTATGTGGAACAACCTCCGGTTTTCGAACAGAATGACCAAGTTTGAGGGCTCAGAAAGCCTTGTATGGTCTTAAGCAAGCACCCCGAGCATGGTATGATACCCTTTCTCAGTTTCTTACTGACCATGGTTTTATCAAAGGAACTGTTGATAGGACTCTGTTCAGGATAGAAGATGGGAAAGATATCTTACTTGTTCAGATTTATGTAGATGACATCATATTTGGATCTCCAAATCATCAGTTGTGTGAAAAGTTTTCTACCCTGATGAAAGGAAAGTTTGAGATGTCAATGATGGGGGAGATGAATTTCTTTCTTGGACTTCAGGTGAAACAAACTAAGGAAGGGATTTTCATCAATCAAGCAAAATACACCAGAGATCTGATTGCAAAGTATGGTGTACAGAATTGCAATGCAGTTAGAATTCCTATGAATACTAACTACAAGATTGATCCTGATCCTAAAGGAAAATCAGTAAATCACACTGATTATAGAGAGATCATTGGATCACTGCTTTATCTCACAGCAAGTAGGCCTGATATTACATTTGCTGTTGCGATATGTGCAAGATACCAAGCTAATCCTAAGGCTAGTCACATGGAGGCTGCCAAAAAGATTCTGAAATATCTTAAGGGCACTGTGAATAGAGGATTATGGTATCCAACTAATTATAACCTTGAATTAACTTGTTATTCAGATGCTGATTATGGAGGATGTAGAATTGATAGGAAGTCTACCACAGGAACTTGTCAATTTCTTGGAAGTAAACTGATATCATGGTTTTCAAAGAAACAAACCTCATTGAGACAACCAAAAGATTATGGGGTTTGAATACATGGTGCAGGAAAAGAAGTGTTGTACCGGATTCTTTTCGCTCGCACAACAATTGAGGGATTATAAGATTATAGCCAATGAAGTACCTATATTTTGTGATAATAATAGTGTAATTGCTATTACACAAAATCCGGTATTGCACACCAGATGTAAGCATGTTGATATTAGACATCACTTCATCAGAGATCATGTTGAGAAGAAAGACATCAGAATGGAGAAAATTCATCTCGATAAGCAGAGAGAGCCGATATCTTGACTAAACCTTTTGGTTTGAATCAAGATTTCAGGAACTATCGATTGAGTTAGGTATGTTGGATCCGGTGAATAAAGCAAATCCGAAAAATTGAAGGTTTTCGGATGCATGAAGTTTTCTCGAGATTTTTACCGAAAAAACTCGGGATAAAATTGAAATCTTGAACACCGAGTCTTAGGAAACTTAGTTATCACAAGATCAAGATTAAGATATAATCGACCTTTTATGAAGATCAAGATTTCGATTATTATCTTGACCTTTTATGAAGATCAAGATTTCGATTATCTTGACTGTTATCAAGATCGATTTTTCGATATTATCGACCTCTTTTTAGTACTCGATATTATCTCGACATTTTATCAAGGTCAAAACTCTTGGAAGACCGATGGAGGAAATTAGTCTGAAGAAGTATTGACTCATGCAACACATTTATTCTCTAACTGAATCTCAGTAATCATTGGCAATAAATAACAAAACACCTGAAGGAATATTTGGGCGGGACCTTTGAAATCCACGATGAAAGTCAATGATCTGCAGGAACAGTAATTAAATGCACTGTTCATAAATCACCAATAGGGATAAATTGGCGGCTTGATATTTGTGAAATCGTCCTTTCATATACCCGATTTAGTCAGTTTTTAATCTCGACCTTCGATTTCTTCATCTATGCGATTTTCCATGAATCAAAAATCTTATATCTATTGAAGAAATTCCTTCAAAGCCCGATTCCAAAAAGCTTTCATCTTTAAACACTCAGCTTCAAAAACTTTCGATTGCCCATAATTTTTTCTTCATCTATCTCAAACCCTTCCCAGAAATTCTCCAAAAATGACATTTTCGGTATACGACAAGCTAACCATTTCCAATAAACCTTGGTATGAATATGTTGTATCTCTCGAAAGCTCATCAAATGCAACTCACGAAGAGGAAGCGTTACACATGATTCGGTTGGCAAAGCTTACTTGCCTGGTTGCGAATCAACCAAAATAATATGCAAAAGAGGTAATAGAGTTTATCTCTAATTTGAAGTTAGATGATGAAGATTGTATAGAATCGCAGATTACTATATCGCATTTAGAGCATAGTTCAAAATATGTGGATTTTGTTAGGGAATTGTATATTATTCCTAAAATCTTAATGCCATATATGAACTAAGCGATAGAGGTGAAGACCCTACAGTGTATATGATGGGTAGGGAGCAAGAATATCTGGATATAATTGCAGAGCTTCCAGTAAAGTTCGAACTACTCTGAATAAAAGGCATTTGAAGCCTAAATATCGAGTATTGCTGGACATTGTAAGTAAATGCATCATGAGTAGGTCTGGCAGCTTTGAACAGATAAGCACGCCTAAGTTGAGGTTAATGGTGGCGATTGAAGATTCACCCACCACTGCATTCAACTGGTTACACTATTTAATCAAAGTGGTGAGTGATCAAGCAAAACAAGTTCAGAAGGTGAATGGGTCTGTTGTTGTCAAAGGAAAGATCCTTCATGCAACCAAGATTGCATTCATCTTGGAAATGTGCAGAGAAGAGGAGGACATTTTTGTCAATTCCTCATCCTTTCCAAAGTCAAAAATCCTGTTCAAGCCACCAACAACAAAGAAGACTTTGAAAGGAAAGAAAGAGAAAAGCTCTAAGTCTCAGGAGGAGACCGCTGAAGAAGGAGCTGTTGAAGCCAAACAAGCCAGGGGGAAAGCCCTGATGCAAGTGAAAAAAGAGAAAGGAGAAAATCTGAAGAAGAAAACACTAGCCCCTCAGAAATGCAGAAAACTTCAAACTACTACTGAGGAGGAGGTTAGTGAAACTGAGGAAATTCAACCTGAAGGCCAGCAAGGGCTGAAATCTCCTCTGCAGGTTCTGGCTCAGGTTGTGACAATTGCGCAAGATCAAGAAACTGAGGAACAGGTTTTCTCTAAGGTACTCGGAACTTCTCTGAGCTCTGATAAAATTTCTCAGGAAATCTTTAAGGGACCTCAGGTTCCTACTGAAGAGATACCTGTTCAGACCTCAGATCAGTCTGAACCTCAGGAACTGCTGAATTTGGATGCGCTCCTGAGTGAACCATTTCTCGATCCCTCAGCACCAGAACTCTTACAATCTGATCCTACTGAACCTGAGAGTCCAAAGATGAAGAAGGGAAAGGCAGAAGAAACTGAATGGCGCAGCAAGGGGGAACAGTTCATCCTGGATAGATACCCTGAGCTGAGCGCATATCCCGACCTTCAAGATCTCTTCTTCAGACTCAGAACCACTGTGTACATCCTGAATCAGACACTTCCAGAGATGCTGAATATAGCCTTCTTCAGAGGAGAGGATTGGTGGAATGCTGAGACTGCTGTTCTGACAGAGTTCTCTGGATTCAGGAAAACCAAGCTCAGGATGAAAAATGATGATTTTGATGAGCTAGTCAAGAGGAAGGTGGCTGAGAGAAGGAAAGCTGATGTTGATGCCTCCAGTTCTAAGAATCCAGAAGAAGATGAGGATCAAGATAGAGAGGGTGACAAACAGGATGATGCTGAAAAGCAATCTCAGATGGAGAATGACACTGATGCTGGACAGACTGATATCTCACATCCTCAGACTGAAGTTAGCACTCTTCAGGTATCTTTTGGCACTATTAAACATTATGCCAAAGCTACTGAAGTTCCTATCTTTAAATCTGTTATGTCTTATATGCAGACTGAGGCTCAGATGGAGCACCCATCTCAGGTGGAAAAGTTGTACACACTCCAGAGATTGATCTCAATCCTATATTGGATAAATTGGAGAAGGTGGTGCCAATGGTGGGGAAAATGACTCAAATTGAAGAAACCTTGGCAAGCCAATCTCAAAAGCTGGAAAATCTGAGTTCATCTTCAGACTTGCTGCAACTACAAACATCTCTTGCTGATAAAATGACTACCTTGGAAGGAAAGGTTGATGCTGTCAAAACTGAGCTCAATGCAGAGATGAAGCAGATGTATCAGGAAAGAACTGGATATCTAGAAGCAAAGCTGGTTGAGAAGAATGATCTGATGATCACATGAGAAGGCTAGAGGATGAGCACGATCAGTTGGCAGGAGAAGTTCGAAGTATAAGCAAAGAGAAATATCATATGGATACTGCACTCTCTCAACTTCTTCTAAGGTACGGTGCTAAAAAGGGGGAAAGGCCTGGTGGCAAACTAAGTGAGTTGTTGGCACAAACCTTGAAGAGAAAGGCTCAGAAAGAAGCTGAAGAAAAGATAATTGCCGATGCCTTAAAAGAAGTTGAAGCCACTGAGAAGCTCAAATTCAAAGAAGCTGAGAAGCCTATCTACACTCAAACTTCTGAGCAGACTATTCAGGAAGTAATTTTTGAGAAACTGAGTGGTAGAAGGATGATTGAGACAAGCCAAGCCGGTGAAGAACAAGTCAGACCTGATAAGAGAAAGGCTGTGGCATTTGTTGAACAAGAGAAGAAGAAAAGAGCTAAAGCTTCTAAGTCTACTCAGAGGAAATTGATAATAGATTTTGAAGAATCTGAGGAAGAAGCTGAAAAAGAAGTCTTCAATACTAAGAAAGCTCTGAAAACCCTTCAAATTGAAAAGGAGAAGAAGACTGCTGCTTCTGTATCAGGTGTTCCTGTGATCAGGAAAAAGAAAGAAGAAGAACAGAAAAGAAGAAGTGGTTTCAAGAAGTTTTTGGGTAAAAGGAGGGGTACAGAGAAAACTCAGAAATGGCCGCACATTGACAAATGGATGCCTATTCAGTTCAATGATGCTTGGGAGGAAATCAAGAGAACCTTCTGGTTCTATTATGAGATTCTGAGAGAATGGGGGGGGAGCAGCTCGGATATGAATGAAGCCTTCGTTGAATACCTACTAACATTCTATCCTAAGTACCTGCAAAGTTGGATTAACTTGGCAGATGAAGGAAATACTCAGATAGTTGCCCCTGGTCCATACACTTACCCAACTCCAAGACTTGAGAATGGTTATGTGAATGAAACAACCATTTCTCAGGAGATAGCTCAATATGCCATCCAGCTAGGCCTAACAGGAAACAACCCTGATATCATCAAAGCAAGGGATGAACTGAAGAAGAGATACTATGGGATGTGCCAGAGGATGAAGTTGATGAAGATTGAAGATCATGTTCTTCTGTTTTTGTTTTTGATTTTCATTGTAATCTGTAACTCTGATCTTACATCAATGAAAATTTATCTTTATGCTCAAAGATAATATCTCATTATCTTTTTACATGTCTTTTATGTTTGATATGCCTTATGTTTTGAAATTGTTGGGAGAATTGCCATTTTTTATTGTAATAGAAAAACTGAAACCTGAGTATAGGTTAGGTTTTTGTAACAAGATGGTTTTGGCATCATCAAAAATGGGGAGATTGTTGGGAGATGAATTTAATAAAGAAGTTTTGATTAGATCCCAAAACCCTTGAGTATGACATGTTCAGGATAATCTTGATAGACTGAGTCAGGATTCAGTATAGAGTGTTCAGGAAGTTATCTGCACCATGTATAGTCAGCAGATATAGATTATGTTAGATTTCAAGAAATCAAGAATCGATAAAATAATCAAGACTCGATGAAGTAACTAAAGACTCGAAGAAATGGCAAGACAATGAAGACTCAGTAAGTTGCTAAAGAAATCAAGACTCAAGTAAATGGCGAAGATATCAAGACTCGATGAAGTCGAAGACATCAAGACTCAAGTATGTCATCAAGACATCAAGACTCAAAAAGATGTCATTGAAGACATTGAAGACTCAGTATGTCACTGAAGACACTGAAGACACTGAAGACTCAGTATGTCACTAAAGACACTGAAGACTCAGAAGACACTGAAGACTCAGAAGATATTGAAGACATCAAGACTCGAGAAGATATCAAGACTCGGAAGATATGAAGACCCGAAAGATTCTTGAAGACTAAGTAAGATACTTAATACTCAGTATAACCTGAGTGTTCTGAGGCACTGAATAATATCTATCCGAAGACTACAAAACTGAGAAAACACGAATATTCAGAAAAATAGATATTGCCCCAGACATTCATATGCAGACAAAAGGAACTAAGTCTAAGTGTTGTTTAAGGTTATCTCATTCAGAGAGATTGACCAAAAAGAGTCGTTATGTTTGTCTACATTTACTGAAGACAAAAACCAATCAGAGGAAGACAACACTGTACTTTTTTATCGACCTTCGAAAGCTGACAGTCATTCAAGCATCTCGGTAGTCTTATGTTCGCATCGCAAAAAATTGGTGATTGGCTACATGAATGCATATTTCCTAAAACATGCAAGGGAGTATTCAAACCCTAAATATAGTCGTTCATCAAACACCATAAGAGGAAACTCATAAAGCTATCTCCTCCAACGGATAGTTTTTCAAGAGTGACCTTGGTGAAGTTGCCTATAAATACTAGTGACCCTTTACATTGAGAGGTCACGGGAAATTTCAAAGCAACTCAAGAGCTCATTCGTATTATTGCAAATTGAAGAACTCGAAAAACCTAGAATTTCCCAAGTGTTTCACATTGGAGAGAGCTCATTCACTAAGCCTAGATTGATAAGAAATATCCAAAGCTTATTAGAGATATCCTAGCCTTTGCATTGTTCTTATTGTAAAGGATACCTCATCCTAGTTGGAAACTAACCCAAAACTCAAACCCTTTGTTAAGGTAGTTTGTGTGTGTTTTGTTGGTGAGTTGGAGTTGTAAAGAGTTAGTAAGCTACAGTGAGTTAGCCAGAAAACTCTAGAGAAGAAGTTAGTAAGCTACTTGTGGTAGTCTGAACACTTGTGTGTGTTTGAGTTAGTAAGCTGCAGTAAGTCAGCCAGAAAGCTCAAGGTAGAAAAGTGAGTAAGCTACAGTGAGTTAGCCAGAAAGCTTTAGGAAGTGGTTAAGGAATTTCTCTGAAGGTCAGAGAGAGTGGACGTAGGAGCTTGAGTCTCTGAACCACTATAATTGATGGGTTGTTTTGCTTTCTATACTGCATTATTATCTGTTGCATGTTTTTCACTAAAAGCATAGTTCATTGATATTCAGTTGGAACCAATCCACTGAACTTGCATCAATTGATCACAGCCTTAATCACTGTTTTATTAAAAGGAAGATTTTCAGCAAAGCTAAAACGAGTATAAACATAGGGCCAACCATTCCGCACACTTGAGTAGCTAGAACAGATAGTTACCAAACTGAACTAACTCTACTGAGGGTTCAGTAAGATAATTATCTGATCCAAGCGCCTCAGGATCTCTGATAAACTCAGGTTTAGTTGGACTAATGTGAAGCTTCTGAAAGCAGCTCAGGATCATTGTCTCAGTAGACTTTGATTCAGGGCAATCTGTGCTTCTCAGGGCCAAATCATCAGGATAACCTGACCCATCTGATCTCAGTAAAAGAAAAGTTTTAAAAATCACTGAACACGTGTATTCCCCCCCATACACTTGTGAGACTCGTTAGTACCGGGACCAACAATAATTTTATTTTTCCCTTTTGTTAAATTGTTCGTGAGTTCCTACCACTGGATTGTTGAACAAGGATAAGGGAATACTTTAGAAGGTCTTTTGGTGTGTTCGTGTGAACGGGATCCATCTTCTCAACAGTTGTCACTCCGTGAGGTTAGTTCACATAAACCCGTAGAAATTCCGCATGCGTAGGATTTATGTGAACTGTTTATATGCATGATTTTTCTGTTGAATTATTATTTGAATTAATATTGAATTAATTCATGCTAGTAATAATTGTTAGAATTAAATTTGTATTTAAATATTCATCCCAAATAGATCCGGGCAAATAATTCCCCAACATATACAAGAGAAAAAGAGGACCGTACAGGAAGGTAGAGACCTTCAAGGCTAGACTTGTGGCAAAGGGTTACACTGAGAAAGAAGGGATCCACTATGAAGAAACATTTTTGCCTGTAGCTATGCTTAAGTCCATTCGTATTCTTTTGTCGATAGCTGCGCATCTCGATTTTGAGATCTGGCAAATGGATGTCAAGACAACTTTCCTAAATGGATGTCTTGAAGAAGATATCTATATGCAACAACCCGAAGGCTTCATTGAAAAAGGCCAAGAACATCTAGTTTGCAAGCTCAAGAAGTCCATTTATGGACTAAAGCAAGCATCACGTGCTTGGAACCAATGTTTTGATCAGGTTATAAAGTCTTATGGTTTTGATCAAAACGAGTTTGAAAGTTGTGTGTATAGAAAGTGTGTCGGAACTGCATTGGTATTCTTAGTACTATACATAGACGATATTATGCTCATCGGAGATGATGTAAAGGTTTTGTTGGACGTAAAGGCATGGCTATCAAAACAGTTTGATATGAAGGACTTAGGGGAAGCCGGTCACATGCAAGATTCCAAGAAGCGTTTTGTACCTAGACAATGTCTTGAAGCGATTCAACATGCAAGATTCCAAGAAGTGTTTTGTACCTTTCAGACATGGAATACATCTATCCAAAGAAATGTGCCCGAAGACGCAAAAGGAGATAGATGACATGAAGGCGTTCCTTATGCTTCGGCTGTCGAAAGCCTCATGTATGCTATGATGTGCAAGAGGCCAGATATCTGCTTTGCCGTTGGCATGGTAGCAAGATATCAGAGTAATCCGGGGAAAGAACATTGGACTGCAGTTAAAAACATTCTGAAGTATCTGAAGAGAACTTGCGATAGAATGTTAGTTTATCAGTTAGACAATCTGATTCTCATCGGATACACGGACTTGGATTTCCAATCAGACCTAGATTCCAGAAAATCTACCTCGGGTAGTGTGTTTTGCATGGGGGGGAGGAGCCATGACGTGGAGAAGCGTTAAGAAGAAATGCATCGCAGATTCTACCAAGGAAGCCGAATATGTAGCTGCTTGTGAAGCAGCGAAGGAAGCGGTTTGGCTCAAGAACTTCCTAGTGGACTTGGACGTAGTTCCGAATTTGCCCAGCATTATCACAGTCTAATGTGATAATGCCGGAGCAGTTACAAATTCAAGGGAACCAAGATCCCACAAGGCCAACAAACACATTGAAAGGAAATACCATCTTATACGAGAAATCGTTAAGAGAGGAGATATAAAGGTTGCAAAGATCGCGTCAGAGGACAACCTAGCAGATCCCTTCACAAAGGGTCTGCCTCAGAATACATTCGAGAGACATGTGGAAGGAATGGGTGTCAAGACCGTTGCCAATCTGCTTTAAGTATAAGTGGGAGAGATATTATTAGGTTCGTGTAGGTGATATTAGATGTCACGTAGATTCTACACGAGACATATTGTAGTATACTTAAAAGTAGACTTTGAGTATAAGTGGGAGATTGTTGGGGTTATACTGGAAAGTATGTTTTTACTTTGTATAACTAGACTAAATTTATGTCTTATTTGCTGAAATAAATTATTTATCACTGATGCTTTAAATATCATTGAATGTTACATATATTTACTGCATAATTGTTCAATAAATAGTACGTGTTACATTGTAGTTAATTTAGTGATACCAGATCACAGAAGATTTATCAGTCCCTTGTAACTAAAAGTACAGAATTCACAACCCAGATGGAAATGAACAATCCATCGTGAAAGGTTGAAGTGCAAGGCTCAGATTGGCTTGTCTTGACCAAGAGATTGCACTAGTACATTATGATGCGCTGAATAGGACCTACAGGAGAATAAATTCTTCAGTACATAATATAGAAGAATTAGACCTCAGTAGTTCATTATTTCATAATCTCCGTCCCTTAAATAGGATCGGTGCAATTAATAATCATTGCTTTGACTTATGATGGGAAGAGAATCAATGAGATTCAATACCTTGTATCTTGGGCAATATTATTAGTTACATGACGATTGCTAAGATTTAATACGGAGAATCATGTGCAAGTATGTCTTGCTTGATTTGTCCCATTGGGAGGCTCAGAAGTTTTATCATACTAAATCTTGCAAGTGGAATTAGTTTCCGGTATGGATAATAATGTTGAGTTGTTCCTTGACCAAGGAAAAAGATGTTAATTAAAGTGAAGTTATTTCAGTGGCCTAAATTAATTAATGGACTGGACAATCTTAAACACGGGAAATAATAATCGGGAGCCATATTAACAGTAATATGGGTTAAGATGGATAGTGTGATATTAATTATGTAGTGGGATTAATTAATATTTATGGGCTTGAATAATATTGTGGCTCAATATTGGAAATTCAAGGTCCATTGGAAGGTCCAATCTTAATTCTCCTAAAGGCCCCTCAAGTAGCCCAAACATAAAGTCCAATAACTGAAAAAAAGTGTTTAAAATAAAATGAATTATTGTTGCCTATTTTCCATAATTTTCAAAAATAATTAAAGGAAGAAAGAGAAAAGATTTTCTTGATTTTCTTGGAAAGATTTTATGGAATATGTATTCTTGGAATACAAGATTATCCCATAAATTCAAGAAAAGTCAAAGATCCTATTTCTTCCCTATTGGATTGGTAATTTTCAAAAATCCCCTTAATATGTGGAGGTGGGATTTTGTGGAATATTTAATTATGGAGAAAAGAATATATGAGATATATTCAAGATTTCTTGGAGATCAAGAAAAAGATTTTCCCATCTTTATTCCTCATCAAAAAATCGGCCACCACCCCTTATTATAAATAGGGGATGAATTTTTTCATCCCCAAGTAATTCCATGTGTTGGAAAAATTAGAAATCCACAAAGGTGGTGCAACATAATTTTAATTTTCCGTTTTGTTAATTGTTCGTGAGCATCCTACCACCGGATTGTTGGACAAGGACGAGGGAATACTTGAGAAGGTCTTTTGGTGTGTTCGTGTGAACGGGATCCATCTTCTCAACGGTTATCACTCTGAAAGGTTAGTTCACGTAAACTCCTAGCAATTCCACATGCGTAGGATTTATGTGACGAATTTGTATGCATGATTTCTTGTTGAATTATTATTTGAATTAATATAGGATTAATTCATGCTAGTAATAATTGTTAGAATTAAATTTGTATTTAAATATTCATCCCGAATAGATCCGGACAATATTTTCCCCAACAATGCCCCCAGACGTAGTTGTTGTCACCCTACCCCTGAACTGTGCTCACCAGGATCACTCGGTGGGAGACAGCCGTGGATTTGTCCTCGCACATATCCGGGAGCTAATATAGGAGACGACCAAAAGCTCCCCAAGAAGTATACATCCCCTGCTCCCACTTGGGGGGGAGTATGCTAACACAAGCTCGATATCGAGCATATGGATAGACGAGCATGTCCGATCTGCCGTCGTCGGAGGAAGTATCTTGAGACGAAAAATGACTCATCTCGAAAAATCAGACCATATGCTCGTCAAATATAACGGCGCGGAAAGCCCTTAACTCGAGCGACCACCGCTTGCGCAGAAAGTATCAAGTGGTGTCACAGCCCCTGCACCCGCTATTCGAGTGCGGAGGGAAGAGTTGAAGGTCGAGATAAAGAGATTAAGGCAAGATTAATCTCGGGTGAGCATACCAAGGGTGAGCTACCACGTCTGCTCGCCTTCGTCCGGTGCTCGTTTTTTCCATTTCCCTTTGTAAATGTAACTATGTAATTTACGAAGCTTTCTTTTAGAAATAGCAAAACTTGTAAACGAATGTAATAATTATGACACCCTGCGTTGTGTCCTTTTAATTATTCATTTTCCTTAGCCATGCCTAAGTCGGTCGCACCTAAATAAGCCGACCACCATCGAAGATGGTCCAACAGGAGCAAGTTTTGTGTTCTCTGACTTGTAAGAATTGTGTTTCCCCTGCTCGCCACATATGAGCCGAGCAGGGAACACGGGGTCGCACCTAAATAAGACGACCTTTTTCTAAATAATCTAATGTATTCTCCCTGCTTCGCAACAAAATAAGACGAACATAGAATACAGGGTCGCACCAAAATAAGTCGACTAGCGTCTATAGTACTTTCTTTGCTCGCAACACAATAAGACGAGCATAAAGTACGTGGTCGCACCAAAATAAGACGACTGTCATCTATGCTACTTTCTTTGTTCGCAACACAATAAGATGAACATAAAGTACGGATCGCAACACAATAAGCCGATCATGATCAAGGGGTGATTGCACCAAAATAAGACAATCAATCAAAACAGTAAACAAGTTGAAACACAAAACGCGAGTAAATGTTGGAAACCCATCTAGTTCAAGCAAAAACAAGGCACTACAGGCTGGAATTACATAAGAAAAAGCCTAAAGAGGCTAAGTTCAAAAGGCCACTTGGGCCTACCACCACAACACAAAACAAACAGGCCAGGCCGGATAAAAAGTAAAAAGTTCAAACTTATATCAGCTAACGCGGAGTCTCGGGAAGAGGCGAATGAGATCTACCTTTCTGCTCACCCTTCTTGTTCTTCTCGACCAATTGATCTCCACCATCCTTGACCATCAGTTCGCTCTCATCTCAAACTTTCTTCTCAATAATGTTAAGATCCCTCTGCTCATCATCATCGGGGTCATCTTCCTCACCCACCAGACTGATGGGAACCCTATTTACCTCCTTCTCTTGATCGTCATCTTCTTCGTCGGACATAGGATCCCCTATCTCAACCCCCTCAGGAAGCTTGGAAAAATCACATAAGTCTTGAAGATCAGCCAAAGGCAACTCTCGACCAGGAGTTGGTGGGTTGTCCGCCAAATACTTCTCAAGCTCCCCGATGAATGACCCCAGTTGGTCTGCGAAAAGTGTGCGCCTTGTCGTACGGAGGGCGCTTGCGAAGGCACATATATAAGCGTAATTGGACATTACATCCACATACTCCTCCGTACGCATCATGGAGAGTCAGGAGTTTAACTGGGTATTGGTCTCTTTGATCGAAAGGAGCTGTTGGGAGAGCAGAGTGTTCATACGGGTCAAAGTTTCTTTCTCGGATTTTAACTGTTGGAGCTCAATGGCATGAGCAACACGATCATCTTGACGTTTTTTTATCTCTTCATGAATTCAATGCAACTCTTCATGACTTTGACATGCTTCTTCCTGAGCCAACTCAGTATCCTTGCGAGCCTGATTCAGTTCTTCCACTTTATCATTAAAACTAGCAGCCAGAGTGATTAACTTGCTAGACATGCGGGACGTCGCTGCAAAAGCATTTTTCAAGGTCACCATCAATCGGCCTTGATGGATTAAACCCAGACGCATCCGCTCAAGCATCATCGAACCAACGAGAGATTCTTTGAGATCCATCGTCCAAGCTCGAACAGGAGTCTCTGTAGGGGTTATACTGGAAAGTATGCTTTTACTTTGTATAACCAAACTGAATTTCTGTCTTATTTACTGAAATAAATCATTTATCACTGATGCTTTAAATATCATTGAATGTTACATATATTTACTGCATAACTGTTCAATAAATAGTACGTGTTACATTGTAGTTAATTTAGTGATACCAGATAACATAAGATTAAATTAACAGTCCCTTGTAACTAAAAGTACGTTGTTCACGACCTAGATGAAAATGAACAATCCATCGTGAAAGGTTGAAGTGTAAGGCTTAGATTGACTTGTCTTGACCAAGAGATTACACTAGTGCATGACTGATGCACTGAATAGGACCTACAGGAGGATAAATTCTCCAGCACTGAATTAGGAAGAATTAGACCTCAGTGGTTCGTTATTTCTTAATCTTCGTCCCTTAAATAGGATCGTGTGTGGTTAGTAATTATTGCTTTGACTTATGACAGGTAGAGAATCAATGTGATTCACTACTTTATATCTTAGGCAATATTATTGGTCACATGTGATTGCTAAGATTTAATACGAAGAATCGTGTGCAAGTACGCTTGTTTGATTTGCCCCCTTTGGAGGTTCATAAGATTTATCATACGAAATCTTGCAAGTGGAATTAGTTTCCGGTATGGATATAATGTTGAACTGTTCCTTGACCAAAGACAAAAGATATTAATTAATGGAAAGTTATTTCAGTGGCTTGAATTAATTAATGGACTGGATAATCTTAAACATGGAAAATATTAACCGGGAGCCATATTAACAGTAATATGGGTTAAGATGGATAGTGCAATATTAATTATGTAGTGGGATTAATAAATATTTATGGGCTTGAATAATATTGTGGCTCAATATTAGATACTCAAAGTCCATTAGAAGGTCCAATCTTAATTCTCCTAAAGGCCCCTCAAGTAGCCCAAACATAATGTCCAATAACTGGAAAAGGTGTTTAAAATAAAATAAATTATGGGTGCTTATTTTTTCCAATTTTTTCGAAAAACATGAATAAAAGGGGAGAAAAATTTTCTTTGAATTTTGTTATGGAATGAGGATATGTATTCTTGGAATACAAGATTATCTCATTAAATTCAAGAAGTGTCCCACTTAGTTATTTATGTGGGATTTTCGAAAATTATGAGAAATAAAGGGAAAGAAAGATTTTCTTGAAAAGATATTATGGAAGATATGTATTCTTGGAATACAAGTATATCTCATAAATTCAAGAAGATCCAAATCTTGGAATCTTTATCCTAAAATTTTGAAAATACCATAACAATAAGAGAGTGAGATTTTTATGGAATATTTTAATTATGGAGAAAAAAATATATTGGATATATATTCAAGATTTCTTGGAGATCAAGAAAGAGATTTTTCCTCCCTATTCCCCTAGTAAAAATCGGCCATCACCCTCTTATAAGTAGGGGATGAATTTTTTATCCCCAAGTGCAATTCCATGTGTTGGGAAAATTAGAAATCCACAAAGGTGGTGCAACATAATTTTATTTTTCCCTTTTGTTAAATTGTTCGCGAGTTCCTACCACCGGATTGTTGAACAGGGATAAGAGAATACTTGAGAAGGTCTTTTGGTGTGTTCGTGTGAACGGGATCCATCTTCTCAACGGTTGTCACTCCGAGAGGTTAATTCACGTAAGCCTGTAGCAATTCCGCATGTGTAGGATTTATGTGAACTGTTTATATGCATGATTTGTTGTTGAATTATTATTTGAATTAATATAGGATTAATTCATGCTAGTAATAATTGTTATAATTAAATTTGTATTTAAATATTCATCTCGAATAGATCTGGGCAAATAATTCCCAACAACTGGTATCAGAGCCTCGGTTTCGGGCTCTGAGTTTTAGATTGTAATTTAATTCGTTTTCATTAAATTTAAAATTGGATAGTAGAATTGCTAGATCTTTTTTGCAGGTATCCAATTGTCATGGTATTTGATGAATGTTTATATTTATACATGCATATAAATTGTGGTTTTTAATTCGATTCATTCGAATTCGTTTTGCCTCGTGAGAAAATTCACGAGTAGATTAGGATTTGTTTGATTCGTTCAATGTAATAGACTAGTCTAGATCTAGGTTTATTTATTTTTCGTAAATAAATTGTAACCGGATCGTGAGCAAAGGCGTAGACGGAGAATTAAAGACGGACGACCAAGTGCCCAGACGTACGCAAGCTAAGGCGGAGCACGTGGGCTAGGCAGAACGCCTAGCGACCGTGCGCACCACCCAGGCGATTGTGGACGGGGTAAGGCGGACGCGCGCTAGGCGCGCGGATGGGGTCGGACAGTGCCTCATGCGTGCGGTCTGGGCTGTTCGGGCGCGGGGCGAAGGACCCCGGATGCGAATGCATCCGGGCGATGCTCGGCGCGCATGTGTTGAGGGCGATGGGGCTGGATGGCCGAGCCAGATTGGGCCATGCGCCTAGGCGCATACGACTCATGTTCCGGGTCGCGAGCTACTCGTTTTTCCGGACGTCGTCCTAACCCAAAACGGAGGACATTTTAAAGAATTTGTTGCGGTCGAGTGGGAGCTTTTCAAGACGAACGATGAAGGCTATGAATGCGATTTCTCAAGATCAAGACATGACAAAATTAACCGCGACAATTGGATATATGTGCCCAATATGTTTAATTTTTATTTTGATGTTTTGCATTATTTTGTGCTTATTTAAATTGTGTTTAAATATGCGATGCATGAGAAAATATTTTTGAAAAATCTCACCTTCGAAAATTACTAAGTATGTTTAAATATTTAATTGACAATTTTATTCCGGATAATAAAATTGAATTAATTTTGACCTCCATGATTTATTTATTTGTGGATTCTTTTGGAGAAATTCCCCCCACGGGACGGCCAAAAGATAGATTTCAGATTAATAAATTCCGAAAGGATGATTGTGGGTTATTATTAGTGGCGATGATCACCCTTCCCACGAGGCTCGTTCAAAACAAAATAATAATTCTGTATTTAATCATGGTTATTACTTAGGTATAAAATTGATATGCATATACTTCCCCGAAGTCCCTTTCAATTTTATATTGGTCAAGTGGGAGCAAACTATTAATCTGGATATTAAAGGTTTGTAACTGTTTTCTTGTTTGAAACCTGCTTAAATGTGTTTAAATAATGACCCACCCCACGTGGCTTATTTAAACTTTTTTGAGATGTTGGCTGATGCATGTTCATATTTTTTTTGAGATTTTAATATGATACATGTGATCGAACCTTGTGATATGTTTGTGCTTATACAAATTATTATTTATTTCAGTTCAGCATGTCGCAACCTTTTAATCCATTGATTTATACTCTCAAAGAACACCAGCTTTCTGGTGATAACTATGTTATTTGGAAACGAAGTATGAAATTTGTCCTCACTGTGCAACTACAACATTATTGGGTTCTTGATGTACCCACGCCCCGTATGCCTACTGAAGGATCAACAGATGCGGAAAGACACTTATATAATATTTGGAAGCAGGCTAACGAACCTATGAAGCGTATAATCTTGACTTCACTGTCTGATGATTTGAGATACATTCATGAAGGTGTTGAGTCTGCTGCAGAAATTATACAAAGTCTTGAAGAAATGTTTTTAACAAAAGACCGCATGATCAATCAGTTTAAAAACGACGACGTGGCTAGGCTAAAAATGGTGGAGGGAACACCCGTAAGGGAGCATGTTCTCATAATAAAACGTCATTTTAACAAACTTTCTTATCTCGGTACTAAGTATTGTGATGAGGCTCAAATCGAATTTCTTTTCCTAACTCTTCCAAGGTGCTTCGATGAGTTTTACTGTAGTTTTGTGATGAGCGATCACATGTTCATTATGGACACTCTACAAGAAGCTTTGGAGATTGTAGAGAAACATTTGGGAAAGGAGGATGAAGCATTGGAGTGATCACATGTTTACTATGGATACTCTGCAAGAAGCCTTGGAGAAAATAGAGAAGCACTTGGGAAAGAAAGACGAAGCATTGGTGACCAAAAGTCTTTTCTCAAAATCTAGGCCAGTGGTAGGCAAGATTCAAGAAAAGGAAAATGGTCGGATCCAAAGCAAACTCATTACCAAGAAAAGTGAGAGAAAGACAGCTAGCTGGATGGGTGTCAAGAAGGTACCAAGAGGAAAATGTTTTAACTGTGGTTAAAAAGGACATTGGAGGTCAGCATGTTCCAAACCCAAAAGGAATGGAAAGAAAGGTAATTCTCACACACTAGTTGTTGAAACTTGTTTAGCGGCGTTTGCCTCCCATTTATGGGTTGTGGATACGGGATCCACTGATCATGTTTGTTTCACTTTACAGGGGTTCAAGCGGACCCGGCAACTTAGTGGGAGTGAGATCCTCATCACACTGGGCGATGCTATGAGAGTGGCAGCTGAAGCAATGGGAGAAGTGCACCTGTCTTTTGAAGACATAGTTTTAATTTTAAGAGATGTTCTTTACGTTCCTAATTTTAGAAAGAATTTAATTTCGGTTTCTAAACTTTACCTTGATAGATATTCGGTTACTTTTGACAAAGTTGTTACCATTTCTCTTTATGATAAATTTATCTGTCATGGAACGTTGTCGAATATTCTCTATACAATTAACTGTGCACACCACTCACGAAATGCATCCTATAACACATCAACTGTTTCAGATAAAAGAAAACGTTCATCAGACGTGAACGAGACACTTCTATGGCATCTCGGATTGGGACATATTAATCCAAAAAGGATTCAAAGGTTGGTAGAAGATGGTTCATTGGAGTCTCTCCGGGTTGAACCAATCCCAACTTGCGAATCATGTTTGGAGGGTAAAATGAGCAAGAGGACACTCGGAGCCAAGGGGAATAGAGCCAAAGAAGTGTTAGAAATCGTTCACACAGACGTATGTGGTCCATTGTCAATCAAAGCAAGAGGAGGTTATGAGTATTTTGTCACCTTTATTGATGATTACTCGAGGTACGGCTATATTTTCCTTATGAAACATAAATCTGAGACCTTTGACAAATTCAAAGAATTTAAGGCTCAAGCAGAGAATCATAGGGAAAAACGTATCAAGTCTCTACGATCTGATCGTGGAGGCGAGTATCTCAGCGATGAGTTTTTGAACTACTTGTCAGATGAAGGGATTGTATCCCAGCTAACTGCACCCGGAACCCCTCAACAAAACGAGGTTGCAGAGCGAAGAAACAGAACTCTTTTAGAAATGGTTAGATCAATGATGAGTTATGCGGATCTACCCAAGTCGTTCTGGGGTCATGCCTTGGAAACAACGGCTTATATTCTGAACTTGGTGCCATCCAAATCGGTTCCCAAAACTCCCAAAAAATTGTGGACCGGGCGCAAGCCCAGTTTGAAACACATGAGAATTTGGGGGTGTCCGACCTACGTGTTGGACAAGAAAGCCAGAAAATTGGATCCTCAATCAGAATTAAGGTTGTTTATAGGTTACCCCGAGGGAACAAAAGGGTGTATGCTCTATGGTCCTGATGATCAAAAGGTGGTAATAAGCACCCACTTTAGATTTTTTGAAGAAGACTATATGAACGAAAGAAATCGCAGAAGTGAGATTACCTTAAATAAGCTAAGGGGGCTAACCTCAGTGCCAACTATACAAGATGATTTACCAAATGACTCACTTACACAACCGGAACCTCGTCATAGTGGGAGGGTTGTAAGACAACCCGAGAGATTCATGGGGGTAGAAGAGTCCTCGGACTTAGTCCCCGCTCAAGATGAATCAGATCCATGGACCTACAATGAGGCAATCCAAGACAAGGATGCGATTTCTTGGCAAACAACAATGGAAGCCGAAATGGGTTCTATGGATCATAACAGAGTGTGGGAGCTAGTCGAACCACTTAATGGGGTCAAACCCATTGGTTGCAAGTGGGTATACAAGAGGAAAAGAGGACCGGACGGGAAGGTGGAAACCTTCAAGGCAAGGCTTGTGGCAAAAGGCTATACTCAGAAAGAAGGGATCGACTATGAGGAAACCTTTTCACCTGTAGCAATGCTCAAGTCCATCCTAATCCTCTTGTCGATTGCTGCGCATCTCGACTTTGAAATCTGGCAAATGGATGTCAAGACGGCTTTCCGTAACGGAAGTCTTGAAGAGGAAATCTATATGCAACAACCCCAAGGCTTAATTGAAAAAGGCCAAGAACACCTAGTTTGTAAGCTCAAGAAGTCCATTTATGGACTCAAACAAGCATCCAGAGCTTGGAACCAATGTTTTGATCAAGTAATAAAGTCTTATGGGTTTGATCAAAACGACTATGAAAGTTGTGTGTACAAGAAGCGTGCCGGAACTGCATTGGTATTCTTGGTACTATACGTAGACGACATTCTGCTCATCGGGGACGATGTAAAGGTGTTGTCAGACGTAAGGGCATGGCTTTCAAAACAGTTTGATATGAAGGACTTAGGGAAAGCCGGACACATCCTTGGGATCAAGATCACTCGAGATCGCAAGAAAGGGATGATAGGCTTATTGCAAGCTTAAAAAAATTACAATATCTAAAGTTTGAACCATGCATATCTTAGATTATATTTATTTTACTTAGAAACTAAGTTAATCTATAAATTTTTAAATATCTTGAATATTTATTTTATTGAGCATTAACTTTAATTTTATATCAAATATTTTATCATACATTGATTTTTGAAAACATCCCTCAACCCACTAATATGGAATTTCTACTGCTTATGTGTCGCATTATTGTGAATTTCGATGATGTGTCGTCTAATTAAGAAATGAGAATTATATTAAAAGTAAATAATGAATTTGATTTATAGATAATGATGACATGTCACAATATAATTATTTTCTAATTATTTAGGTATTTAAAGTATGTGTGAAAAATTGGTAGGTAAATCGTAGGCAATTAATCCTCACTTTTTAAAGATCAAATTATTTTTGTACAAAAATTTCGTAGGCAATTCATTATTTTCTTGTAGTGTTTTTTTTAAATGATCCATCATAATATTTCAAAATTACATCTCACGACATTATTTTTACAAAAAAATAAATTAAAAAAATAATCTAATTTAGTAATAAAGTAGAAAGGACTATAATACCCTCAATCGAAAATCATTTTATCACTTTAAATCCTAATAAACAACTCACACATTAAAACTCGTACCAATTCCCCAAATATCACAACATTTCAAAATTACATATCATGTCATTATTTTTACCCAAAAAACTTATTTATTTTTGTAATAAAGTAGAAAAAATTACAACACATTCAATAAAAAATCACTTTACCACTTTAAATACTAATAAATAACTCCCATATTAAAACTCGTGTCGATTTTCGAAATGATCCATCACAACATCTCAAAATTACATCTCCTGTCATTATGTTTACAATTTTTTTATCTACTTTAGTAATAAAGTAGAAAGAACTATAATACAATCAATAAAAAACTATTTTATTATTTTAAATTCTAATAAATAACTCTCATATTAAAATTCATATAACAAGCAAAGGGATAAATAAATTTGAGACGGTGCGAGTAATAAATACTCTTAATAATAGTCAGATGTACAGGCATGTTAAAGCTGTGACACTTAACTTTTTTGAAGAAAACAAAAAAGTGTTTCTACCCCTCCACTTGCAATCATGCACATGCTATACCAGCTTGAATCTACACTTCTACATGTCTATGAAAATGAGTTCTCTTTCCTCTTTCCTCTATCTCTTTCTGTACCTTCAGTTCATACATGTCTCTCATTTATTGCAGTTCTAGTTAACTGTTTACGTGTGGATCGCTTCTTTAATTACTGCCTAAACCCCGCCCATGATCAAATTCACTCCTCCCTTCTTGTAATTGTGTGTGCAAGGATCGGGTTCAAATTTCTCTATCTCGCTTCTTAAAGTATAATGGAACCAAAATTACTATTATTCTATATTAATTTTTTATGTGTATTGCTTGTATTGATATCAAATCATTTATTTTGTGTATATATATATATATATACCTTAATTTAGTTCGTGTCAGGATGCAATATATAATTTAATTTCCGGACATATATATTCAACTTCTGTCTGCACACACTTTTAATATAGATTTTAGAGTTGAAATATGTGTTCAAAAAAATTGTGGAATTAATTTATTTGTATTTTTTTTTTAAAAATTATCCAAATGTGGCAACTTAGCTAGATACTCCGTTCCGTTTCTGCCACTGGTCGTGCCGTCAACTGATGAGTAATGGCCGTTTGTATTTTTGTAAAATTTGCATATCATAAGGGCATTCCTTATGTTACTCAAATATCGAGAGCCATGGCAAACAATAATGCGCCGCCAGGAACTATCCCTACCTCATTTACCAGCGCGTACACAACAACATTTTTCACTTCAAATTTTTTTGAAGCGATTCAGCATGCAGGATTTCAAGAAAGACTTCGTACCTTTCAGACATGGGATCCATTTATCCAAGTAAATGTGCCCTAAGACACAAAATAAGATAGATGAAATGAAAGACATTCCTTATGCTTCGGCTGTCGGAAGTCTTATGTATGCAATAATGTGCACGAGACCGGATATCTGCTTTGTCGTTGCCATGGTAGTGAGATATCAAATTAATCTGGGAAAAGAGCATTGGACGCCAGTTAAGAACATTCTGAAGTATCTGAAAAAAACTCGGGATAGAATGTTAGTTTATTAGTCAGATAGTCTAATCCCCATTGGTTACACGGACTCGGATTTCCAACTAGACTTAGATTTAAGAAAATCTACCTCCGGTAGTGTGTTTTGCATGGGGGGAGGAGCCATGACATGGAGAAGCGTTAAGCAAAAATGCATTGCCGATTCTACCATGAAAGCCGAATACGTAGTTGCTTGCGAGGCAGCGAAAGAAGCGATTTGGCTCAAGAACTTCCTAATGGACTTGGATGTAGTTCCGAATTTGCCCAGCACAATCACTGTTTACTGTGATAATGCCGGAGCAGTTGCAAATTCAAGGGAACCAAGAGCCCACAAGGCCAACAAACACATTGAAAGGAAATATCATCTTATACGAGAAATCGTTAAGAGATGAGATATAGAGGTGGCAAAGATCGCGTCAGAAGACAACCTAGCAGCTCAATTCACAAAGGGTCTGCCTCAGAACGCATTCGAGAGACATGTGGAAGGAATGGGTGTCAAGACCGTTGTCAATCTGCTTTGAGTATAAGTGGGAAATATTATTAGGTTCGTGTAGGTGACATTAGATGTCACGCATTAGGAACTACACGAGATATGCTATAGTATACTTAAAAGCAGACTTTGAGTATAAGTGGGAGATTGTTGGGGTTATACTGGAAAGTATGTTTTTACTTTTTATAACCAAACTGAATTTTTGTCTTATTTACTGAAATAAATCATTTATCACTGATGCTTAAAATATCATTAAATGTTACATATATTTATTGCATAACAGTTCAATAAATAGTACGTGTTACATTGTAGTTAATTTAGTGATACCAGATCACAGAAGATTAAATTAACAGTCCCTTGTAACTAAAAGTACGTTGTTCACGTCCTAGATGGAAATGAACAATCCATCGTGAAAGGTTGATGTGTAAGGCTCAGATTGGCTTGTCTTGACCAAGAGATTACACTAGTGCATGACTGACTGGTGCACTGAATAGGACCTACAGGAGGATAAATTCTCCAGCACTGAATTAGAAAGAATTAGACTGTTGGGAGATGAATTTAATAAAGATAAGATTTTGATTAGATCCCAAAACCCCTGAGTATGACATGTTCAGAATAATCTTGATAGTTGAGTCAGGATTCAGTTTTAGAGTATTCAGGATGTTATCTGCAAAATGTATAGTCAGCAGATATAGATCAGGATAGGTTCTGAAGAACTCGGTAAGTTTCTGAAGAAACTGAAGGTTCAGTATGAAACTGAAGTTTCTGAAGACTCAGTGAGAAACTGAAGACTTAGTGAGAAACTGAGAAACTAAAGACTCGGTGAGAAACTAAGAAACTAAAGACTCAGCATTAAGACTCAGTATATTAGTCAGTATATCTGTAAAGACTAAGAAGACTCTGAAGACTCAGAAGACCCTGAAGACTCAGAAGACTCTGAAGACTGAAGACACAGAAGACAGAAGACTGGAGACTGAAGACTGAAGGATACTGAAAGCACAGTAATTACTGAAGACTCAGTAATGTACAGAATGCTCAGTATAAACCTGAATGTTCCGAGGCACTGAAAATATCTATCTGAAGGATGCAATACTGAGAAAAACGCGATTGCTTAGAAAAATATATATTTGCCAAGACATTCAAATGCAGACAAAAGGAACTAAGACAAAGTGTTGTTAAGGTTATATCACTCAGAGATTGTAACCAAAAAGAGCCGTTGAGTTGTCTACCTTTAACTGGAGACAAAAGTCAAAAAGAGGAAAACAACAGTGTACCATACTGACACTGACAGCGACAGGTCACTGAAAAGATGTCAGAAGTACTAAGTTCCAGACTGCAAAAAGTGATGACCGGCTACATAAAAGGCTATTGCCTAAAACGTGTTAGGGAGTGTCAAACCCTAAATATAGCCATTTCTCACACACCATAAGAGGAAACTCACGAAGCTATTTCTTCCAACGGATAGTTTTTCAAGAGTGACCTTGGTGTATGCCTATAAATACTTGTGACCCTCTACATTGTAAGGTTACGGGAAATTTGTAAGCAACTCAAGAGCTCAAACTTATTATTGCAAGTTGAAGCACTCGAAAACCCAAGAATTTCCCAAGTGCTTTAAATCGAAGAGAGCTCATTCCACTAAGCCTAGCTTGATAAGATATATCCAAAGCTTAGTCGAGATATCCTAGCCGTTGCATTGTTCTTTATTGTAAAGGATATCTCATCCTAGTTGGAAACTAACCAAGAAACCCCAAACCCTTTGTAAAGTAGTTTGAGTGTGATTGTTGGTGAGATTGGAGTTGTAAAGAGTTAGTAAACTACATTGAGGTAGTCAGAAAACTCTAGAGAAGAAGTGAGTAAACTATCTTGGATAGTTAGAAAGCTTGTGTGTGTTTTTGAGTTAGTAAACTATAGAGGTAGTCAGAAAGCTCAAAATAGAAAGGTTAGTAAACTACAGAGGAAGTCAGAAAACCTTAGGAAGCGATTAGTGAATTTCTCTGAAGTGATCAGGGAGAGTGGACGTAGGAGCTTGAGTCTCTGAACCACTATAAATTGTTGTGTTCTTTGCTTTCTGTTTTGCTTGTGTTATATGTTGCATTACTTTGAAATTGAAAGCATATTTTCACTAATATTTCAGTTGGAATCAATCCACTGAAAGTTGCATATAATTGAATCATAGCCTAATCACTATTCCATTAAAAGGAAGTTTTCAGCAAAAGCTTAAAACGAGTATAAACTAAGGGTCAACCATTCCGCACATCTGAGCAGCTAGAACAGATAGTTATCAAACTGAACTTACTCATCTGAGGGTTCAGTAAGTTAGTTATCTAATCCAAGCAGCTCAGGATCTCTGAAAACTCAGGACTCAGTTGGGATTATCTGAGGTATCTGAAAGCAGCTCAGGATCACTGTCTCAGATAGACTTTGACTCAGAGCAATTTGTGCTTCTCAGGACCAAATCATCAGGACAACCTGACCCAAACTGACCTCAGTAAAGAAAAAGTTTTAAAAACACTTAACACGTGTATTCCCCCCCATACACGTGTAAGACTCGTTTGCACCGGGACCAACATGTGGTATCAGAGCAGTGGTTCAACTTGACCATCTGCTTTGTTGGCCAAAGTCTTATTTGCTAAAATTACTTGTGGTCTATCTGAACTGATCTTTTTGCTGATTTCTTAAAAGACTCAGATAAAAATGTCTTCTAAGAAACTTCCCATGTTCTCAGTAGAGAACTATGATTTATGGAGACTGAGAATGCAGGCTCACCTGTATTCTAAACATGAATGTATGTGGAGAGTGGTCTCTGAAGGGCCATTCCAATTTACTGTGGTGAATCCCAGAGGAACAGAAAATGAGAGAAACGATCCCAGAATAGAATTTCCTAAGTCTGATGACCAACTGACTCCTGAGGAGAGGAAGTTAGTCAATCTAGACTATATTGCTAAAGACACACTATACAGTACAATTGATGATGGTGTGATGGGAATGATCTCTCACTGTAATACTGCAAAAAAAATTTAGGATACATTAGCTGTAATGTGCCAAGGCACATATCATATCAAGGAAAACAAACTTTCAGTTGCAATTGGAAAGTTTGATAGTTTTGAAATGGATGAAGGTGAATCTATAGACAAACTGGAAGTCAGATTCACTAGCATCATGAATGATCTGAATGCATTGGGAAAGAAATATCCACAGAGAGAAGTTGCATTGAAAATTCTTAGAGGTCTTTCTAAGAAATGGGATATACATGCCGAGGTGATTGAAAACACCAAAAACATTAATTCAATGCCATATCAACAAGTCTTCTCTGAGCTGAAGGCCTATGAGTTCGTAATTGATAAGAAATCTAAAAAGACTGACAGCAAAGATGATTCATCATCTAGTAAAAATGTGTCTTTCAAAGCCAAAGATAAAACCTGTAAAACTAGAGAGTCTGAGAACTCCCTTGCTATGAATCAGGATGAGCTTGAGGATAAGCTAGCACTGATGGCAAGGAGGTTTGAAAGACTTAATAGTCGATATGGAAAATACAAAAACTATTACAGGAATCACAGGTACCAGAAGAAACTTGAGGACAAATCAACTGAGAAGAAAAAGGACCTAAAAGCTGAAGGATCTTCATCCAGAAAGAAGGACTCCAAGTCCAAAGAAGAAAGTGATCAGGATGATGATGCCAACAGATGCTACAATTGCCAGAAGAAAGGTCACTTCCAGTATGATTGTCGGACACGAAGTGCTAGGAGAGAAGAGAGAAAGACAAGCTAAAAGAGACAAGAAGTTCTCTCTAAAAAAAGGCCATGGTTGCAGAAGAAGAACAATCTGAGGAGGGAACTAGTTCTTCATATGAAATATTCTCAGACAGTGAAAGCGATGACATCTGTCTAATGGTTGTTGAGGAGGTAAACTCTTATTTCTCTGTTGTTGCTCCTACACTAGCACAAGAGTTATCAAGTTCCACTATAAACAGTCAGTTTGACCTGATGGATTCTTTTGAGAGTCTGATGAAGGACTATGTTGTTTTACAAGAACTGTTAAATGAAACTCAAGAGCAGAACAAAGAACTGAAGGCTGAAAATCTTAAGTGGAAAGACTCTAGCAATACTAAAATCAATTCTCAATTGATGGGAGCTACCGATGAACTGGATGTTCTGAAAGTACAACTCCCAGAGAAAGAAAAGTTGATAGTAATCCTAACTGAAAAGCTAGAAAACCCTTTGAAGAGATTAATTTGATCGAAGCGAGTTCAATGACCTCTCTGAGAAGCATGAAACTCTACAGAAATGTGAGGATAGTGCACAGAAGAAGATATCTCTATTGAATACTGCATCTAAAGTAATAGATGAAATTCAGAGTTATCAGAGATCTGTCACTATAAAATCTGGATTGGGATACATTCCAGGGGGAACCTCACAAAGTCATCTGAATGTTGCATCAAGTAGCAAGAAGACAATCTTTGTAAAACCAGTGGCACCTACTCTTCAAACTGAAGAAATGCCCAAGGTTGTAGACAAGGGAAAAGGACCTATGGTTCCAGTAAAACTGAATGATCAGGTAAGAAAGCCCAAACCTTAGGTGAAGGCTAGAAAACCTGAGCACTTTCGATTCAGAAAAATTTGTAAGTACTTGAAGCCTCAAATTTAAGAATGCAAACTGAAAAGGATCTCTATTTGAACAAAAGAGAGGAATCTTCAGAAAGAGAAACACTCAGCAGAGACATTCTCAACTAAAGAGACCAAGTCCTCAGTATACTGAAAGACCCCAATTTCAGTACAGGCAACCTGAACCCCACTTGCCTAAGGGTAAAGGTTACCTGAACCCGAGTCAACAAAGATTCAGACCAGCTGCACAGAAGCCAAAGCAAATGAACAAAAGGCTTGTACCCAAGAAAAATTCTAAGGCTCATGTTCATGCTAAGGCTAGCACTCATAAACAAGATACTGCTAAGGCACCCGAGTAGTAAATGTGTATGTTGATGTTTATGGAAGATAGATCGGCCACTCTAAAAGTGATTAGAGTTGTCGAGGCGATTTGGATTCGAAAGGTACAACTAACCTTGTAGGACCCTACACAAATTGGGTACCTAAGAATTGATCATTTTTCGGGGAGGAAAAAAAAAAACCTTTGGTGATTGAAGATCACATAAAGAGCGATGAGTGGAAATGAAATGGCCCTATTTGTATGGTATCTTGACGGTGGATGCTCAAGACATATACGACGAGATTCAAGAAGATACTCATTGACTATGTTGAACAAAGTGGCCCTCGGATCACATTTGGAGATAACTCAAAGGACGGTGAAGGATATGGAACTTTGGAAATCGACTCAGTTCATATCCATGGTGTTTCATATGTATCTGGATTGAAGCATAACTTGCTTTTAATAAGCCAATTCTGTGATAAGGGTTTTAATGTTGAGTTCTCAAAGAACTTATGTTATGTGAAAGATGATACATCACAGAAAATATTACTGACTGGTACTAGAAAAGGAAATGTGTATCTTGCTGATTGGAGTTCAACTCCTAAAGATACATGTTTGGTTGCAAAAAGTTCCACAGATACCAGTTGGTTATGGCATAAAAGAATGAATCACCTGAATTTCAAAACCCTGAATAAACTTGCAAGATTAGCTCTTGTGAGAGGGTTGCGAAATGAAGTGTTCAGTAAGGAACATATTTGTGATGCGTGCCAAAAAGGAAAATAAATTAGAGCATCATTTAAAAGCAAAGTAGATGTTTCTACTGAGAGAATACTTCAATTGTTGCATATGGATCTTTTTGGTCCAATAACACCAGTGAACACTAATGGCAGGAAATACACACTAGTAGTAGTTGATGACTACTCAAGATATACTTGGGTCATATTCTTACTCAGTAAGAAAGAGACTCAAGATAAACTGCTGCTGAATTTGTGAAAAAGCTTAGTATTGAGAAAAATCTGAGTGTGGTCAAAATCAGATCTGACAAGGGAACTGAATTTATAAACCATATTATATCTGATTATTGTGCAGCAAATGGAATTATTCATGAAACATCAGCTGCAAGGACCCCTCAACAAAACGGTGTTGCTGAAAGAAAGAACAGGACTCTAAAAGAAGCTGCAAGGTCATTGATAGCTGAAGCTGATATTCCTAAAAGATTTTGAAATTGAAAAGTCATCAATCTTGCATGCTATTCTCAAAAAAGCAGATCCATCTTGACCAAGAGTCAAGGCAAAACATCCTACGAGCTTTGGAATGAAAGGAAGCCTCTTGTTTTTTTTTCTTTTCGTGTGTTTTAGTTGCAAGTGTTTCATACACAATAATGGTAAAGATCGGTTGAAAACATTTGATAGCAAAGGCGATGAAGGAATATTCTTAGGATATTACGAAATCGATAAAAGCTTTTCGAGTTTACAAGCTGTAGGACTCTTATTGTGGAGGAAACACCTCATGTTTTTTTTGATGAATCTACTTGTGTTGGAAGAAACAGAACATGATTGAGAAGAACTAACCAAGAGAATCACCAGATTAAGCACGAAAAGGAATGACGAAACATCCATTGAACACGAAAAGAAGAAATTGACCACTTCCTATGAATGGAGTGACTCGAGACAAAAAAGTTCGAGGATGGAACTCGAGGATGGTGAGACTCGGGATGGAAATTCTCCATTAAAGGAAAACCAACACTTGAAGGTGACCCAATGAAGAGCGGACACGGTTCGGACTCGGGTATGTGATGCCAATGAAGATGTGGTCACGGTGAGGCAAATTTCGAATCTATCAACCAAAGGGAACAAATGTCTCGACAATGTTTCGAATAGAATTTCCCACGAGGAAGATGATTCCCTTTCTCCTTTTCTGTTGTTCCCTGAGTTTAGTGAACTAACTGAACCTAACATTTCAAATATTGAGGATACTATTGAAGGGGGAACATCTAGAAGAAGCTGGTTAGATAGTCATCCTACAAGTCAGATTGTGGGTGATCTAACTGAAGGTGTCAAAACAAGAAGGTTCCATGGTGAAAGTGCACTATTCTGCTGCTTCCTATCAGAGAAAGAGCCTACTAAGATTGAAGAAGCTCTACAAGATTCTCATTGGATTACTGCTATGCAAGATGAGTTGAATCAATTCTCAAGGAATGAAGTATGGGAGCTAGTGGATAGACCTGAAAGGCACAATGTCCTTGGAACCAAGTGGGTATTTAAGAATAAAAGAGATGAAAACAACAACATTGTAAGAAACAAGACAAGGCTAGTTGCACAAGGTTATTCCCAAGAAGACGGCTTGGATTATGATGAAACCTTTGCACCTGTTGCAAGACTAGAAGCCATCAGATTGTTTCTTGCATATGCTGCCCACTTGAAGTTCACAGTCTATCAAATGGATGTGAAAAGTGCATTTCTGAACGGTGTGCTTAAAGAAGAGGTTTACGTAGAACAACCTCCTGGTTTCAGACAGAATGACCAAGTTTACAGGCTCAGAAAAGCCTTGTATGGTCTTAAGCAAGCACCCAGAGCATGGTATGATACTCTTTCTCAGTTTCTTACTGACCACGGTTTTGTCAAAGGAACTGTTGATAGAACTTTGTTCAGGATAGAAGATGGGGAAGATATCTTACTAGTTCAGATATATGTTGATGAAATCATTTTTGGATCTCCAAATCATCAGTTGTGTGAAAAGTTTTCTACACTGATGAAAGGCAAATTTAAGATGTCTATGATGGGAGAGATGAATTTCTTTCTAGGTCTTCAAGTGAAACAATCAAAGGAAGGAATCTTCATCAACCAAGCAAAGTACACCAGAGATCTGATTGCCAAGTATGGTGTACAGAATTGCAATGCTGTTAGAATTCCCATGAATACTAACTACAAGATGGATCCTGATTCTGAAGGGAAATTAGTAAGTCATACTGATTATAGATGAATCATTGGATCATTGCTCTATCTCACAGCAAGTAGGCCGGATATAACATTTACTGTTGGGATATGTGCAAGATACCAAGCTAATCCTAAGGCTAGTCACATGGAGGCTGCCAAAAAGATACTGAAATATCTTAAAGACACAGTGAATAGAGGATTGTGGTATCCAGCTGAGGATAACTTTGAGTTAACAGGTTACTCAGATGCTGATTATGGAGGTTGTAGAATTGACAGGAAGTCCACTACAGGAACTTGTCAATTTCTTGGAAGTAAGCTGATATCTTGGTTTTCGAAGATACATACCTCAGTAGCAACCAGTACTACTGAAGCTGAATACATGGCTGCAGGAAGCTGCTGTGCGCAGATTCTTTGGCTCAGACTGATAAATGGAAATTAGTCTGAAGAAGTAATGACTCATGCGACTCATTTATTGCTTAAGTGAAACTCAGTAATCATTTGCAATAAATACAAAACACCTGAAGAATGTTTTTGGGCGGGATCTTTGAAATTCCAAAGAAGGTCAACAGTCATTAAATGCTCTGTTGCTTTTAATCATCAATGAGGTTATTTTTGGCGGCTTACTTTTCGGAAGATCGACCTTTCGCATACCCGATTAATCGTGGATTAATCTTAACCGTTGTTTTTCACCAAACTGGTACGACTTCCCACGATCTCGAACTATATATTCTTTGAGAAGCCCTTCAAGCCATTTTATTAAACTCTCATTCCCAAAAACTTCTGCAAGATAAAATCCCTCTTTGCCTAGAAAATCTTCATCGTCCAAAAACCCTATATCTTCAAATCTCCAAAATGACTTATACCATTTTCGATAAATTGGCCGAAACCAATAAACCCTGGTATGAGTATGTTGTATCTCTGGAGAGTACTTCAAACGCCAAACATGAAGAAGAGGCACTTCACTTGATTCGGTTGGCAAAACTGACGAACCTCATCGCAAACCGACCGGAGGCGGAGTATTCTCGTGAGGTAATAGAGTTCGTCTCTAATATGGAAATAGATGAGGTTAATAATATTGAGTCCAAGATTTCTGTTTATCATTTAGAGCATACATCGAAGTACATAGATTTTGTTCGGGAGCTGTACATAGTCCCTAAAAATCTAAACGATGTTTTTGAGTTGTGCGATAGAGGAGATGATCCCACAATGTATATGTTGGGACGAGAGCAAGAATATCTTGATGGGATTACTGAGAATCCTGTTAAATTTGAGGCAACTCTGCATAAGCGGCATTTAAAGCCAAAATACAGAGTGTTGATGGATATTGTGAGTAAGTGCATAATAAGCAGATCGGGGAGCTTTGAGCAGATTAGCACTCCCAAACTCCAATTGATGGCGGTGATTCAGGACTCACCCACTAAGGATTTCAACTGGCTGAAGTATCTGATCAAGGTGGTGAGTGAGCAAGCCAAAGTCATAAAAAATGAGGATGGTGCAATATCGATCAAAGGCAGGATACTCCATGCCACCAAAATAGCTTTTATTTTGGAGATGTGCCGAGAGGAGGAGGATATCTTCGCCAATACTACTCCATTCCCTAAGTCCAAAGTGATGTTCAAGCCGATTGCCACCAAGAAGAACATCAAAGAGAAGAAAGAGAAAAGGTGGAATCACCTATTGCTGCTACTGCTGAAGAAACCCAACAAACCAGGGGGAAGGTTTTGTTGGAGGCCAAGAAGAAGCAGGGTGAAAAATTGAAGAAGCAAAAGACCCTTGCTCCAAAGCGCAAAAGAATGGTGGTTCTCACTGATGATGATGAGGAGAGTGAATCTGAGGAGATTCAACCTGAGAGCCAAGAAGCTCAGAAATCGCCTTTGCAAGTGCTGGCTCAGGTTATCTCAAACGTCATTAAGCTCTGACAAGTTCTTTAAAGAAATATTCCAAGGACCTCAGACCTCAGAGCAAGTACAGATTCCTGCTGAGGAAGCACCTGCTCAGACTTCAAAAGCTGCTCAAATTCCTGCTGAGAAAGAACCTGCTCAGACCTCAGAGCAAGTTCAGATTCCTTCAGAGGAAATGCCTGCTCAGACTGCGGATCAAACTCAGAGTCATACTGAGGAAGCACCAGCTCAGACCTCAGAACCAGTTCAGATTCAAACTGAGGAGCTGCCTGCCCAACCCTCAGATATTGCTGAGCATCAGGAGCAGATGAATATTGATGAGCTCCTAAGTGATCTTTTATTCGATCTTTCAGCAGATCTTTCTACTAAACCTGAGAGCCCGATGCTCAAGAAGGGTGAAGCTGAAGAGACCGAATGGCGAAGCAAGGGGGAACGGTTCATCCTTGACCGCTACCCTGAGCTTAGCTCATTCCCTGACCTCCAAGACATCTTCTTCAGATTGAGGTCAACGGTCTATATCCTCAACCAGACTCTTCCAGAGATGCTCAACATTGCATCATTCAGAGGCGAAGACTGGTGGAACGAGGAAATAGCTTTTCTGACTGAATTCTCAGGATTCAGAAAAACCAAGCTCAGGATGTAACATTCTGATTTTGATGAGTTGGTGAAGAAGAAAGTAGCTGAGAGGAAGGTTACTGAAGTTGGTGCCCCGAGCTCCAAAGACAAATCTCAGGATGGGGACCAACAAGGGGATGATGAGAGTCAATCTCAGAAGGAGAAAGACTCAACTGATGATAATGAGGCTGCTGTCGAACATCCTCAGACTGAAGTTAGCCTTCAGGTAACTTTTGACAATATTAACAATTATGCCAGGATTACTGAAGTACCTATCTTTAAATCTGTAATGTCTGATATGCAGACTGAGGCTCAGGTGGACACCCAAGCTTAGGGTGAATCCCAGACTCAGACTGAGTCTGAAGCCCCAGTTCAGACTGAAGCTCAGGTTCAGACTGAGACTCAGGCTGAACAGCCACTCAGGAGACACATCAGATCAGATATGCTCCTGAGATTGATCTCACTCCAGTGATGGAGAAGTTGGAGAAGGTTGAGTCAATCCTGATCAAAGTTGCTCAGATGGAGGAGGTATTGGCCAACCAAAGTCAGAAGATAGAAAGTTTGAGTTCTTCTTCAGGCCTGGTGCAACTTCAGGATACTCTGACTGAAAAGCTGACCTCCATGGAAGGAAAGTTAGAAGAGAAGATGGAGGGGGGAAAAGCTGAGATAAATGCAGAGCTAAAGCAGAAGCATCAGGAACAGACTAAAATTCTTGAAGTGAAATTTGTAGAGAAGAACGAGATGCTGGTGAAGAATGTTGTTGAGGAAATGAGCTCAATGCTCATGACCAAGATGACAAACATGTTCAAGGAAGCTCTCTCTAGCCAATTTGCTCATATGTCTGAAGAATTCTCAGTGGCGAAGGACCACCTTAGAAGGCTCGAGGAGGAGCAAGATCAGTTGGCAGGGGAGGTGCGGAGTGTCAGTAAAGAACAGTATCATATGGACACAGCACTCTCCAGGCTTCTGCGAAAGTATGGTTCCAAGAAGGGGGAAAGACCCGGAGCTGATCTCAGAAAATTATTGGATCATACTTTGAAAGGCAAGATTGTCAAGGAAGCTGAAAAGAAAATCATTGCCGAAGCCATGAAGGAGATTGAGGCCAATGAAAAGCTAAAGTTTAAGAAGGTGGAGAAGACAATCTACACTCAGGTTTCAGAGGAAACAATGCAAGAAGTTGCTGCAGAGAAACTGAGTGGTGGAGGAAGAATTGGAACAAGCCAAGCTAGAGCTGAAATGCCAATTAAAAGAAAAGTTGTGGCGATTGAGGAGCCTGAGGGCAAAAGAGCTAAGGCTTCTAAGCCAATTCAGATGAAGCTGATCCTGGATATTGAAGAATCTGAGGAAGTGCCACAGAAGAAGGTCTTCAATACCAGAAGTGCTCTGAAAACACTCAAAGTTGAGCAAGCTAAAAAGACTGCTGCTTCTATTTCTGGTGTACCCGTGATTAGAAAGAAGATGGAAGAAGAGCAGAAGAGAATGAGTGGTTTCAAAAGGTTCGCAAGCAAGAGGAGAGGGAAGACAAAAGCACAAAAATGGCCACATGTTGACAAGTGGATGTCAATCCAGCTCAACGATGCATGGGAAGAAATCAAGAGAACTTTATGGTTCTACTATGATGTGCTCAGAGAATGGAGAGGGGAGAGCTCAGATTCAAATGAGGCTTTCATTGACTATCTCCTGACCTTCTATCCAAAATATCTTCAAGGATGGATAAATCTTGCGGATGAAGGAAAGGTGTAGATAACCGCCCCTGGTCCATACTCGTACCCTTCTCCCAGGCTAGAGAATGGCTGTGTGAATGAGAAAGCCATTGCTCAAGAAATTTCTCAGTACGCCATTCAGTTGGGCCTGACAGGGAACAATCCTGATATCATCAATGAAAGAGATGCGCTGAAAAGAAGATACTATGAAATGTTCAACCTTGAGGTGCCTGTTGATGAGGTGGAAGATCATAACTGAAGAGCCGAGCAGAAGAGCAAAAGAAGACGAAGATGAAGACTCAGAAGATTCATGTAATCCTTTATCTTTTTGTCTTTTTGATTTTGTTAGATAAGATTCATTGTAACTTGTAACTGTCTACCTATCATCAATGAAACCTTATCATTTATGCTCAAAAGATAATATCTCATTATCTTAATTTACATGTCTTTAATTTTGATATGCCTGAATGTTGTCTCTGAGATTAATTGTTGGAAGATTAATTGGTTGGTGATGAATCCTTTGAGAGATTCGTTACTGAATAAATTTTTAGGAGATTAATTGTTGGGAGACTCATTATGTATGGAAATTGTTGGGAGATAAAACCAATCTTGTAATAGGTTAAACTGAAACCTGAGTATAGGTTAAGTATTTTGTAACAAGATAGGTTTTGGCATCATCAAAAATGGGGAAATTGTTGGGAGATGAATTTAATAAAGATAAGATTTTGATTAGATCCCAAAACCCCTGAGTATGACATGTTCAGAATAATCTTGATAGTTGAGTCAGGATTCAGTTTTAGAGTATTCAGGATGCTATCTGCAAAATGTATAGTCAGCAGATATAGATCAGGATAGGTTCTGAAGAACTCAGTAAGTTTCTGAAGAAACTGAAGGTTCAGTATGAAACTGAAGTTTCTGAAGACTCAGTGAGAAACTGAGAAACTGAAGACTTAGTGAGAAACTGAGAAACTGAAGACTCAGTGAGAAACTAAGAAATCAAGACTCAAAGATTAAGACTCAAAGATATCACCAAGATATCTCAGAAGACTAAGAAGACCAAGACTCAAGACCACGGAGACTCGAGAAGACTCGTAAGACTCAAGACTCGTAAGACTCGTAAGACCAAGACACGTAAGATCAAGATGAAGGATCTTGAAAAGCACAAAGAATTACTAAAGACTCAAGAATGTATCAATGCTCAAAAGATAAACCTGAATGTTCCGAGGCACTGAAAATATCTATCTGAAGGATGCAATACTGAGAAAAACGCGATTGCTTAGAAAAATAGATATTTTCCAAGATATTCAAATGCAGACAAAAGGAACTAAGACAAAGTGTTGTTAAGGTTATATCACTCAGAGATTGTAACCAAAAAGAGCCGTTGAGTTGTCTACCTTTAAGCGGAGACAAAAAAAAAAAAAAGAGGAAAACAACGATGTACCATATCGATAATCGACAAATGGATGTGTCCTTTGAAAAAAGATGTCGGAAGTACTAAGTTCGCATCGAAAAAAAAGTGATGACCGGCTACATAAAAGGTTATTGCCTAAAACGTGTTAGGGAGTGTCAAACCCTAAATATAGCCATTTCTCACACACCATAAGAGGAAACTCACGAAGCTATTTCTTCCAACGGATAGTTTTTCAAGAGTGACCTTGGTGTATGCCTATAAATACTTGTGACCCTCTACATTGTAAGGTTACGGGAAATTTGTAAGCAACTCAAGAGCTCAAATTTATTATTGCAAGTTGAAGCACTCGAAAACCCAAGAATTTCCCAAGTGCTTTAAATCGAAGAGAGTTCATTCCACTAAGCCTAGCTTGATAAGATATATCCAAAGCTTAGTCGAGATATCCTAGCCTTTGCATTGTTCTTTATTGTAAAGGATATCTCATCCTAATTGGAAACCAACCAAGAAACCCTAAACCCTTTGTAAGGTAGTTTGAGTGTGATTGTTGGTGAGATTGGAGTTGTAAAGAGTTAGTAAACTACATTGAGGTAGTCAGAAAACTCTAGAGAAGAAGTGAGTAAACTATCTTGGATAGTCAAAAAGCTTGTGTGTGTTTTTGAGTTAGTAAAACTACGAGGTAGTCAGAAAGCTCAAAATAGAAAGGTTAGTAAACTACAGAGGTAGTCAGAAAACCTTAGGAAGTGATTAGTGAATTTCTCTGAAGTGATCAGGGAGAGTGGACGTAGGAGCTTGAGTCTCTGAACCACTATAAATTGTTGTGTTCTTTGCTTTCTGTTTTGCTTGTGTTATATGTTTCATTACTTTGAAATTGAAAGCATATTTTCACTAATATTTCAGTTGGAATCAATCCACTGAAAGTTGCATATAATTGAATCACGGCCTAATCACTATTCCATTAAAAGGAAGTTTTCAGCAAAAGCTTAAAACGAGTATAAACTAAGGGTCAACCATTCCCCACATCTGAGCAGCTAGAACAGATAGTTATCAAGCTGAACTTACTCATCTGAGGGTTCAGTAAGTTAGTTATCTAATCCAAGCAGCTCGGGATCTCAAAACTTCGGGACTTCGGTTGGGATTATCTGAGGTATCTGAAAGCAGCTCAGGATCACTATCTCAGATAGACTTTGACTCAGAGCGATTTGTGCTTCTCAGGACCAAATCATCAAGACAACCTGACCCAAGCTGACCTCAGTAAAGAAAAAGTTTTAAAAACACTTAACACATGTATTCCCCCCCATACACGTGTAAGACTCGTTTGCACCGGGACCAACATAGACCTCAGTGGTTCGTTATTTCATAATCTTCATCCCTTAAATAGGATCGTGTGTGGTTAGTAATTATTGCTTTGACTTATGACGGGTAGAGAATCAATGTGATTCAATACTTTATATCTTGGGCAATATTATTGGTGACATGCGATTGCTAAGATTTAATACGAAGAATCGTGTGCAAGTAAGCTTGTTCGATTTGCCCCCTTGGGAGGAGGTTCATAAGATTTATCATACCAAATCTTGCAAGTGGAATTAGTGTCCGGTATGGATAATAATGTTGAACCGTTCCTTGACCAAAGACAAAAGATATTAATTAATGGAAAGCTATTTCAGTGGCTTGAATTAATTAATGGGCTGGATAATCTTAAATACGGGAAATAATAACCGGGAGTCATATTAACAGTAATATGGGTTAAGATGGATAGTGCAATATTAATTATGTAGTGGGATTAATTAATATTTATGGACTTGAATAATATTGTGGCTCATTATTAGATATTCAAAGTCCATTAGAATGTCCAATCTTAATTCTCCTAAAAGCCCCTCAAGTAGCCCAAACATAATGTCCAATAACTGAAAAAGGTGTTTAAAATAAAATAAATTATGGTTGCTTATTTTTTCCAATTTTTTTCGAAAAACATGAATAAATGGGGAGAAAGATTTTCTTTGAATTTTGTTATGGAATGAGGATATGTATTCTTGGAATACAAGAGTATCTCATTAAATTCAAGAAGTCTCCCACTTAGTTATTTATGTGGGATTTTCGAAAATTATGAGAAATAAAGGGAAAGAAAATTTTTCTTGATTTTCTTGAAAAGATATTATGGAAGATATGTATTCTTGGAATATAAGTATATATCATAAATTCAAGAAGATCCAAATCTTGGAATCTTTATCCTAAAATTTCGAAAATACCATAAAAATAAGAGAGTGGGATTTTTATGGAATAATTTAATTATGGAGAAAAGAATATATTGGATATATATTCAAGATTTCTTGGAGATTTAGAAAGAGATTTTTCCTCCCTATTCCCCTAGTAAAAATCGGTCATCACCCTCTTATAAATAGGGGATGAATTTTTTATCCCCAAGTGCAATTCCATGTGTTGAAAAAATTAGAAATCCACAAAGGTGGTGCAACATAATTTTATTTTTCCCTTTTGTTAAATTGTTCGCGAGTTCATACCACCGAATTATTGAACAAGGATAAGGGAGTGCTTGAGAAGGTCTTTAGGTGTGTTCGTGTGAACGAGATCCATCTTCTCAACGGTTATCACTTCGAGAAGTTAGTTCACGTAAACCCGTAGCAATTCCGCATGCGTAGGATTTATGTGAACTGTTTATATGTATGATTTGTTGTTGAATTATTATTTGAATTAATATAGGATTAATTCATGCTAGTAATAATTGTTAGAATTAAATTTGTATTTAAATATTCATCCCGAATAGATCCGGGCAAATAATTCCCAACAGTCTCGCAGACGCGTTGAATATGGTCAGGCAGCTCCAGAGTATTGCCTACCGACGGGGAGCAAAAGAAGTTCATCAAGTCCGGCGTTATACAGGACTGTTTAGCCGAGTACCTACCAGAGGACTTACAAATCAACCCACTGAGGATCCCACCCAAGAAAGACGTATCACCCGGAGCATGGGTCCGGGAGCTGGATGGAGCTTGTGGGTCGGGGACCACCGACGGGGAAACAAGTAGGTCTCCATCAGTAAGAGGGACCTCCTCCTCGGTCGGGGAAAGGCTCGCTTGGCTCATCGAATTTCCCTTTCGGATATACCTTCGTGTTCGTTTAGGTGAAGGAGCCTGCTCGCTCACTCCCTAGTCGGCCGAACAGATGGAAATCCTTTTAGGTGTGCTCGCCTCGCCTCCCAAGGTTCTTTAAGCCTGACGCTCAGCCAGGATACGGGCCATCTCACTCGGTTTTCTCTTCTGAGCCATATCGGTTTGTTCGGCGGAGCTCTCGGAAAAGCTGGAAGAAAATGACGATTTAAAAAACATTACGTCTTAAGGTCGAACCTAAAAAGAAAAAATTAACGAAAGAAAGGTACCAGTCAGGTCAAGGAAGACCAAGTGATGCGGGGGTACGTATAATCCGCCTTTTTTCCTTTCGCCTGCACAATTAAGAGTTTCTACCGAGCGAGCCAAGTAAGGTTCGAATTCGATCTGCTAGTAGCTGCTAAAGAACCCGTCTTTAGTATCTGTATCCAAAGCCGGTTGAACTCCTGAAAGGGAAGAAACAAGTTAATATCAGTCAACAGGACAAGCATAGAAATAAGGATACTTACTATGGCTGTCACTAAAATCGGTTGGAATACTAAGGCGAGCACTCGACCCTCGGCCTGGGATGTAACTTCTCCAGTCACCCCCAACAAACCAGAATTTATCTTTACAATCCTTCATCCTACTCGACACATCTTCGACAACCTTACGATCTGTATTCGCCTGCATATATAGCCACCCATGCTCGCCGTTAAAACGAGTCAAGTGAACCAAGCGAGCAAGTTCGGATGTCGTGGGGTAATACAGGGGTTCCGTCTTACCAAACAAAGTCAGCAAAGTCATCACCATATGCCACCCGTTAGGCATCAGTTGAGTGATAGTGATGTTCCACTCGACGAGCAAATGAGAGATTGTTGGGTGGAGAGGAACTCGAAGGCCAGCTTCCATGATATCGACATTCACTGCCACACACCCTTTCGGGGGTTGATCGGTCCGTTCATCAGGACTGGGAACCCAGAAAAATACATCTTTGGGAGTCTCATAAAGCTGATGCAGACTCGCCAACCAATCCGCACTCATCACACTCTGAATCTTGCTGGCCGGGAAGTCATTCTCGACAGCCTTCCAATGGGGTTGTCAGGGCCAGTCAAGAGTAAACTGAGCCCTGTACTCAGCATAAGACGGACTAGGAGGCCGACCAACCGAGGATGTGCTAACCCGCTCGTCCCTAGATCCGACTTTTGGCCTTCCCCCAAGCAGAGTGTTATGCTCGTCATCAGCCTCGTCAGTTTGATCATCATCAGTAATATGGTCATCCAGTCCCTCAAGCTTAAGCTCCTTTGTGCTACAGTCAGCAGAATCTTTCCCAAATGATGGTCGGGTTACCTTCCGACCCATTTCATTAGCAGGTAACTCGGTATAAAAAATAGCAGCATCAGATGCCTGTCGAATCCTCTGATGAGTTTTTTACCCTGAAGCCCCCACCGACGAGAAACTAGTCTCAACACGAGAGTTTAGGAGACTAAGTGAATATGAATGACGAGGTGCAGAAACCAGCCTCCAGCAATTTTTCAATTCTTCTGAATCCGACGATGAGACAACAAAAATCGGAGGAGAAGACATAATGAATGATAGAGAAGGGATAAAAATGACCTGGAGAGATCTTCACCGAAAAGAATGGAGCTCGCCGGAGTTTTTAAAGAGAAGAAATGAGAGAAGTAAGGAAGGAAGAATGGAAAAGAAAAGTGAAAGGGTTTATATAGCTTCTGGAAGGTGGGCCTCCTGGAATTAAAATTTCAGATAAACTCTTCACATACTAACATAAGGCCCTGTGCGCAATGATGGGAAGCCATAAAGGGCGGCGCAAGATCACGACAATGAGTGCCGCCCCGGTCTAATAAAATCCATTAACTAACTTGGCCTCCGCGACGAGCGCGAAAGGTGGTGGGGGTATTGTTGTGCTCTCCATAAAACAGATCAAAGTCAACTCGCCACGTGTTCGTCGGGCAAGCATGTGGACCAATACACAAGAAGGAGGGCCGACTAAGTGCAAAGGAGCTATCCACGTAAGCGAGCACGTAAGGTCGGCCAACAATGCAACATTCGAGCTCGCCACATCAAGGCGAAACCATTTCGACACAAGACGGGCCCCATCTCAATCGGCAAGCGGAGTGTTGCCGGGGGCCAGACGAGACATGCTCGCCGGTTGCCCGAGCCCACGGGGACCCGAGTCAAGTGGTGGAGGCAAGAGAAAATCAAGGCAAGTCCAAACTCTTTCTCCATCATAAGAAATCCATCCCCCCATGATTTACCACCTGGGGGAACCAACTCACCTGCAATCCAAGCGAGCACACGAGGCAAAAGACTCCATAACTTAAACCAAACCATGGTCGACCATAAAGAGCCGAGCACACGCCTGAAAAAGCGGGGAGAGCAAGACTCGTCTAACACAAAGACAGGACACCTGCTAAGCAGTGACTACCTAGATGACGAGTAGAAGAATTCAAGCATAGGAAAGGACAGGTGGCGACCATAGAAGGCATCAAGGACACACAGGGCCGATCCTAGGATATATGAAGCCTGAGTCGATAAAAAAAATTGGACCCCTTAAATTTTTATATAAATCTACAGTCAATAATATATGATGAAAATTGTTTATATGATTATTAAAATCCAAATTTAAAATTATATAATGTACAATACTAAAATACTTTTATGTTAAAATGAATATAATGAACATGTTCAAAATAAATACTTCATTCATTTTAACAATTTTGGTGGCAAAATTTATTAATTAAATTTGCCTAATCAAGTTGTTCATTAAACTATTTTTCAAATTGATACTAAAAATGCATTAAAAAAAAACTAATACTATTATTTAAAATATTTTCCACACTAATACTATGAATGCGCTAAAAAAAAAACTAATACTATTTAAACTATTTTTCAAACTAATACTATGAATGCGCTCAAAAAAAAAAAAAACTAATACTATGAATACGATAATAGATTCACAAAATTATAATAAGTACATAAAAAATGGTAGATGATATGGAGATTCGAACCTGAACCTACGGAAGATTTACCATCACATTAACCACTAAGCTATCAAACTCTTATATTATTATTGCTGTCGAAATTATATATATCTATATATATAAATAAAAATTAATTGTGGGCCCCTAAAATTTACGATTTTTTGGGGCCTGAGTCGATCGACTCGTTCGACTCACAGTATGAGCGGCCCTGGGGACACATGGCATAACCTCGTGTAATCTTGCATGTCAAGAAACAGCCAGCTCATGCTAGGCAAGGCAGAACATGCTTGCCAAACTAGTATAAATACACCCTCAGAGGTCAAATAAAGGGATCACAAATTGTGCCCTGTCTATTGTGTTACTTGCTTTCCCTCTTACATTAACACGTGTGCTCGTCACATACACTTGTGTTCGTCACATCACATCTTGTTTGTTACGCTGTCAAATACATAACGCCACATCATAATTTCCACATAAGACGACTAACAACATTTATTTTATCCCACATCGGATTAAAGTGAAGAAAGTTGGGACTACTGATCCACAAACATATTGATGTCAGGTATCATTTTCTGAGAAGTGAGAAGAGGGTTAAAGTGAAGAAAGTTGGGACTGTTGATAACCCAGCTGACATGTTCACCAAGCCGGTTCCAAATAACAAGTTCCAACACTATTTGAACTTGTTAAATATTACAAGCTGTTAGTTGCCCTGTCCTGGGGGTAAATCTGTGTACGAGGATTTGCTTGTACGTTTGGCACTTTTATGGTGCATCTGATACATATGTGAGAGGATTCAAGTCAAGGTGGAGACAATGAAGTTTTCTGTTATTTTACCAAGGTGGAGATTTATTGGAAGTGTAAAATAAAGATGTTTATTTTATCCCACATCGGATTGTATCAAAATTTGGACGACTTCCTAATCCTATAAGAAGTTCTATTATGTCCCACATCGAATTGTGGAAAAAGGTGAAGGGCTTTCTAATGTTATTTAAGAAGCCCAGGTCTCTTTGATACAAGTGCATCAGTCGGATTTGGGCTTATTAATTTAGGCCTAGTCGGTTTTGGTTTTGGGCTTATTAACTTAGGCCCAATCAGTTAGGGAATATTATTTATATTCCCATTTGAGTTGTATATTGTTGTCAATTTTGAATAATATACGAGATCATCTCTTCTGCCTGTGGACGTAGCTAACAAATTGTTAGTGAACCACGTAAAATTTTGGTGTCGGTTTATTCGGTTTATATATCATTTTTTATATCTTTCTCGCATCAGTTATAACAACTGGTATCAGAGCCTTGTTGGGGGTTTCCCAATTTGGCAAGACAAATGACGAAGTGGCATAAACGTGAAAATTGACAAGTTCACGGGGAAGAACAGTTTCAGTTTATGGCAGATCAAGATGCGTGCCTTGTTGAAACAACAAGGACCGTGGGCACCGTTGATGAAAAAGACGGTGGATTTAGAAGAAGCTGAGATGGCCACTCTGGAGGAGAAGACACACTCATCAATCATGTTGTGTCTCGCAGATGACATAATTACCGAAGTTTGCAGAGGAGGAAACTGTGGCTGGTCTATGGTTGAAGTTGGAGAGTCTGTATATGACGAAGTCGCTAACCAATAAGTTGTTGTTGAAACAACGTCTGTTCAGTTTGCGTATGCATGAAGGTCAGCCACTTCGTGAACATCTGGATCAATTGAATACAATTATATTAGAATTGCGTAATATTGATGTTAAAGTTGATGATGAAGATGCTGCTTTAATTCTGTTGGTTTCTCTACCTTTGTCGTATGACAATTTTGTGTAGTCTTTCATTGTTGGGAAAGGCATTGTGTCCTTGGAAGAGGTTAGATCATCTCTGCATACTAGAGAGTTGCGACATAAGACGAGTGGTGGAAGTTCAGATAATCAGGCAGCTGGAGTAGTAGCTAATGGGAACAAGGGACTTAGAAAATCGGGAAAGAAGAAATTCAAGAAGCCTGGGTCTAAGGGTCCAAACCAGATGAAATTTGAAACTACTGCAAAGAGCCAGATCATTGGAAAAATGACTGTCCGAAGAAGAATAAGAAGCAGGAAGACAAAGCAGGTACTGCTGCTATTGCTGAAGGAGATGACACCAACTCCGACGAGGATGTAGTCCTAGTTGCTAATGGACAAAAACATCACACTGATGTGTGGGTTCTTGATTTCGGGGCATCTTATCATATATGTCCGCGCATAGAGTGGTTTACAACTTACGAGCAAGTGGATGGAGGCAATATTTCTATGGCCAACAGTTCTATTTGCAAGGCAGATGGAATATGCTCAATTCAATTATGGACACATGATGGTGAATTTTGCACATTGAACGATGTTAGGCATGTTCCACAAACGACGAAGAATCTGATATCACTTAGTCTTCTAGAAAATAAGGGTTTCAGTTTCAGAGGTGAATGTGGAGTTCTGTATGTCTATAAGGGTTCTAATGTGGTTCTGAAAGGTGTGAAGCGAGGAACTTTGTACTTTTTGCAAGGTTCAACGCTATCTGACTCTGCTGTTGTGGCATCATTGGAAGTTCACAAAGACGACTTGACTAAGTTATGGAACATGAGACTTGGCCACATGAGTGAACGAGGGATTCAAATTCTGTCGAAAGATGATTTTCTTGGTGGCCACAAGGTCACTAGTCTTGGTTTCTATGAGCACTGTGTTTTTTGGGAAGCTTCATCGCATCAAGTTTCCTTAGGCAATTCATAGAACAAAAGGCACACTTGATTATATCCATTCTGATTGTTGGGTACCTTATCGTGTTGATCTTTAGTAGGCAATAGATACTTCGTGTCTATGATTGATGACTACTCAAGAATGATTTGGGTAATTATGATGAAGTATAAAAGTGAAGCTTCAAGAGTTTCAAGCAATGAAAGGCATTGGTGGAAAATCAAATAGGGAAGAAAATCGAAAGGCTACGAACTGATAATGGTCTGGAATTCTGTTCTTCTGATTTCGATGAGTTCTGCAAGAATGAAGGGATTGCAAGACATCATATAGTACAAGATACACCACAACAGAATGGTGTAGCAGAACGCATGAATCAGGCACTTCTGGAGAGAGCTCGATGCATGCCCTATAATGCTGGATTAGCACCAAAATTTTGGGTAGAAGCGGTCAGCACGACATGTTACCTGATAAATCGTGCACCTCACATAGGTATCAACCTTAAAACACCTTACGAGGTGTGGTCTGGTAATTCTGCAGATTACTCTAATTTGAGAACTATTGGATGTACTGTTTATTATCATGTAAATGAGGGTAAATTAGAGCCAAGAGCGAAGAAAGGAGTTTTTGTGGGCTTTGGAAATGGTGTTAAGGGGTATAGAATCTGGTCTCCACCAGAAAGCAAAGGCATACTTAGCAGAAATGTTATTTTTTATGAGAATTCTATATTTAACCCCACTGTGAAGTCTATCGTTGTATCAGAAAATAATAGTGTTGACAAACAGGTGGAGCAGAGTGAGTCACAAAAGGAAGATGGAGAACAACACTCACATTCTGACACCTAGCTGAAAGATGCATCACCACCAGAATCTCAACCATCTGAGACAAGACCATACAGTATAACTATTGATCGAGCTAGAAGGATTGGAGTTGAGGCTCCAAGGCGATATAGGTTTGAGGACATGGTGGGTTATGCATTGCAAGTTGCTGAAGAGGTGGATTCTCATGAGCCATCCACCTACAAATAAGTTGTTACATGTACAGAGTCTACCCAATGGCTTGCTGCCATGGGAGATGAGATTGAGTCACTTCACAAGAATATGACTTGGGAGTTAGTCAAGAAGCCTCCGGAGAGAAAGATTATTACATGCAAGTGGGTCTTCAAGAAGAAGGAAGGAATATCACATCTTTGAGGGTATCGGTATAAAAGAGTCGTTTCTAGGGGTTCCATCCGAAAGAGGAGTGGACTATGATGAGATTTTTCACATGTGGTCGAGGACATACTTCTATTATAGTGTTACTTCAAATGGTAGCACATCGGGGACGAAACATGAACAAGTCAATGAGAAGATAACTTTTCTACGGAGAGTTGGATAAAGAGATATACATGACCCGACCCGGATGGTTTCTAAGTTCTAGAAAAAAAAGAAGAGTACGTTTGCAAGTTGAAGAAGTCCTTATATGGGCTAAAGCAGACTCCAAGGCAGTGATACAAGAGATTTGATGGTTATATGACACATCTTGGCTACAACAGGAGTCCGTATGATAGTTGTGTATATCACAACAAGTTGGAAGATGATTCATTTGATGGTCGATTGGGAAAAACCTATTTTTTGGCGTCTTGAAGAAAAAAACGTTTTATTTGGTGCATATAAAAAAAAGGGGGAGAGGCGAGTGTTTCCATTTTTTTTCTTTTAAGCTCATGTGTTGTGTTTTGCTTATAACTAGATGCATATGACAAGTATAAACATAAAGCAGTAAACAACACAGCAATATATAGTGGTTCGGACAACCAGTCCTACATCCACTCTCCTCTCTACAGGGAAATTCCTTATCAACTTCGAGCTTTTCGACTACCTCGTAGTTTACTTACTCAACTCGGCCCTGAGTTTTCTGACTACTCCACGTAGTTTACTAACTCAACCCGACCCTGAGCTTTCTGACTACCTCCGTAGTTTACTAACTCAAACTCTTAGATGTTTAACGAGTTCACACTCCCGGGACTTATCACCCTCACTCGGGTTTGCCTAACAACTACCTCACTTCACCACTTTGGGTTTGAGTTTGGTGTTGTCTCCAACTATGGTGAGATTTTCCCTTACAATGGTTTAGCCTCAATGCTAAGGTTGGGAAAATCTCTCTAAGCTATGATACATCGTGGGTTGCTTAGGTTGGGTTACAGAACACTCTTTGAATATATTTGTATATCTCTGGACTTGTGTTCTAGGGTGGGAATGCTTTGACTATAACGCTCTTTGGCTTTGTAGCATTTTGTGCATAATCTCCACGCATCCACACGATAATGAAGGAAGAACTTGTATTTATAGTGTGGATTTGAATGTTACCGTTGGAGAATCACATTCAAATCCATACTATTCTTTGTAAGTTCTGCAGACTTTTTTAGGGCTGGTTGTCTTCCTCTCGTTGGTCCACGTCAATTTGGATTCCAGCGGCTATATTCCTCGACTTGATTGCCTCGGAACATTAGGGATATCTTGAGCATTGATTACATTCTTGAGTCTTTAGTAATTCTTGTGCCTTGATATTTCTCGAGTCTTCGAGTTCTCTCGAGTCTTGAGTTCTCGAGGCTTTCGGTTCTCGATATCTCTTGAGTCTTGATATCTCGATTTCTTCTTGAGTCTTCAAAACTAACTTTGTTCTATATCTGCCGACTATACACGGTGCAGATAATATCCTGAACACTCTAAAACTGAATCCTGACTCATCTATCAAGATTATCCTGAACATGTCATACTCAGGGGTTTTGGGATCTAATCAAAATCCTTTTTATTAAATTTATTTCCCAACAATTTCCCCCTTTTTGATGATGCCAAAACCTATCTTGTTACAAACATATAACCTATACTCAGGTTTCAGTTTTTCCTATTACAAGAATGGTAAATCTCTAATCAATTTAAATCATTCAACAGATTTCTTCAGTAATGAATCTTTCCTAAATAGATCATTACTAAATACTTAAGCAACATAAAAGACATGTAAAAAAGATAATGAGGTATTATCTTTGAGCATAAAGATAAAAGTTTCATTGATTGTATGTTATCAGTTACAGATTACAATGAACTTATCAAAGAAATAAAGACAAAAAAAATAAAGAGTTACAAGTCTTCAGTTTTGGTCTTGATCTTACTGTCTTATTTCGGCTCCTCATTCTTCTTCAATGGACCTTATCGTCGGAGTATCTTGACACTCATCTTGTTGAGTTCGGTTTACGACTTCGAACATCTTGACCCTCGAGTCTTTTTGACCTATCTTGAGTCTCGGTTTACTTTACTTCTCGAGTCTCGAGATCACTTTACCCAAGCTATCGATTTCTTCTTTCGATCCGATTAGCTCGACTAATCGATCAACACATCTTTAGATCAACATAGCATCGGTCATTATATCGAGGTTAGCATATCGGGTTTATCATATCGATCTTGATCACGTCGATCTCGTCGATCTTCATCTGCTCATTATCATATCGATCTCGATCACGTCGATCTTGATCGATCTCTTTTGCTCATATTACGATTTGCAACCTTCTCTTACGATTTCTTTGGTTTTAGCTTTTCTTCACTTACGGTTTTTGCCGCATTTCATCATTTGAACTCATCTAACTTATTTGATCTCGATCGGTCTAAATGCTGCGACCATGTCTTGATCTTGATCATCTACTTTTGATTCTATGAGTTCCCCTCAAGTTGAAGTTCCCTTTCAACTGATATAGACCGATATATCCGATTTGGTGAAGTTTTCAAGCTCGGTGATTTTCTTCATTTGATCGACTTTGTATGTAATCGATTTTTGTTGACCTAATCTGATTCTCCTCAGATTAAGCTAATTCTTGGAAAGTGTTACTGCCAAAACTTAGTCTAGAGTAGTAGCCTCTATTCCCTAAGTTGGTGCGATTTGACATGTATAGATATCGTCGACACTCTCGATATGTCAATCCGTAGTAACTTTATCAATTTATCGGTCGCGTGATTTCTACATTTGTCCTTGTGATCAAATTTTTCTAAAAAGGCTTTGAGAACTCAAATTTGCATCTGCACCCTTCTTAGCCTCTATAAATTGGACCAATATTTTACACAACATAACTCATTCACCATACTTATCTTCTTTGTAGAATCATGTATCTGGTGAACCCTTGTTTCGGTGAGACTTAGGCAAACACTTTTACCCCCCTTTTCCATGATTTCATCTTCTCAAATCAACCCTGTGTCTTTTTTGCGGTTCTCGTCGTCATCAAAGATTTTCTCATACAATCGTTGCTGCTTCTTCTACCATCGGGGTGGCGGATCATTTATGCATGGCCCGAAGACACTTCTCCTAATCGTATGCACCTTGTGTGTCTTTCTGCATGACGTAAAACCCGCATTAGCAGACTCTCTCGAAAATGACCGTGAGTTTGATAACGATCTTGATCAGACAACAGTTGATCTTCCTATATCAACTCACCATTTAACAATTTGGAGAGCCCAGCTGACTCTTTCTTAGGGCTCGCGGCTTAAAAAAAATCCTATCAAGGCGCTCTCACTCCATTGGAGAGTCCATCGGTTCTTGGCATAGGATTACTTTTCAAGCCTCCCTCCTTTGTTAAGTGGGGAAAATGAGAGCATGAGATCTTAAAATCTCTCTCTCTCCTCCTCTTAATCACTACCCTGTAGATCGGGTTTGGGTTTGGATGAAGGTTTAGGGTTATGGCTTAAAGGTTTAGGGTTTAGAGTTATGTATTGACCTACGGGTTCTCTTGCATTTGTAACTTGTAATGTAACCTGACCTTCGGGTCTTTATCAATGAAAAGTTCTATTATTCCATTGTTGTGTAAAACTTTCTGTTTCCTTGATACCATTTGTTGGTATCATATCAGAGACAGGTTTTAAAAATGGATCTGCTCAGGCGATTACATTGAAGAAGTAATCTTTTGAGCACCTGCTCTGATACCACTTGATGGTCCCGGTGGGAAAACCTATTTTGCGCGTGCGGAAGCAAAATGTTTTATTTCGGTGCATATAAAACAGGGGTGAGGGCAGAGTGTTTCCAATTTTTTTCTTTTAAGCTCATGTGTTGTGTTTTGCTTATAACTAGATGCATATGACAAGTATAAACATAAAGCAGTAAACAACACAGCAATATATAGTGGTTCGGACAACCAGTCCTACATCCACTCTCCCTCTCTAGGGAAATTCCTTATCAACTTCTGAGCTTTCTGACTACCTCGTAGTTTACTTACTCAACTCGGCCCTGAGTTTTCTGACTACTCCACGTAGTTTACTAACTCAACCCGACCCTGAGCTTTCTGACTACCTCCGTAGTTTACTAACTCAAACTCTTAGATGTTTAACGAGTTCACACTCCTTCGGAACTTATCACCCTCACTTGGGTTTGCCTAACAACTACCTCACTTCACAACTGGGTTTGGGTTTGGTGTTGTCTCCAACTATGGTGAGATTTTCCCTTACAATGGTTTAGCCTCAATGCTAAGGTTGGGAAAACCTCTCTAAGCTTATGATACATCGTGGGTTGCTTAGGTTGGGTTCTAGAACACTCTTTGAATATATTTGTATATCTACAGACTTGTGTTCTAGGGTGGGAATGCTTTGACTATAACGTTCTTTGGCTTTGTAGCATTTTGTGCATAATCTCCACGCATCCACACCTGATAATGAAGGAAGAACTTGTATTTATAGTGTGGATTTGAATGTTACCGTTAGAGAGAATCACATTCAAATCCATACTATTCTTTGTAAGTTCTCGCAGCTTTTTTTCAGTTTGGTTGTCTTCCTCTCGTTGGTCCACGTCAATTTGGATTCCATAATTTATATTCCTCATCTTGATTGCCTCGGAACATTCAGGATATCTTGAGCATTGAAGACATTCTTGAAGTCTTTAGTAATTCTTGTGCCTTGATATTTCTCGAGATCTTCGAGTTCTCTCGAGTCTTGAGTTCTCTCGAGGCTTGGTTCTCGATATCTCATCGAGTCTTGATATCTCGGTTTCTTCTTGAGTCTTTAAACTAACCTATTCTATATCTGCGACTATACGGTGCGAGATAATATCTAACACTCTAAAACTGAATCCTGACTCATCTATCAAGATTATCCTGAACATGTCATACTCAGGGGTTTTGGGATCTAATCAAAATCCTTTTTATTAAATTTATTTCCCAACATCATTTATCTACTTGGTCTTATATGTTGATGATATGCTTATAGTTGCAAAGAACAATTCAGATATTCAGAAGCTAAAAGGTCCACTCAGTGCTGAGTTTGAGATGAAGGATTTGGGTGCTGCCCAGAAATTTTTGGGAATGGAGATTCATAGGGATAGAAGGAGGAAGAAACTTTTCCTTTCACAAAAGGATTATATTCAGAAGATATCAAGGTTTGGTATGTCTACAGCAAAACCTATTGATACTCCAAGTGATGCAAATAATCATTTGTTTATTGCTCTCGCTCCTAAATCTGCTGAGGAGAAGGAGTACATGTTGTTGGGATTATAGTGGAAAGTATGCTTTTACTTTGTATAATCAAACTGAATTTCGGTCTTATTCTTGAAATAAATTGTTTATCATCGATGCTTTAAATATCATCGAATGTTACATATATTTCTTTGCATAAGTTGTTTCAATAAATAAGACGTGTTACGGTGTAGTTAATTTAGTGATACCGGATCACAAAAGATTAAATTAATGGTCCCTTGTACAAAAAAGTACACCATTCACGACCTAGATGGAAATGAACAATCCATCGTGAAAGGTTGAAGTGTAAGGCTCAGATTGGTTTGTCTTGACCAAGAGATTACACTAGTGCATGTCTAGTGCACTGAAGAGGACCTACAGAGGAGGACAAATTCTTGAACTGAACTAGGAAGAATTAGACCTGAGTGGTTCGTTATTTCTTAATCTTCGTCCCTAAAATAGGATCGCGTGTGGTTAGTAATTATTGCTTTGACTTATTACGGGAAGAGAATCAACGAGATTCAATACTTTATATCTTGGGTAATATTATTGGTCACATCGATTGCTAAGATTTAATCGGAGAATCGTGTGCAAATGCACGCTTGTTCGATTTGTCCCCTTGGGAGGTTCATAAGTTTTATCATACCAAATCTTGCAAGTGGAACTAGTTTTCGGTATGGATAATAATGTTGAACCGTTCCTTTACCAAGGATAAAAGATATTAATTAATGGAAAGCTATTTGGTGGCTTGAATTAATTAATGGGCTAGATAATCTTAAACACGGAAATAATAGCAAGGAGTCATATTGATCGCAATATGGGTTTAAGGTGGATAGTACAATATTAATTATGTAGTGGGATTAATTAATATTTATGGGCTTGAATAATATTGTGGCTCAATATTTAGGGGATGAATGTTTCATTCCCAAGGACAATTTCATGTGCTGGAAAAATTAGTAAATCCACAAAGGTGGTGCAACAAATTTTATTTTCCCTTTTGTTAATTGTTGTGAGCTTCCTTCCACCGGATTGACGAGCAAGGACTAGGAATACTTGGGGAAAACTTTTTGGTGTGTTTTTATCGACGAGACCATTGCCACTCCAAAAGGTTAGTTCACGTAAACCCAGTAGAAATTCGCGTCGTAGGTTTTATGTGTTGTTTATATGCATGATTTGTTGTTGAATTATTATTTGAATTAATATAGGATTAATTCATGCTAGTAATAATTGTTAGAATTAAATTTGTATTTAAATATTCATCTCGAATAGATCCGTGCAAATAATTCCCCAACAACTGGTATCAGAGCCACGGTTTCGGGCTCTGACTTTTAAATTGAAAATTTAATTCGTTTTCATTAAATTTGAAATTGGATAGTACAATTGCTAGATCCTTTTTTGCAGGTATCCAATTGTCATGGAATTTAATGTGTTTATTTATGCATGCATATAAATTGTGGTTTTTAATTGATTCGTCAATTCATTTTGCCTGGTGAGAAAATCCACGAGTAGATTAGAATTTGATTGATTTGATCAATGTAATAGACTAGTCTAGATCTAGGTTTATTTATTTTTGTAAATAAATTGTAACCGGATCGGAAACGGAGGCGGAGATAAAGAATTAAAAGACGGGATGCGGAACCATCGTAAGCGGCGTCGCGTAAACGCGTGCTAAAGGAGGCACGCGCGCGACGCTGACGCTGTGGGCTTGCAGGCTTGGGGCGAGGCCATCAGTCGGCCAGCCAAGACGGGATCGCCTGGCCGCGGGCGGCCTAGCGTGCGGCGGAAGCGCCCCGCGGCGGGCGCTAGCGCAGACGCGGGCGTAGGCGGCGGCGGGCGTGGCGGTGGCGGATCTGAGCGCGAGGCGGCATGCTTGGCAGGTCGGCATGGGCGGGCACGCGCTGGCATGCCCGACGCCTGCCAAGATCCGTCGAGGGCTGCCGAGCGGGACGTGCACTGCCAGGCGACGTGCACCGGTGCTTTGGCGAGCACGCACGGACGCCACTCGACACGGCCGGGGGAGTGCTAGGCGGGCACTCTGACCCACGAGCTGGTCGATGACGTGGCTTGACAAGGCATTTTTTTTAAGACGGTCAAGTGGGAGCTTTTCGAGACGAACGATGAAGGCTATGAAGACGATTTCTCAAGATCAAGACATGACAAAAATTAACCATGACAATTGGATATATGTGCCCAATATGTTTAGTTTTTTTTGTTTTGATGTTATGCATTATTTTATGCTTTTTTAAATTGTGTTTAAATTTGCGATGCATGAGAAAATGTTTTAAAAAATCTCACTTTCAAAAATTACTAAGTATGCTTAAACAATTAATTGACAATTTTATGGATAATAAAATTGAATTAATTTTGACCTCCATGATTTATTTATTTGTGAATTCTTTTGGAGAAATTCCCGCCACGGGACGGTCGAAAAATAGCTTTTACATGAATAAATTCCAAATGGATGATTGTGGATTATTACTAGTGGCGACGATGACCCTCCCCACGAGGCTCGTTCAAAGCGAAATAATAATTTTGTATTTAATCATGGTTATTACTTAGGTATAAAATTGATATGCATATACTTCCCCGAAGTCCCTGTCAATTTTATATTGGTCAAGTGGGAGCCAACTATTAATCTAGATATCAAAGGTTTGTAACTGTTCTTGTTTGTAACCTGCTTGAATGTGTTTAAATAATGACCCACCCCACGTGGCTTATTTAAACTTTTTTGAGATGTTGGCTGATGCATGTTCATATTTTTTTTGAGATTTTAATATTAAACATGTGATCGAACCTTGTGATATATTTGTGCTTATGCATATTATTATTTATTTCAGTTCATCATGTCGCAACCTTTTAATCCACTGTTCAATATACTTAAAGACAATTTGCTTACTGGTGAAAACTTTGTTGATTGGAGTCGTAAACTTACTATTGTCCTCTTCGCACAAAGCCATAAATCGGGTTCTCACTACACCTAAACCAAAAAAAAGCCGGTGATGAGTCAACTAAATCGGTTAAGAAAGAGTATCTTGTTGGGAGCGTTCAACGAAATGGCAAAGTGTACCATCTTGGCTTTATGTCGGATGTGTTGCAACACCAACACCGAGCGTTGAGACGCTGCGGACATCATGACTAGTCTTAAAGTTATGTTTCAACATCGAATCGTGTGGCTCGGCCGGATCACCATGAGGGACTTGCTCTCTATGAAAATGGTGGAGGAACGCCTAAAAGGGAGCACGTTCTCGGATGATGGCTCACCTTAACAAACTTGAGGTACTTGGTATTTGAATACGACGCCGAGACCCAAATCGATTTCAGTGCTCCACTCTCTACCAAAAGTTTTTGAGCAAGACAAGTGAACTACGGATGAATAATCGGAAGTTCTCGATGCCCGATCTATTGCAAGCTTTGGTCTCGAAGAGGCGATATTAGGGCAAAAGAGCCAAGCCTTGGTGGCAAATGGACCTTCTTCTTCTTCTAGGCCAAGGGGTAGTAAGAACAAGAAAAGGACAAAAGCCACAAGCAAGTGAACTCAAGTGTTGCCAAAGGCAAAGAAAAGGTGAAGGGGGTGGAGGAGTGAGCAAGCCAGCTAAGGGGAGGTGCTTCAAATGCGGTGAAAAAGGACATTGGAGGTCAGCCTGTTCCAAACCCAAAAGGAATGGAAAGAAAGGTAATTCTCACGCACTAGTTGTTGAAACTTGCTTAGCGGCGTATGCCTCCCATTTATGGGTGATGGATCTGAGGATCCATCGATCATGTTTGTTTCACTTTCTGGGGGTTCAAGCGGACACGCAACTTAGTGGGAGTGAGATCCTCATCACATTTGGACGATCTTCTGAGAGTGGCGGTGAAGCAATGGGAGAAGTGCACTGTCTTTTTAAAACAGAGTTTTAATTTTAAGAGATGTTCTTTACGTTCTGAATTTTATAAAGAATTTAATTTCGGTTTCTAAACTTTACCTTGATGGATATTCGATTTACTTTTGATAAAGTTGTTACCATTTCTCTTATTATTAAATTTATCGTCATGGAACATTGTCGAATAATCTCTATACAATTAAGCGCATGCACACCACTCACCTAAATGCATCCTATAACACATCAATTGTTTCCAATAAAAAAAACGTTCATCGACGTGAAGCGAAACACTTCTATGGCATCTAAGATTGGGACATATTAATCCAAAGAGGATCCAAAGGTTGGTGAAAGGCGGTTCTTTTGGAGTTTCTCCAAGTTGAACCAATTCAACTGCGAATCATGTTTGGAGGGTAAAATGACCAAGAGGGCATTCGGAGCCAAGGGAATAGAGCCAAAAAGAAGTGTTAGAAATCGTTCACACGGATGTATGTGGTCCAATGTCAACCAAAGCAAGAGGAGGTTATGAGTATTTCGTCACTTTTATTGATGACTACTCAAGGTACGGTTATATTTTCCTTATGAAGCATAAATTTGAGACCTTTGAGAAATTCAAAGAATTTAAGGCTCAAGCAGAGAATCATAGGGAAAAGCGTGATCAAGTCTCTACGATCCGATCGTGGAGGCGAAAGTACCTCGATGATGAGTTTTGAACTACTTGTCGGATGAAGAGATTGTATATCATAGCTGACCCAAACTCCTCAAAAAATGGGGTTGCAGAGTTAAGAAGCAGAACTCTTTTGGAAATGGTTAGATCAATGATGAATTATGCGGATCTTCCCAAGTCGTTCTGGGGTCATGCCTTGGAACCAGCGGCTTACATTCTGAACTTGGTGCCATCCAAATCGATTCCCAAAACTCCCAAAGAATTGTGGACCGTGCTCAAGCCCAGTTTGAGACACATGAGAATTTGGGGGTGTCCGCCCTACGTGTTGGACAAGGAAGCCGGAAAATTGGATCCTCGATCAGAATTAAGGTTGTTTATAGGATACCCCGAGGGAACAAAAGGGTGTATGTTCTATGGTCCCGAAGATCAAAAGGTGGTAATAAGCACCCACTTTAGATTTTTGGAAGAAGACTATATGAACAAAAGAAGACCCAGAAGTGAGATTACCTTAAATGAGCTAAGTGGGCTAACCTCATTGCCAACTGTACAAGATGACCTACCAAATGACACACTTTCACAATCGGAACCTCGTCGTAGTGGGAGGGTTGTGAGACAGCCCGAGAGATTCATGGGGATAGGAGAGTCCTCGGACTTAATTCGGGACAAGGCGAATCAGACCCATGGACATATGATGAGGCAATCCAAGACAAGGATGCGGTTTCTTGGCAAAAGGCAATGAAAGCCGAAATGGGTTCTATGGATCATAACAGAGTGTGGGAGCTAGTCGAACCACTTAATGGGGTCAAACCCATTGGTTGCAAGTGGGTATACAAGAGAAAAAGAGGACCGGACGGGAAGGTGGAAACCTTCAAGGCAAGGCTTGTGGCGAAAGGTTATACTCAGAAAGAAGGGATCGACTATGAGGAAACTTTTTTGCCTGTAGCAATGCTCAAGTCTATCCGAATTCTCTTGTCGATTGTTGCGCATCTCGATTTTGAAATCGGGCAAATGGATATCAAGACAGCTTTCCTTAACGGAAGTCTTTATGAAGAAATTTATATGCAACAACCCCAAGGCTTCATTGAAAAGGGCCAAGAACACCTAGTTTGTAAGCTCATGAAGTCCATTTACGGACTCAAACAAGCATCCAGAGCTTGGAATCAATGTTTTGATCATGTTATAAAGTCTTATGAGTTTGATCAAAATGAGTTCGAAAGTTGTGTGTACAAAAAGCGTGTCGGAACTGCATTGGTATTCTTAGTACTATCGAGAGCGACATTACGCTCATCGGGAACGATGTAAAGGTGTTATCAGACGTAAGGGCATGGCTTTCAAAATAGTTTGATATGAAGGACTTAGGGGAAGCCGGGCACATCCTTGGGATCAAGATCACTCGAGATCGCAAGAAAAGGATGATAGGCTTATCGCAAGCTTCATACATAGACACTTTCTTGAAACGATTCAGCATGCAGGATTCCAAGAAAGGCTTCGTACCTTTCAGGCATGGAATCCATCTATCCAAGGAAATGTGCCCTAAGACACAAAAGGAGATAGATGACATGAAAGGCATTCCTTATGCTTCGGCTGTCGGAAGCCTTATGTATGCAATGTTGTGCACGAGACCGGATATCTGCTTTGCCATTGGCATGGTGGCAAGATATCAAAGTAACCCGGGGAAAGAACATTGGACGGCAGTTAAAAACATTCTGAAGTATCTGAAAATAACTATAGATAGAATGTTGGTTTATCAGTCAGATAGTCTAATCGCCATCGGCTACACGGACTCGGATTTCCAATCAGACTTAGATTCCAGAAAATCTACCTTCGGTAGTGTGTTTTCCATGGGGGGAGGAGCCATGACATGGAGAAGCGTTAAGCAGAAATGCATCGCAGATTCTACCATGGAAGCCGAATATGTAGCTGCTTGCGAGGCAGAGAAAGAAGCGGTTTGGCTCAAGAACTTCTTAGTGGACTTGGATGTAGTTCCGAATTTGCCCAGCACAATCACTGTTTATTGTGACAATGCAGGAGCAGTTGCAAATTCAAGGGAACCAAGAGCCCACAAGGCCAGCAAACACATTGAAAGGAAATACCATCTTATACGAGAAATCGTTAAGAGAGGAGATATAGAGGTGGCAAGGATCGCGTCAGAAGACAACCTAGCAGATCCATTCACAAAGGGTCTGCCTCAGAATACATTCGAGAGACATGTGAAAGGAATGGGTGTCAAGACCGTTGTCAATCTGCTTTGAGTATAAGTTGGAGACATTATTAGGTTCGTGTAGGTGATATTATATGTCACGTATTAGGAACTACACGAGACATGTTGTAGTATACTTAAAAGCAGACTTTGAGTATAAGTGGGAGATTGTTGGGATTATACTGGAAAGTATGCTTTTGCTTTGTATAATCAAACTGAATTTCGGTATGATTTACTGAAATAAATTGTTTATCATTGATGCTTTAAATATCATCGAATGTTACATATATTTACTGCATAATTGTTCAATAAATAGTACGTGTTACATTGTAGTTAATTTAGTGATACCAGATCACAGAAGATTAAATTAACAGTCCCTTGTAACTAAAAAAGTACACCATTCACGACCTAGATGGAAATGAACAATCCATCGTGAAAGGTTGAAGTGTAAGGCTGGGATTGGTTTGTCTTGACCAAGAGATTACACTAGTGCATGTCTAGTGCATCAAGAGGATTACGGGAGGACAAATTCTTCATAACTGAACTAGGAAGAATTAGACCTCAGTGGTTCGTTATTTCTTAATCTTCGACCCTTAAATAGGATCGCGCGTGGTTAGTAATTATTGCTTTGACTTATTACGAGAAGAGAATCAACGAGATTCAATACTTTATATCTTGGGCAATATTATTGGTCACATGCGATTGCTAAGATTTAATACGGAGAATCGTGTGCAAGTACGCTTGTTCAATTTGCCCCCTTGGGAGGTTCATAAGTTTTATCATACCAAATCTTGCAAGTGGAACTAGTTTCCGGTATGGATAATAATGTTGAACCGTTCCTTTACCAAGGATAAAAGATATTAATTAATGGAAAGCTATTTCAGTGGCTTGAATTAATTAATGGGCTAGATAATCTTAAAGACAGGAAATAATAATCGGGAGTCATATTGACTGTAATATGGGTTAAGATGGATAGTGCAATATTAATTATGTAGTGGGATTAATTAATATTTATGGGCTTGAATAATATTGTGGCTCAATATTGATAATTCAAGATCCATTGGAAGGTCCAATCTTAATTCTCCTAAACGCCCCTCAAGTAGCCCAACATAAAGTCCAATAACTGAGAAAGGTGTTTAAAAATAAAATAAATTTTGTTGCTATTTTTCCTCATTTTTTCAAAAAAATATGAATAAAAGGGGAGAAAGATTTTCTTTGAATTTTGGTATGGAATGAAGATGTGTATTCTTGGAAAACAAGATTATCTTTTTAAATTCAAGAAATCTCACACTTGGTTATTTATATGATGATTTTCAAAAAGAAAGAATAAGGGAAAGAAAGATTTTCTTGATTTTCTTGAAAATATATTATGGAAGATATGTATTCTTGGAATACAAGAATATCTCATAAATTCAAGAAGATCCAAATCTTGGATTCTTACTCCTTATTATTTTCGAAAATACCATAACAAAAGGGAGTTGGGATTTTGTGGAATATTTTAAATATGGACAAAAGAATATATTGGATATATTCAAGATTTCTTGAAGATCAAGAAAAAGATTTTCCCATCTTATTCATGCACAAAATTTCGACCAACACCCCTCTATAAATAGGGGATGAATGTTTCATTCCCAAGGACAATTCCATGTGCTAGAAAAATTAGTAAATCCACAAAGGTGGTGCAACAAATTTTTATTTTCCCTTTTGTTAATTGTTCGCGAGCTTCCTTCCACCGGATTGACGAACAAGGACTAGGGAATACTTGGAAAGGCTTTTTGGTGTGTTTTTATCGACGAGACCATTGCCACTCCAAGAGGTTAGTTCACGTAAATCCGTAGAAATTCCGCATGCGTAGGTTTTATGTGAACTGTTTATATGCATGATTTGTTGTTGAATTATAATTTGAATTAATATAGGATTAATTCATGCTAGTAATAATTGTTAGAATTAAATTTGTATTTAAATATTCATCCCGAATAGATCCGTGCAAATAATTCCCCAACACATGTCTCGGGATCCCTATGTTAGTGCAGTAGGGAGTTTGATGTATGATATGGTCTGTACTGGACCTGATCTTTCACATGTTGTTAGTGTTGTCAGCAGGTTTATGGCTCAACCTGGAAAGGAACATTGGCAGGCTGTGAAGAGGATATTTCGGTACTTTAGAGGCACATCTGATGTCAGTCTCATTTAGGGAGGTGATACGAATTGTTTAGTTTCAGGCTACTGTGATTCTGATTATGCAGGAGATATTGGCAGTAGAAGGTCTATAATCGGTTATGCTTTTACTCTTGGTGGTTCTATTGTAAGTTGGAAGGCAACTTTGCAGCCTACAGTTACTTTGTCTACTACAGAGGCAGAGTACATGGCCTTGACTGAAGCAGCCAAAGAGGGAATCTGATTGAAAGGGTTGGTTAGTGATCTTTGTCTAAATCATGATAATGCAACTGTATTATGTGACAATCTGAGTGCAATATGTTTAGCCAAGGATCAAGTTCATCATGAGAGAACAAACCATATTGATGTCAGATATCATTTTCTGAGAAGTGAAAAGAGGGTTAAAGTGAAGAAAGTTGGGACTGCTGATAACCCAGCTGTGTACGAGGAGTTGCTTGTACGTTTGGCACTTTTATGGTGCATCTGGTACATCTGTGACAGGATTCAAGTCAACGTGGAGACAATGAAGTTTTCTGTTATTTTACCAAGGTGGAGATTTGTTGGAATTGTGTAAAATAAAGAAGTTTGTTTTATCCCACATCGGATTGTATCAAAAGTTGGAGGACTTCCTAATCCTATAAGAAGTTCTATTCTGTCCCACATTGGATTGTGGAAAAAGGTGAAGGGCTTCCTAATGTTATTTAAGAAGCACATGTCTCTTTGATACAAGTGCATCAATCAATTTTGGGCTTATTAATTTAGGCCTAGTCGGTTTCGGTTTTGAGCTTATTAACTTAGGCCCAATTAGTTAGGGATTATTATTTATATTCTCATTTGAGTTGTATATTGTTGTCAGTTCTGAATAATATACGAGATCCTGTCTTCTGCCCATGGACGTAGCTAACTTATTGTTAGTGAACCACGTAAAATTTCGGTGTCGGTTTATTTGGTTTATTTATCATTTTTTATATCTTTCTCGCATCAGTTATAACATATACTTCTACAACAATCTTGCAAGATCATGAATGTATCCGCCACTTTCTTAGGGGCGTCTGGTTCACGAGACTGGATTGATTAGGTGTGATAGAATTGAGTGTGATTGAGTAAAATTGGATTGATTAGACTGAATTTGTTTGAATTAAGATATGCATTTGGATTGTAGGATTGGATTGAGGGATTAGATGAGATATCAATTGAAATGTCATAGATACCCTTAAATTGAATTGAAACAACATCATTTTATTCTTGTGAATCTATTCAAATAATAGAAGGACAATTTGTAATATTTGTTGGTATATTTTAGTTTTGATGAATTATGCCAAAACATTATCAACTTATGTTATTGAAGCTAATTTACAGATAACAAGTTGAGGGGGAACGAAAGAACAAGTTGAGAGGGAACTCACGAAATCGAAGAAGATGATCGAGATCGGAGCGAAGTATTTAGACCGATCGAGATCGATTGAGTTAGATGAGTTCGGAGTTAAGCGGTGAGTAGGTAAAATCGAAGAGAAGAAAAGCTAAGCCGGTGATCGGAAGATCGGATGACCGTAACAAGACTTGATCAAATGATCGAAGAACGGTGAAATGATATGGTGATCGGAAGAGCGGATAAGCTAATCAAAAAGAAATTGACCGTAAGATCGTAAGAGAAGGTTGCGGATCGTAAGAGGAGGCGATGAGGATCGATCGAGATCGAGACGTGATTGAGATCGATATGAAGATGAAGCGGATGATCAAGATCGGACGTGATTGATATCGGATGTGCTAAACCGATATGCTAAAACCTAATGTAATTGACACGATGCTATCCGGAGATATTGATATGAAGAAGTGTTGATCGATCACGATTTGATCGGATCAAAAAGAAGAAATCGGATAGCTCGAGTCAAAGTGACTGAAGGTCGGGATGTCTGACCAGAGAATCGAACTCGGTCAAACCTGAGTGTCGAAGATGCCCGATCGATAAGGTCCGTGAAGAGAAGTCTGGCCAATCAAGTATTTCGAGGTTTAGATAAACCGAGGCTCGGATGAGAAATCTGAGACTCGGATAATCAAGACTCGAGATATGTCTCGAAAACACCGAGACTCGAGAGAATCTGAATGATTCCAAGGCGAGGAATCGAGGAATATAGCAATTAGAATCAATCGACGTGGACCAATGAGAGGAAGATAACCAACTGAAGAAGGCTACATTTTTACAAGAATAGTATGGATTTGAATATGATTCTCTCCAATCAGAACATTCAAATCCACACTATAAATACAAGTTCTTCCTTCATTATCGTGTGTGGATGCGTGGAGATTATAGACGAGATGCTATAGAGCCAAAGAGAGTTATACCCAAAGCATTCCCACCCTAGAACACAAGTGCAGTAGATATACAAATATGTTCAAGAGTGTTCTAGAACCCAATCTAAGCAACCCACGATGTATATCTAAGCTAGAGAGAGATTTTCCCAACCTTAGCATTGAGGCTAAACAAATGTAAGGGAAAATCTCAACCTAGTTGAAAACCAAACAAACCTTACCCAAAATCGGTTAAGTTTGTAGGTGAGTGTGAACTCGGTAAACATCTAGCAATCCCGAAAGGGAGGGTAGGCAATCCCGAGTGAGGGTGATAAGTCCCGATGGAGTGTGAACTCGGTAAACATCTGTAGGCAATCTCGTGGAGGGTGATAAGTCCCGAGGCGAACCCGAGAGGGTGATAAGTCCAGTTGGAAGGAATTTCCCTAGGAACAGGGAGAGTGGATGTAGGAGCTTGAGTCTCCGAACCACTATACTTTCTTGTGTTTTTTACTGCTTTATGTTCTTATATTGTCATATGCATTCGATTATAAGCAAAACATAACACATGAGCTTAAAAGACAAAAAAATCTGGAATCACCATTCTTTCACCCCTCTTTTTATATGCATTTCATGATTATTCCGCATTTCATGGGTTTTCCACCGGGACTATCAATTGGTATCAAAGCAGGAGTTCAAAAGATCACTTTTAATGTGATCACCTGAACTGATCTTTTTAAAAGAAAACCCGTTTCTTTAAAAAATGCATATATTCTAATGTTTTGGCTTCATTATCAAAAAGGGGGAAATTGTTGGGATATTTTAGTTTTGATGAATTATGCCAAAACATTATCAACTTGTGTTATTGAAGCTAATTTACAGATAACAAGTTGAGGGGGAACGAAAGAACAAGTTGAGAGGGAACTCACGAAATCAGAAGAAGATGATCGAGATCGGGGCGAGGTCGCGAGACGAGACCGACGAGATCGATGAGTTCGGAGTTAACCGATGAAGTCAGGCAAAATCGTAAGAGAAGAAAAGTTAAGCGGACGATCAAGATCGATGATCAGAATAAGACCGATCAAATGATCGGAAGAATGAAATGAGCCGATATGGGTGATGAGAAAGAGCGAATAAGTTGATCAAAAGAAATTGACCGTAAGATCAAGAGAAGGTTGCGATCGTAAGAGGAGCGGTATGAGACCGACGAGATCGGATATGATTGAGATCGATATGAAGATGAGCGATGATCAAGATCGGATGTGTTAAACCGATATGCTAAACCTAATGTATGGCTCGATGTTATCCGGAGATATTGATCTGAAGAAGTGTTGATCGATCGGTCGAAATAAGCCAGATCAGAAAAGAAGAAATCGAGTAGCTCGAGTCAAAGTGACTCAAGGTCGGGATGTCCGAATTCAGAGAATCGAACTCGGTCCACTCGAGTGTCAAGATGCCCGATCGACAAGGTCCATTTGGAGAGAAGTCTGCTTGAATCAAGTATCCCGAGGCTCGGATAAACCGAGGCGCAGATGAAAATCGAGACTCAGATAGAATCAAGACTCAAGATGTCTCTCAAGACACCGAGACTCGAGAGAAATCTGAATGATTCCAAAGCGAGGAATCGAGGAATATATACCGTTAGAATCAGCTGACGTGGACCAATGAGAGGAAGACAACCAGCCTGAAGAAGCTGTTGTACTTACAAGAATAGTATGGATTTGAATGTGATTCTCTCCAACGGTAACATTCAAATCCACACTATAAATACAAGTTCTTCCTTCATTATCGTGTGTGGATGCGTGGAGATTATAGCACGAGATGCTATAGAGCCAAAGAGAGTTATACCCAAAGCATTCCCACCCTAGAACACAAGTCTGTAGATATACAAATATGTTCAAGAGTGTTCTAGAACCCAATCTAAGCAACCCACGATGTATCCTAAGCTTAGAGAGATTTTTCCAACCTTAGCATTGAGGCTAAACAAATGTAAGGGAAAATCTCAACCTAGTTGGAAACCAAACAAACCTTACCCAAATCAGTCGGTTAAGTTTGTAGGTGAGTGTGAACTCGGTAAATATCTAGCAATCCCGAAAGGGAGGGTAGGCAATCCCAAGTGAGGGTGATAAGTCCCGATGGAGTGTGAACTCGATAAACATCTGTAGGCAATCCCGTGGAGGGTGATAAGTCCCGAGGCGAACCCGAGAGGGAGATAAGTCCAGTTGGAAGGAATTTCCCTAGGAACAGGGAGAGTGGATGTAGGAGCTTGAGTCTCCGAACCACTATACTTTGTTGTGTTCTTTATTGCTTTATGTTCTTATATTGTCATATGCATTCGATTATAAGCAAAACACAACACATGAGTTTAAAAGACAAAAATCTGGAATCACCATTCATTCACCCCTGTTTTTATATGCATTTCATGATTATTCCGCATTTCATGGGTTTTCCACCGGGACTATCAATATTGCATTTGGAATATGTTCTATCCCACCTTTCACATAGGATTGACATATTCGTGTGGAGGATTTAATATATTTTCTACCCGGGCTTGAAGTATATCATGGGCCCTCATCCCACAAACCAAACGGTAAATTAGTTGGGATTAAAATCATAATCCTAATCCATCCCGATCAATCCCGCGAACCAAATGGGACCTTAATATATATAAATATATATATATATATTCCCTCATTTTTGTACCATTGCCCCAAAATTACAATATATCAATGATGTTGCAAAACCATTGAGATAATTTTATCGTCAATTCTTGGCCCAAAATTAATATGCTCCAAAAACAACTAATAATAACTTAAAAAAACCGGACATGGTATATATATATATATATTTTAGCAAAACACGTTCTTAATCTTTGCAATTTACAGATATCTTTTTAATACAAGTTTTATAGGGTGTAAAATTGATTCTAGCTCACTGGGTCATTATACAATATGATAGGTGTAAAATTGATTCTAGCTCACTGGGTCATTATACAATATGATAAATATTCTTGTAAAAAAAAAATAGAAAAAGATGTATTAGTCTCAGAAGCCCAGGCCCGCCTTTTATAGGCTAAGCTGATGGATCTATCAGGCCCATTTGCTTGCTACTCAATAACAGAACTTGGAAATAGGAATTCATCTTATTTTTTTATTTCTTTTTTGCATGTATTCCAAATTTGCATCGTTGATGATGCCATTGCCATGTGGTGCTTAACTTAATGCCAATAATTATGTCAAGGTTTGTGCTAAATTATGGTGGTTCTATTTTTTTTAATTCTTTTATAAACTGCGAATTACATCAAATTTTTTATGGAAATTTAGTTTTGAGAGTGTCCTAACACTCAAGTTTGACCAAATTATTGAAGAATTAAAACGTTATTTTTCGTAAATTAAACGTGTCGAGATCGTTCTACTCGCGGAGTAGATGATCGTGGTATATTTAATATCTCAAAACCAAATTTCAGTGAGTGAGAAATTAATTAAAGAAGATTAGACATTAATGCTCTATTGAGAGAGTAATTAGTGCGTGAGTATTGACCAAGTGTAGTCTTCCCACTCATCCCACATTGGAAACTAGAAGGAAAGTTTCCTAATATAAATAGAAGCTTATGGTCATGTTCTCCAAAATGGTGCATGGGGACCATAACCACGCCCGGGCCCGGGTTCGTGGTTCGTGGTTCTTGGCAATTGGGCTTTGGGTGGGCTTAAGGGCCCATCTATCTTTTTAGATACCCAAAATCTTAATTTGGGCCATGTTGTACCATGGAATAATCCTACTCGGTAAGGAGATTTGGTAGAGCGACTTCAACTTTGCTTGGGAGGTCGTTGAACGACTTCCCCAGGACTAAAGAAGGTCGCACGGCGACTTGGAAGGAGTGAGAAGATCGCATTCGACCTTGATAAAAGCCACAAGTCGGAAGCGACCTCAAGCGGCTACAATTGGCGAAGATATGGATAGCTGAAAGCGCGGATATCGCGAGGTAAGCAAGGCAAGTATATCCAGGTGCGGAAATCACGGGATCGACCGGGGAAACCCTAGATCGGGCGGCAGGAAGCTTGGCAAGCCCGGTAGAGGAAGCCCACGAAGAAGTAAACCCTAGTTTCTGGTCTATAAATACAACATGTAACGCTCCTTGTAAGGACACGAAAATTCAAGCATTCTAGGCAGAAAATATAATAAAACACTCCTGGCTTGGGCGCCAGACGTAGTCTTATTCAAAAGACGAACTGGGTAACCAAATCTGAAGTGTATTTCGTAGTTGTTATTTGTTTGATCCCATTCGTATTATCACGTTGTCCAAGATACGAAATCTAGATCACAACATTAGCGTCGTCTGTGGGAAACGACAACCTGTCGATTTGCTAAAAAATCTGCAGAAAACCCAACCCTTGTCAATAGCGATCAATCAAGGTAACACCACCAGAAACGAGACAGACCACCGCGACGGTGTCGAGGCCTCCGAGAGTTCACAACGATCTCACCCCCGATTGGTGGAATCTCGTGTAGACACCGGAGGACACGAAGGCCGTGTTGGCCGTCCTCCACAAGAAACGCCTCGCTTTTGATGACGAGGATGAACAACCGCCTGCTAAGAAAGTGGCACCCAATCTAGGAACTTCTAAGGGCAAGAACGCCCTAGGCGAGAAAGGGTGCTCCACAAGACAACTGGCGTATGATCCGGCGAAACACGCAATCATTCGGAATCGCAGGCTCCTAGAAAGGCCAGCGGGTCAGGCAACGTGTTCGACCGACTTGGGAGACAAGATGCCCAGAAGGCCCCAATGGCCATCGAAGACGAGGCGCAATCTTAGCCCCGCCACGTCGACCAGATGGAGCGAGATCTGGCCATAGCTATGAACTTACATCATGATGAACCGCCGAGAGGGTCGGCAATTCACCAGGATAATCCGCGAACGACCTACTCCCCCAAAGACCATCGCGACATCAAAATCGACACGCTGGCCAAGACGGTCCAGCGACTTCTTGAGCGAGTTGAAAATCAAGGCAGCCCGACGGGGGCAGACCCTAACCTTATCATTCCAGACTCCCCCCTCGGGACCACAATCACCTTGGCACCTACCCAGCAAAAAATCAACACTGCGGCCCTAGATCGCTACAGTGGAAGCACGGACCCAAGGGTCCACGTGGCCAAGTATAACTCCTACATGGCCTCCATGGGCACGACAGATGCCACGAAGTGCCATCTATTTTACCTAACTTTGAGCGACCAGGCCCACCAATGGTTCACCTCGTTGCCACCTTTCTCAGTGGAAACTTTCGAACAGCTAGCCAGGCTGTTTCTGACCCATTTCACGGCCTTGGCCCCATGGCCTGCAACCAGACAGCGGCTTATGAACACCCAACAGGCCGACAACGAGTCTGATCGATCCTACATCGAAAGGATCAACAAGCTCATACTCGAAGGGGATCCAATTGGGGATGAGGCCAAAGTGCTCGGGGCCGTCTCTGGTCTCAAGAAGGGAACCAAGCTGTGGCGGCGGATGACCACTGAATACCCGATCAGTTATAACGTCTTTCGGAGGTGAGCTAGCGACCTCATCCACGCTTCAGAGCTCCTGGAGTCAAGACTTTCCAAAGGCAAGGAGGTCGCCGACTCAAAGAAAATCTCCAAGAAAATCGACAGTCATTACAAGGCACCCGGCAACTTCAAACCCTTTGAAGAAAATATCCCGGTCAAGTTGATGGAAGTGCTTGGCATGACGCCCGGACACGTATACAATCAGATCAGGGACCGAGAGCTGCTTCTCCCACCTCAGCCGATCAAGAACAAGGGGAAGGCGAACCCCAACAAGTACTGCCACTTCCACGATCAAATTGGGCACTATACCAGCGAGTGAAAGGATCTACTCCCCCATCTTTGGAGGCTATACGAGGATGGATTACTGGACGAGTTTGTCAAGCGACCTCAGAAAAATCAGGATCGAGCTCAGAAAGGTCGCCAACAAGCAAACCCACAGGAAGAGCCGGCTCCGGGGGATGCCGGCCAGAGGGAACTGCCAGTACCACCCATGCCAGAAGGGGCAAGAGGTCGCATGATACATACCTTGTCCCCACTGGGGACGGTAGGGGGATTTTCATCAACCGGCTCATCCAAAAGGCGGTTGAAGGCAGAGATAAGAAAGATAGAAAACGTCAGGAAGATGGTGCTACCCGTCTTCACAATAGGAGAAGAGACTAGCACGATCGAGTTTGGCGAAAAGGACAAATCCGGGGTAGTCTACCCCAATGTCGACCCACTGGTGATCAGAGCCAATATCATGGGCACCACCGTATGCCGCCTGCTAGTGGATGGAGGGGCTTTCTGCAACATACTCTTCAAGAAGACCCTGGATCAGCTCGGAGATTACGACACATACATCACTCCATGTGACCATGTCGTGAAAGGCTTTGGGGACGTGACAGTGAAGTCGACAGGAATGATCCGACTTGCCGTATAATTAGTCTCCACTCAGAATGAAAAAGTTAGGGCCACTAGGCTTCTAGATTTTTTAGTTGTCGACCTCCCGAGCTCCTATAATGGATTCCTCGGGAGGCCATTTGAACATGAATTTGAGGCTGCATCCTCGACTTTTTATTTATGTGTAAAGTTTCCCACCAAGAGTGGGCTGGTCTGCACCGTCAAAGGTGACCAAGTTAATGCAAGGGGTTGTTTGATTTATTCCTCATCTCATTTAAATTCCGCACCAATATCTAGCAAACAAATATTTGTAATAGATAGTGAAAAGCAGTGCAAAATTTTAAATAACAAAACGAGAAGGAAGAGAAGTAGCGATGACCTCGATCCAAGGATGGGGCCCGAACCAAAAGAATTTCTGCTCGAAGCAGAAATAGACGACCCATGGCAAAGTACCCCAAGGGCCATCCCGGGGGAAAACCTCGAGAAAGTCAAAGTGGACCCAGCCCGACCAGATCTTGATGTAATCATAGGCCCAAGAATGTCGGACGACCTGAAGGGGGAAGTCATCGACTTTCTCAAAAAGAACTTAGATGTCTTCGCTTGGTCGCACAAGGATATGGTGGGGATTGACCCAGAAGTCGCATGCCATAAGCTATTCATAGACCTAGCTCGAAAGGCGATAGCTCAGAAGAGGCAAAAATTCGGCCCCAAAAAGTACGCAGCACTAGCCGAGGAGGTAAAAAGGTTACTGGACAATGACTTGATCAGGCAAGACGATCAACCCCAGTGGGTGGCCAACGCCGTGTTAGTGAAAAAATCCAATGGGACTTGGCGGTTGTTCATCGACTTCACAGATCTCAACGGCGCTTGTCAAAAAGATTTATTTCCTATGCCCCACATCGACCACTTGATAGACAACACGGTGGGACACGAGATAACGTCCTTCATGGATGCCTTTGCAGGCTATCACCAGATAGCCATGTACGAACCTGACCGGCAGCATACCTCGTTCTTGACGGAAAAGAACATCTATTGTTGGAAGAGGATTCCCTTCAGTTTGAAAAACGCAGGGGCAACATACCAGAGGCTGGTCAACCGCATGTTCACCGACCTCATTGGGAAGTCGGTGGAAGTGTACGTAGATGACATAGTTGTCAAAAGTCTGAAGTCGGAGGACCACCTAACACACTTGGCCCAGACTTTCAACATCCTGAGGAAGTTCAACATGCGATTGAACCCCAAGAAATGCAATTTCGGGGTCGAATCGGGAAAATTCCTAGGGAACCTAGTGAGTAAGCGGGGAATAGAGGCGAACCCCGCCAAGGTCAAAGCCATATTAGACATGGGAGCGTCTACTTACTCAAACACAAACAAGCTTTCAGACTACCTCTGTAGCTTACTAACTTCACCTCTAGAGCTTTCTGACTACTCCGCGTAGTTTACTAACTCTTTACAACTCTTCTCACCAACAATCACACTCAAACTACCTTCTAAAGGGTTTGGGGTTTCTTGGTTGGTTTCCAACTAGGATGAGATATCCTTTACAATAAAGTACAATGCAAAGGCTAGGATATCTCGACTAAGCTTTGGATATATCTTATCAAGCTAGGCTTAGTTTGAATGAGCTCTCTTCAATATAAAAGCACTTGGGAAATTCTAAGTTTTTCGAGTGCTTTAACTTTGCGATAATAAGTTTGAGCTCTTGAGTTGCTTACAAATTTCCGTAACCTTACAATGTAGAGGGGTCACAAGCATTTATAGGCATACACCAAGGTCACTCTTTGAAAACTATCCGTTGGAGAGATAGCCCGTGAGTTTCTCTTATGGTGTGTGAGCAGCTATATTTAGGGTTTGACACTCCCTAACATGTTTTAGGCAATAACCTTTCATGTAGCGGTCTTCACTTTTTTTGCGATCTGGAACTTTTGTACTTGACATCTTTTTTTTGACGACATCACTTTGTCGATTGTCGATGAGAATGCGATCTTTGTCTTCCTCTTTTTTGACTTTTGTCTCCGGTTAAAGGTAGACACCTTCAACGGCTCTTTTGGTTACAAACTACGAGTTGTTATAACCTTAACAACACTTTGTCTTAGTTTCCTTTTTGCGCATTTGAATGTCTTGGCAAATATCTATTTTTCTAAGGAATCGCGATCTTACCGATATTGCATCCTTGGATAGATATTCTCGTCTTGCCTCGGAACATTGGGTTTATCTTGAGCATTGATGCATTCTTGAGTCTTGATAATTCTTGTCTTTCGATATTCTTGATCTTGATTCTTGATCTTACATCTTCTGCGTCTTGAGTCTTACGAGTCTTGGCGTCTTCGAGTCTTGACGTCTTCTAAGTCTTCGGATATCTTGGTGATATCTTTGAGTCTTGATTCTTAGTTTCATCTTGAGTCTTGATATCTCGGTTTCATATTTGAGTCTTGATATCTCGATTTCTGCGAGTCTTGATTCTCGTTTTTCTTTTGAGTCTTGAAACTTTAGTTTCATACTGAAACTTCAGTTTCTTGAAACATCTTGAGTTCTTGAATCTTGATCTAACGATCTATATCTGCTGACTATACATTTTGCAGATATCATCCTGAATACTCTAAAACTGAATCCTGACTCAACTTGTCAAGATTATCCTGAACATGTCATACTCAGGGGTTTTGGGATCTAATCAAAATCATATATCTTTATTAAATTCATCTCCCAACAATTTCCCCCTTTTTGATGATGCCAAAACCTATCTTGTTACAAACATATAACCTAAACTTCAGGTTTCAGTTTATCCTATTACAAGATTGGTTTCTGAACAGAGAATCTCCCAACAATTTCTTAAGTAGAGAATCTCCTATCAGTTAATCTCCCAACAATTTCTTCAGTAATGTATCACTCAAAGAATTCATTACCAAATACTTAAAACAATTTCCCTCATAAACAAACAATCAGTTCAGAGACAATCATACAGGCATATCAAAAGTAAAAGACATGTAAATAAGATAATGAGATATTATCTTTTGAGCACAAATGATAAGTTTTCATTGATGATAGGTAGGTATTATAGGGTTTACAATGAGTCTTATCAGAACAAAAAAATAAAACACAAAAAGATAGAAAAAAATTACAAGTGTCTTGAGTAAGTCTTGATCTTGATCTTGATTTGGCTCTTGGTCTTACGCTCTTGGTTTGCATCTTCTTCAACTTCATCATTGGGCACCTCCAGTGAACATTAAAATACCTCTTCTTCAGTGCATTTCTTTCCTTGATGATATCCGGATTGTTCCCTGTCAGACCTAACTGTGCAGCATACTGAGATATTTCTTGAGTAATGGCTTTTTCATTCACCAAGTCATTACCAAGTCTTGGAGGAGGGTAGGTATATGGACCGGGGGCTACTATACGCACCTTTCCTTCATCCGCAAGGTTTATCCGACTTTGGAGATATTTAGGATAGAAGGTTAGGAGATATTCAATAAATGCTTCATTTGGATCTGAGCTTTCCCCTTTCCATTCCCTGAGCACATCATAGTAGAACCAGAAGGTTCTCTTGACCTCTTCCCAACTATCGTTGAATTGGATGGGCATCCATTTGTCATCGTGTGGCCATTTCTGTGCTTTTGAAGTCCCTCTCTGTTTGCTCGCAAACTTTTTATATCCACTCCTTCGTTTTACGCTTCTTCTTGACCTTCTTCACGATTCGAGCACGCGCGAGACCGGCAAAGAACTTTCTTTGCTTGTTCTATCTGGAGTGTCTTCAGAGCATTCCTTGTGTTGAAGACTTTTCTCTGAGGTTGACCTGCAGACTCTTCTAAATCTTCAATCAACTTTCTTTGTACTGGCTTAGAAGCCTTAACACGCTTGCTCTCAGGTTCAACAATGCCCAAGGCTTTCCTCTTCATAGGCAATTCAGTAGCAGCATGGCTTGTTCCAACCTTAGATCTATCACTCAGTTTCTCTCTCGCAACATCAAGCATGGTTTCTTCAGAAACCTGAGTGTAGATCGGCTTCTCCACCTTACTGAACTTCATCTTGTCAGTAGCTTCGACTTCCTTCAAGGCTTTAGATAGGTTATTCATTTCAGCTTCCCTTTGTGCCTTTTTTCTCCAAAGCACGTGCTAATAACTTCCCGAGGTCTTCACTGGCCTTTCCCTTCGCACCGTAATTTGGAAGGAGTCTGGAGAGTGTTGTGTCCATATGGTATTGCTCTTTGCTTACACAGCGCACCTCTCCTGCTAACTGATCCTGTTCATCTTCTAGCCTCCTGAGGTGGTTCTTTGCCATAGAGAATTCTTCCGAAAGATGGGCAAACTGGCCAGAGAGAGCATCTTTAAACATCTCTGTCATCTTGGTCATGAGCATTGAGCTCATTTCCTCAACAGCAAACTTGATCAGTACTTCGTTCTTCTCTGCCAATTTCACCTCTAGAAACTCATTTCTCTCCTGGTGCTTCTGTTTAAGTTCAGCGCTCAGCTCTGCCTTGACTCCCTCCAGCTTCTCATTCAACTTGTCTTCCATGGAGGTCATCTTTGAGGTCAGAGTGTCTTGAAGTTGCACCAGTTCTGAAGATGAACTCAGATTCTCCATCTTCTGAGCTTGGCTGGCCAATGTCTCTTCTATCTGAGCGATTTTGTTCAGCATTGGCTCAACTTTCTCAAGCTTCTCCATCAAGGGAGTGAGGTCGATCTCAGGAACATTTTGCACCTTCTGTGCTGATTGATCATCCTGGGGTTCAGACACAACCTGAGGGTCGGTCTGCACCTGAGCATTAGCTTCATCCTGAGCTCCAGTCTCTAACTGAGCCTCAGTCTGTACATCAGACAATTCAGAGTTAAAGATAGAACTTTCAGTAACTTTGGCATAATAGTTAATAGTGTCAAAAGGTACCTGAAGAGTGCTAACCGATCCGAGGTTGAATGATTTCAAAGTTGATCGGCCAAGAAGTTTCCTTCTCCATCGAGATCGATCCTCAAAGCATCTCCTGTTGGTCCCCATCTTGAGATTTGTCTCTGGCTTTGCTAGGGGCACCAACTTCAGTAGCTCTCTTCTCAGCGATCTTCTTCTGAACTAGCTCATCAAAATCGAAAATTTTCATCCTGAGCTTTGTCTTTCTGAATCCTGAGAATTCAGTTAGGAAGGCTGTCTCCTCATTCCACCAGTCTTCCCCTCTGAATGCAGCAATATTAAGCATCTACGGAAGAGTCTGATTGAGGATGAAAACCGTCGACCTTAATCTAAAGAAGATATCTTCTAGATCAGGGTATGAGCTGAGCTCAGGGTAGCGGTCAAGGATGAACCGTTCCCCCTTGATCCTCCACTCGGTTTCTTCAGCTTCACCTTTCTTGAGCATCGGGCTCTCGTGGTCGGGAGTTGGAAAATCTGTATTTGAAAAGATATACTAAGAGCTCATTCAGGGAGCTCATCAAAAATTCACTTGCTCCTCGAGGCTCAAGAACAAACTCGAGGTTTGGGCAGCCGCCTCCGTTTGAATCGCTTGGTTCAAGTGCGAGCAGACGCCTCCTCAGTGGGATTTTCAGTTTGCTCTGAGAACTGAACGGGCACTTCTCGGCGGGAATTGAAAGCATCTTCGCGGGGTCCGAGCCGCCACATCCTCAGATGGAATCTGAACATTTTCTGAGGTCTGAGGTCCTTGAAAAATTTCCTGAGAAAATTTATCTGAGCTAAGCGAAGTCTCAAGAACCTCAGAGAAGACTTGCTCCTCAGTCTGATCATGTGCCTTTGAGATAGCCTGAGCCAATACAAGTAAGGGCGATTCGAGCGCTTTGGCTCTCAGTGAATCTCCTCGATCTCCTCTCTCTTCATCTTCATCGCTGAGAACCACCATCCTTTTAGCGCTTTGGAGCGAGGGTTTTTACGCTTCTTCAACTTCTTTCGACCTTTCTTGGCATCCAACAAAACCTTCCCCCTAGTTTGTTGGGTTTCTTTTTCAGCAGCTGCAATCGGTGATTCCACTTTCTTCTCTTTCTTTCCCTTTATAGTCCTCTTCGCAGCAATGGGCTTGAAAAACACCTTGGACTTAGGGAATGGGGTCGAACTGGCGAAGATGTCCTCTTCCTCTCTGCACATCTCCAAAATAAATGCTATTTTGGTGGCATGGTGGATCTTGCCTTTGATCGAGATAGCCCCGTCAACCTTTTTTATGACTTTGGCTTGCTCACTCACCATCTGAATCAAGAATCTGAGCCAGTTGAAGTCGGTGGTGGGTGAAGCCTCGATCGCCGCCATTAATCGGACTTGTGGTACTAATCTGCTCAAAACTCCCCGAATGACTCATGATGCATTTGCTCACAATATCTAACAAAACTCTATATTGTGGCTTCAAATGCCTCTTATGCAGTGTAGCCTCAAATTTTACAGGATTCTCAGCAATCCTATCTAAATACTCCTGCTCTCTACCCAACATATACACAGCAGGATCCTCTCCTCTATCACATAATTCAAAAACATCATTTAAATTCTTCAGAATTATATACAATTCCCTTTCAAAGTCGATGTATTTAGACGAGTGTTCTAAATGTGATACAGTAATCTCGGAATGCATACCATCCTCTTCATCTATCTTCAGATTATAGATGAACTCGATTACCTCTTTTGCATATTCTTGGTCAAATTAAACTGCATTTAGATTAGTGAAGCTTGGCCAAACGGATCAAATGGAGAGCCTCCTCTTCTGGTTTAGAGTTGGTTGTGCTATCGAGCGAGGTAATGAACTCGTACCAAGGTTTATTGGTTTCGGCTAATTTGTCGAAAATGGTAGGAGCCATTTGAGAGATTAAAGATTTGAAGATTTAGGGTTTAGGTTTTCTGGGCAAAGGAGATTTTCTTTGTAGAGGATTTTGAAACGAAGGGTTTGATAAAATTTGGCTTGAATGGATTCAAAGGATTAAATAGTTTCGAGATCGTGGGAATTCACGTTGGTTAGGTGAAAAGCAACAGTTGAGATTAATCGCCGATTAATCGGGTATGCGAAAGGTCGATTCCCGAAAAGTAAGCCGCCAATATATCCTCATTGGTCATTAATGTAACAGAGCATTAAATTTGTTGACCTTCTTCGAATTTCAAAAGATCCCCCCAAAAACATTCCTTAGGTGTTTTTGTATTTATTGCAAATGATTACTGAGCTTCACTTAAGCAATAAATGAGTCGCATGAGTCATTACTTCTTCAGACTAATTTCCCTCTATCAGTCTTACTGAGTATTGACCTTGATAAAATGTCAAGATGATCTTCGAGTCTTGAATGGGTTCAAAGATGGTATCGAAAATCTTGACCTTGAAGAATCTGAGTTTCACGAGACTCGATTCAAAGATTTATTTTATCCCGAGTTTCAAGAGAATTCCGAGAAAACTTCATGCATCCGAAAACCTTCAATTTTTGATTTACTCTATACACGGATCAACATCCCTAATTCAATTGAAAGTTCCTTAAATCTTGATTGACCAAAAGGTTTAGTCAAGATATCGACTCTCTCGCTTATCAAGATGAATTTTCTCCATCCTTATGTCCTTTTTTTCGACATGGTCTCTGAATGAAGTGATGTATGATATCCACATGCTTGCATCTGGTGTGCAATACCGGATTTTGTGAAATAGCAATAGCACTATTATTGTCACAAAATATTGGTACTTCATTGGCTACAACTTTATAATCCCTTAATTGTTGTCTGAGCCAAAGAATCGAAAGCACAACAACTTCCGCGACCATGTATTCAAATAATCTTGGTTGATACTAAGGTTTGTTTCTTCGAAAACCAAGATATCACCATTTCCTAGAAATTGACAAGTTCTGTAGTGGACTTTCATCAATTATGCAACCTCCATAATCAGATTCCGAGTAACTAGTTAATTCAAGGTTATCATCAGCTGGATACCATAATCCTCTATTCACTGTGCCCTTAAGATACTTCAGTATCTTTTTGGCAGCTTCCATGTGACTAGCCTTAGGATTAGCATGGTATCTTGCACATATCCCAACAGCAAATGTTATATCAGGCCTACTTGCTGTGAGATAGAGCAATGATCCAATGATTCCTCTATAATCAGTATGACTTACTAATTTGCCTTGAAATCCAGGATCCATCTTGTAGTTAGTATTCATAGGAATCCTAATCTGCATTAGCTTCACATTGATTCTGCATACACCATATTTTGCAATCGGATCTCTGGTGTACTTTGCCTGGTTGATGAATATTCCTTCCTTTGATTGTTTCACTTGAAGCCCTAGAAAGAAATTCATCTCTCCCATCATTGACATCTTAAATTTTCCTTTCATCAGTGTTGAAAACTTTTCACACAGCTGATGGTTTGGAGATCCAAAAATGATGTCATCAACATATATCTGAACCAGTAAGATATTTTCCCCATCTTCTATATCCGAGCGAGTTCTATAAATGATTCCTTTGACAAAACCATGGTCAGTAAGAAACTGAGAAAGAGTATCATACCATGCTCTGGGTGCTTGCTTAAGACCATACAAATCTTTTCTGAGCCTGTAAACTTGGTCATTCTGTTTGAAACTAGGAGGTTGTTCCACATAAACCTCTTCTTTAAGCACACCGTTCAGAAATGCACTTTTCACATCCATTTGATAGACTGTGAACTTCATGTAAAGATATGCAAGAAACAATCGATGGCTTCTAGTCTTGCAACTGGTGCAAAGGTTTCATCATAATCCAAGCCTTCTTCTTGGGAATAACCTTGTGCAACTAGCCTTGCCTTGTTTCTTACAATGTTGTTGTTTTCATCTCTTTTATTCTTAAATACCCACTTGGTTCCAATGACATTGTGCCTTTCAGGTCTATCTACTAGCTCCCATACTTCATTCCTTGAAAATTGATTCAGCTCATCTTGCATAGCAGTAATCCAATGAGAATCTTGTAGAGCTTCACCAATCTCAAGAGCTCTTTTCCGATAGGAAGCGGCCAGAATAGTGCACTCTCACCATGGAACCTTCTTGTTTTAATACCTTCAGTTAGATCACCCACAATCTGACTTGTAGGATGACTATCTAACCATTTCCTTCTTGATTTTCCCCCTTCAATAGTATCCTCAACATTTGAAATGTTAGGTTCAGTTAATTCATTAAACTCAGGGAACAACAGAAAAGGAGAAAGGGAATCATCTTCCTCGGGGGAAATTCCATTTGAACATTGTCGAGACATTTGTTCCCCTTTGGTTGATAGATTCAAGAATTTGCCTCACTTGTGACCACATCTTCATTGGCATCACATACCGAAGTTTGAACGGGTGTTTGTTCGGATTGGTCACCTTTGGTGTGTTGGCTTTCCGAGTCTCACCATCCTGAGTTTCATCCTGAACTTCTTTATTCGAGTCCGAGTCACTCCAATCATAGATAGTGGTGACTTCTTCTTTTCGTGTTCAAAGTGGATGATTTGTCATTCTTTTTCAGCTTAATCTGGTGATCCTCTTGGTGGGTTCATCCGCATCATGTTTCTGTTTCTTCTTAACACAAGTAGATTCATCAAAAAAACAACATGAGGTGTTTCCTCCACAATAAGAGTCCTGGGTTGTAAACTCGAAAGCTTTACTGACTTCAGAATATCCTAAGAATATTCCTTCATCAGCTTTACTGTCAAATGTTTTCAACTGATCTTTACCATTATTGTGTATGAAACACTTGCAACCAAACACAAGAAAGAAAGAAACAAGAGGCTCCATTTCATTCCAAAGCTCATAAGGTGTTTTGCCTTGACTCTTGGTCAGCATGGATCTGTTCTGAGAGTAGCATGCGGTGTTGACAACACCCAAAACCTTTTAGGAATATCAACTTCGGCCTATCATTGTCCTGACTTCTTTTAGAGTCCTGTTCCTTCTTTCAGCAACACCATTTTGTTGAGGGGTCCTTGCAGCTGATGTTTCATGAGTAATTCCATTTGCTGCACAATAATCAGATATGATATGATTTATAAATTCAGTTCCTTTGTCATATCTGATTTTGACCACACTCAGATTTTTCTCAATCTCGAGCCTTTTCAAGAACTCTGGCGACTTTTATTCGAAGTCTCTTTCTTCATTGAGTAAGAATATGACCCAAGTATATCTTGAGTAGTCATCAACTACTACCAATGTGTATTTCCTGCCATTAGTGCCCACTGGTGTTATAGGACCAAAAAGATCCATATGCAATAACTGAAGTATTCTCTCAGTAGAAATATCTACTTTGCTTTTAAATGATGCTCTAATTTGTTTTCCTTTCTGGCACGCATCACAAATATGTTCCTTACTGAACACTTCATTAGGCAACCCTCTCACAAGAGCTAATCTTGCTAATCTTGCAAGCTTATTCAGGGTTTTGAAATTCAGGTGATTCATTCTTTTATGCCATAACCAACTGGTATCTGTGGAACTTTTAGCAACCAAACATGTATCATTAGGAGTTGAACTCCAATCAGCAAGATACACATTTCCTTTTCTAGTACCAGTCAGTAATATTTTCTGTGTTGTATCATCTTTCACATAACATAAGTTCTTAGAGAACTCAACATTAAAACCTTTATCACAGAATTGGCTTATTGAAAGCAAGTTATGCTTCAATCCAGATACATATGAAACACCATGGATATGAACTGAATCGATTTCCAAAGTTCCATATCCTTCAGTCTGTCCCTTGGAGTTATCTCCAAATGTGATCTGTGGGCCTCTTTGTTCAACATAGTCACTGAGTATCTTCTTGAATCCTGTCATATGTCTTGAACATCCACTGTCAAGATACCATACATCGAGGGCTTTTTTCATCTCTCGCTTTCATCAGTCTTTATGTGATCTTTAATCATCTCGGTGCCCTTGTTTTCCTCCTGAAAAAGCAGATCAATTTTAGGTATCAATTTGTGTAGGGTCCTACAAGGTTAGTTTTGTACCTTCGGAATCCAAATCGCCTCGACAACTCTAATCACTTTAGAGTGGCTAATTTGCCTTCCATAAACATCAACATACACATTCACTACTCTGGGTGCCTTAGCAGTCTTCTGTGTATGTGTGTTAGCTTTAGCATGAATATGGGCTTTTGAATTTTTCTTTGGTTCAGGCCTTTTGTTCATTTGCTTTGGCTTCTGTGTAGCCGGTCTAAATCTTTGTTGACTCGGGTTCAGATAACCTTTACCCATAGGCAAGTGGGGTTCAGGTTGTCTGTTTGAAATTGGGGTCTTTCAATTATATTTGAGGACTTGGTTTCTTCAGTTGAGAATATCTCTGCTGAGTGTTTCTCTTCTGAAGATTCCTTTGATGGTTCAGTGTGGATCCTTTCAGGCTTGCAATCTTAGCCTGAGGCTTTGAAGTACTTGCCTGAAATTTTCCAACTGAGTGCTCAGGTTTTCTAGCCTTCACCTGAGGTTTGGGCTTTCCTACCTGATCATTCAGTTTTACTGAAACCATGGGTCATTTTCCCTTGTCTACAACCTTGGGCATTTCTTCAGTTTGAAGTGTGGGTGCCACTGGTTTTACAAAGATTGTCTTCTTGCTACTTGATGCAAAGATTCGGGATGACCATGTGAGGTTCCCCGGAATGTATCCCAATCCGCATTTTATAGTGGCGCAGATCTCTGGTAACTCTAAATTTCATCTATTACTTTAGATGCAGTATTCAATAGAGTTAACTTCTTCTGTGCACTATCCTCACAGTTCTTTAGAGTTTCATGCTTCTCAGAGAGGTCATTGAACTTAGTTCTGATCTGCTGAATCTCTTCAGTGGATTTCTCTAGCTTTTCAGTTAGGGTCACTATCAACTTCTCTTTCTCTGAGAGTTGTACTTTCAGAACATCCAGTTCATCAGTAGCTCCCATTAATTGAGAAGTGATTTCAGTTTTGCTAGAGTCTTTCCATTTTAGATTTTCGACTTTCGGTTCTTTTTATTACGCTCTTGAGTTTCATTTAGCAATTCTTGTAAAACAGCATAGTCCTTCATCAGACTCTCAAAAGAATCCATTAGGTCAAATTGACTGTTTACAGTTGAACTTGACAACTCTTGTGCTAGTGTAGAAGCAACAACAGAGAAACAAGAGTTTACCTCATCAATGGCCATCAGACAGATGTCATCAATTTCACTGTCTGAGAATATTTCATCTGAAGAGCTAGATCCCTCCTCAGAATGTTCTTCTTCTGCAACCATGGCCTTTTTGCTAGAGAACTTCTTGTCTCTTTTAGCTTGCCTTTCTCTTCTCTCCTTAGCACTCAGATCTGGACAATCATACTGGAAGTGAACTTTCTTTTGGCAATTGTAGCATCTGTTGGCATCATCATCCTGATCACTTTCTTCGTTGGACTTGGAGTCCTTCCTTTTGGATGAAGATCCCTCAGCTTTCAGGTCCTTCTTCTTCTCAGTTGATCTGTCCTCAGGTTTCTTCTGGTACCTGTGATTCCTGTAATAACTTTTGTATTTTCCATATCAACTATTAAGTCTTTCAAACCTCCTTGCCATCAGTGCTAGCTTATCCTCAAGCTCATCCTGATTCTTAGCAAGGGAGTTCTCAGACTCTCTAGTTTTACAGGTTTTATCTTTGGCTTTAAAAGCCACATTTTTACTAGATGATGAATCATCTTTGTTGTCAGCCTTTTTGAATTTCTTATCTATTACAAACTCATAGGCCTTCAGCTCAGAGAAGACTTGTTGATAGGGCATTGAATTAATGTTTTTGGTGTTTTCAATTACCACTGCATGTATATCCCATTTCTTAGAAAGACCTCTAAGAATTTTCAATGCAACTTCTCTCTGTGGATATTTCTTTCCAAGTGCATTTAGATCATTCATAATACTAGTGAATCTGACTTCCAATTTGTCAATTGATTCACCTTCTTCCATTTCAAAACTATCAAACTTTCCTATTGCAACTGAAAGTTTGTTTTCCTTGATATGATCTGTGCCTTGGCACATTACAGCTAGTGTATCCCAAATTTCTTTTGCAGTATTGCAGTGAGAGATCATTCCCATCACACCATCATCAATTGTACTGTATAGTGTGTCTTTAGCAATATAGTCTAGATTGACTAACTTCCTCTCCTCAGGAGTCAGTTGGTCATCAGACTTAGGAAATTCTGCTCTAGGATCGTTTCTCTCATTTTCTGTTCCTCTGGGATTCACCATAGTAAATTGGAATGGTCCTTCAGAGACCACTCTCCACATACGCTAATGTTTTGAATACAGGTGAGCCTGCATTCTCAGTCTCCACAAATCATAGTTCTCCACTGAGAACATGGGAAGTTTCTTAGAAAACATTTTTATCTGAGTCTTTTAAGAATTTAGCAAATCAGATTAGTTCAGATAGACCACAAGTATTTTTAGCAAATAAAACTTTGGTCAACAAAGCAGGAGGTCAAGTTGAACCACTGCTCTGATACCACTTGTTGGTCCTGGTGCAAACGAGTCTTACACGTGTATGGGGAATACACGTGTCAAAGGTTTTTAAAACTTTTTTTTTCTTCGAGGTCACTTGGGTCGGGGTTGTCTCGATGATTTGGTCCTGAGAAACACAAGTCGCTCTGAGTTAAAGTCTACTGAGACAGTGATGCTGAGCTGCTTTCAGAAACCTAAGATAATCCCAACTGAGTCCTGAGTTTCAGAGATCCTGAGTTGCATGGATCAGATAACTAACATACTGAACCCTCAGAAGAGTAAGTTCAGTTTGGTAACTATCTGTTCTAGCTACTTTCGGATAAAAGCGGAATGGTTGGCCCTTTAGTTTATACTCGTTTTAAGTTTTGTTGAAAACCTTTCTTTAATGGAATAGTGATTAGGCTGTGATTCAATTTATATGCAACTTCAGTGGATTGATTCCAACTGAAATGTCAGTGAAAATATGCTTTTGATTTAAGTCAATGCAAAAGTTAATACGAGATAAAAAAGCAATAAAAAACATAGCAATTTATAGTGGTTCAGAGACTCAAGCTCCTACGTCCACTCTCTCTGATCCTCAGAGAAATTCACTAATCACTTCCTGAGCTTTCTGACTACCTCGCGTAGTTTACTTACTCAACTCGCCCCGAGCTTTACGATTACTCCCACGAGTTTACTTACTCAACCCGACCTTGAACTTTTCGACTACCTCGTGTAGTTTACTTACTCAAACAAAAAACAAGCTTTTTAGACTACCTCGTAGCTTACTAACTTCACCTCTAGAGCTTTCTGACTACTCCGCGTAGTTTACTAACTCTTTACAACTCTTCTCACCAACAATCACACTCAAACTACCTTCTAAAGGGTTTGGGGTTTCTTGGTTGGTTTCCAGCTAGGATGAGATATCCTTTACAATAAAGTACAATGCAAAGGCTAGGATATCTCGACTAAGCTTTGGATATATCTTATCAAGCTAGGCTTAGTTTGAATGAGCTCTCTTCAATATAAAAGCACTTGGGAAATTCTAAGTTTTTCGAGTGCTTTAACTTTGCGATAATAAGTTTGAGCTCTTGAGTTGCTTACACCAAGGTCACTCTTTGAAAACTATCCGTTGGAGAGATAGCTTCGTGAGTTTCCTCTTATGGTGTGTGAGGAACGACTATATTTAGGGTTTGACACTCTCTAACATGTTTTAGGCAATAGCCTTTCATGTAGCCGGTCTTCACTTTTTGCAGTCTGGAACTTTTGTACTTCTGACATCTTTTTAAACGACTGTTGTCATTGATTATGTCGGTAAGGTCTGATCTTTGTCTTCCTCTTTTTGACTTTTGTCTCCAGTTAAAGGTAGACACCTTCAACGGCTCTTTTGGTTACAAACTCTGAGTTGATATAACCTTAACAACACTTTGTCTTAGTTCCTTTTGTCTGCATTTGAATGTCTTGGCAAATATCTATTTTTCTAAGGAATCGTGATCTTCTCAGTATTGCATCCTTCGGATAGATATTCTCAGTGCCTCGGAACATTGAGGTTTATCTTTGAGCATTGATGCATTCTTTGAGTCTTGATAATTCACATGCCCGATATTCTTGATCTTGATTCTTGATCTTACATCTTCTGCGTCTTGAGTCTTACGAGTCTTGGTCTTCGAGTCTTGACGTCTTACGAGTCTTTAGCGTCTTCTGAGTCTTCACATATATCTTGGTGATATCTTTGAGTCTTCATCTTTGAGTCTTGATTCCTTAGTTTTATCTTGAGTCTTGGTATCTTAGTTTCACACTTGAGTCTTGATATCTCGGTTTTCACCGAGTCTTGATTCTCGATTTCTTCTTGAGTCTTGAAACTTTAGTTTCATCTGAAACTTCAGTTTCTTGAAACATCTTGAGTTCTTGAATCTTGAGATCTAACTTCGATCTATATCTGTGACTATACATTTTGCGAGATATCATCCTGAATACTCTAAAACTGAATCGACTCAACTTGTCAAGATTATCCTGAACATGTCATACTCAGGGGTTTTGGGATCTAATCAAAATCATATATCTTTATTAAACATACAATGTCTATTTTTCTGAATATTCACGTTTTTCTCAGTTTTGTAGTCTTCAGATAGATATTATTCGGTGCCTCGGAACATTCAGGTTATACTGAGTATTCAGTATCTTACATAGTCTTGATAACTCTTTTGGGTCTTGATATCTTCGAGTCTTGATGTCTTCGAGTCTTGATGTCTTTCGAGTCTTGATGTCTTGATGACATCTTGAGTCTTTATTGTCTTCAGTGACATACTGAGTCTTTAGTGTCTTGGTGACATCTTGAGTCTTGATGTCTTGATGACATCTTTGAGTCTTGATGTCTTGATGACATATTGAGTCTTGATGTCTTGATGACTTCTTGAGTCTTGATATCTTGATTATTCTTGAGTCTTGATTTCTTTAGCCACTTACTGAGTCTTCATTTTCTTCAGTTACTTACTGAGTCTTTAGTTACTTACTGAGTCTTCAGTTACTTACTGAGTCTTTAGTTTCTTCAGAAACTAACCTGATCTATATCTGCTGACTATACATGGTGCAGATAACTTCCTGAACACTCTATCTTGAATCGATTTCGATCTATCAAGATTATCCTGAACATGTCATACTCAGGGGTTTTGGGATCTAATCAAAACTTCTTTATTAAATTCATCTCCCAACAATTATGTTGCACCACCTTTGTGGATTTCTAATTTTTCCAACACATGGAATTGCACTTGGGGATAAAAAATCCATCCCCTATTTATAAGAGGGTGATGGCCGATTTTTACTAGGGGAATAGGGAGGAAAAATCTCTTTCTTGATCTCCAAGAAATCTTGAATATATATCCAATATATTATTTTCTCCATAATTGAAATATTCCATAAAAATCCCACTCTCTTATTGTTATGGTATTTTCAAAATTTTAGGATAAATATTCCAAGATTTGGATCTTCTTGAATTTACGAGATATACTTGTATTCCAAGAATACATATCTTCCATAATATCTTTTCAAGAAAATCAAGAAAATCTTTCTTTCCCTTTATTTCTCATAGTTTTCTAAAATCCCACATAAATAACTAAGTGGGAGACTTCATGAATTTAATGAGATAATCTTGTATTCCAAGAATACATATCCTCATTCCATAACAAATTTCAAAGAAAATTTTTCTCCCCTTTTATTCATGTTTTTCGAAAAAAATTGGAAAAAATAAGCAACCATAATTTATTTTATTTTAAACACCTTTTTCAGTTATTGGACATTATGTTTGGGCTACTTGAGGGGCCTCTAGGAGAATTAAGATTGGACCTTCTAATGGACTTTAAGTATCTAATATTGAGCCACAATATTATTCAAGCCCATAAATATTAATTAATCCCACTACATAATTAATATTGCACTATCCATCTTGACCCATATTATTGTTAATATGGCTCCTGTTATTATTTCCGTGTTTAAGATTATCGACCCATTAATTAATTCAAGCAATTTTGAAATAGCTTTCCATTAATTAATATCTTTTGTCTTTTGGTCAAGGAGCGGTTCAACATTATTATCCATAAGGGGAAACTAATTCCCTTGCAAGATTTCGTATGATAAATCTTATGAACCTCCCAAGGGGGCAAATCGAACAAGCGTACTTGCACACGATTCTTCGTATTAAATCTTAGCAATCACATGTGACCAATAATATTGCCCAAGATATAAAGTATTGAATCACATTGATTCTCTACCCGTCATAAGTCAAAGAAATAATTACTAACCACACACGATCCTATTTAAGGGACGAAGATTAAGAAATAACGAACCACTGAGATCTAATTCTTCCTAATTGATCTTTCAAGAATTTATCCTCCTCATGGGTCCTATTCAAATTGCATCGGTCATGCACTAGTGTAATCTCTTGGTCAAGACAAGCCAATCTAAGCCTTACACTTCTACCTTTCACGATGGATTGTTCATTTCCATCTAGGTCGTGAACAGCGTACTTTTAGTTACAAGGGACTGTTAATTTAATCTTATGTGATCTGGTATCACTAAATTAACTACAATATAACATGTATTATTTATTGAACAGTTATGCAGTAAATATATGTATCATTCAATGATATTTAAAGCATCAGTGATAAATGATTTATTTCAGTAAATAAGACAGAAATTCAGTTTGGTTATACAAAGTAAAAGTATACTTTCCAGTATAACCCCAACAATCTCCCACTTATACTCAAAGTCTGCTTTTAAGTATACTACAGCATATCTCGTGTAGTTCCTAATGCGTGACATCTAATGTCACCTACACGAACCTAATAATATCTCCCATGGCAACGGTCTTGACACCCATTCCTTCCACATGTTTCTCGAATGTGTTCTGAGGCAGACCCTTTGTGAATGGATCTATTAGGTTATCTTCTGACGCGATCTTAACCACCTCTATATATCCTCTCTTAACGATTTCTTGTATAAGATGGTATTTTAATGTGTTTGATGGCCTTGTGGGCTCTTGGTTCCCTTGAATTTGCAACTGCTCCGGCATTATCACAATAAACAATGATTGTGCTGGGCAAATTTGGAACTACATCCAAGTCCACTAGGAAGGTCAGCCAAACCGCTTATTTCGCTGCCTCGCAAGCAGCTACGTATTCGGCTTTCATGGTGGAATCGGCGATGCATTTCTGCTTAACGCTTCTCCATGTCATGGCTCCTCCCCATGCAAAAACACTACTTCTGGGAGGTATTTTTACGGAATCTAAGTCTGATTGGAAATCCGAGTTCGTGTAACCGATGGGGATTAGACTATCTGACTGATAGACTAACATTCTATCCCGAGTTCTTTTAAGATACTTCAGAACGTTCTTAACTGCCGTCCAATGCTCTTTTCCCGGATTACTTTGATATCTCGCTACCATGCCAACGACAAAGCAAATATCCAGTCTCGTGCACAGTATTGCATACATAAGACTTCCGATAGCCGAAGCATTAGGAATGTCTTTCATGTCATCTATCTCCTTTTGTGTCTTAGGGCACATTTCCTTGGATAGATGGATTTCATGTCTGAAAGGTACGAAGCCTTTCTTGGAATCCTGCATGCTGAATCGCATCAAGACAGTGTCTATATATGAAGTTTGTGATAAGCCTATCATCATTTTCTTGCGATCTCGAGTGATCTTGATCCCAAGGATGTGCCCGGCTTCCCCTAAGTCCTTCATATTAAACTATTTTGAAAGACATGCCCTTACGTCTGACAACACCTTTACATCGTCCCCGATGAGCAGAATATCGTCTAGGTATAGTACCAAGAATACCAATGCAGTTCCGATACGCTTCTTGTACACACAACTTTCGTACTCTTTTTGATCAAATCCATAAGACTTTATTACTTGATCAAAATATTGGTTCCAAGCTCTGGATGCTTGTTTGAGTCAATAAATGGACTTCTTGAGCTTACAAACTAGGTGTTCTTGGAATTTTTCAATGAAGCCTTGGGGTTGTTGCATATAGATTTCCTCTTCAAGACTTCCGTTAAGGAAATCCGTCTTGACATCAATTTACCAGATTTCAAAGTCGAGATGCGCAGCAATCGACAAGAGGATTCAGATGGACTTGAGCATTGTTACAGGTGAAAAGGTTTCCTCATAGTCGATCCCTTCTTTCTGAGTATATCCTTTCGCCACAAGCCTTGCCTTGAAGGTTTCCACCTTCCCGTCCTATCCTCTTTTCCTCTTGTATACCCACTTGCAACCAATGGGTTTGACCCCATTAAGTGGTTCGACCAGCTTCTACACTCTTTTATGATCCATAGAACCCATTTCGGCTTCCATTGTTGTTTGCCAAGAAACCGCATCCTTGTCTTAGATTGCCTCGTCGTAAGTCCATGGGTCTGATTCATCTGGACCGGGGACTAAGTCCGAGGACTCTCCTACCCCCCATGAATCTCTCGGGTTATCTTACTGATGGATCACGCCGGTGAAGGCGATCCGTCACCCAGGATCGTTATTGGATGCCAAATGTATATGTATTAAAAATAAAACCTAAACATGCGTCTAAAGCAAAAGGTTTAAATTCATTACCCTTGAAGATCGAGGCGTTGATTCCATTACAGATCTTCTAGTCTGTTTCCCAGCCTCGTCTGAATGCCGAGTGGATAGCAATCTATCGAACGTGGAGAGGATGCCTCTTGTTTCGTTTCCGCAAAAACCCTAATTGCCCGGCTGTTGCATTTTCAGATTTCGTGTGCTTAGGGTTTTAGATGAAACCAGGCCCCTTTATTTATACTCCTCAGGTTTCGTGGGCCAGACTAGGGATCCATTAGAAGGTATAGGGTTTGGGCTTCTTCCGGGCCCAAATAATCTTATGTTCAGCCCAGAACATTAATTTGGCCCGAAAGCATTAATTCACCCCACTAGAAAATTAATGTTGCACTCCCGTCCTATCCCGAATGAATCAGAGATTCTATTAGACTTTATAATTCCCCGTGTTAAAGATATCGCACGTCCATTAATTATTAAAGCTTCTGACTGCTTTAATTAATTAATATCTATTATTCCTTGAGTAGTACCACTCAATCTTGTTGTCGTACGGATTAAATCCACCTGCAGGGTTTAATACGACAATCCTTTATGAGTTTCCTCAAGGGGACGTCATCATCCTGGATGTCCAGGACACGGTGCCCCAATGACAATAAATAGATATCATGCGAGCGATGTCACTACCCAAAATACGAAGTATGAGATATCTACCAAGATTCTCACCTATAGTAAATCAAAGCAGTGAACAAGCACCCCACATTTCTAAATACCACACTTAGGGTTAAGAATAATAAAAGTCACCAAGACCTCTAGTTCTTCATAACAATCAGAATAGAAGAACATGTCTTATCTGTGACCCATTCAATGCGACATAGCGCACTAGTATAAACTAATGGCCAAGACAAGCCACCAACAAGTTTATACTACAACTTAAACCAATAGTTATGTCCAGAACTATCTCAGTTGTGAATACTGTTTATATCTTGTAAGGAACTTGACGATGTGATCTTTTGTGTGACTACAAGCCCACCACATTGTCTACAATATAAGATAAGCAAACACACAAATAATTTATAAGAATGCAATAATGTGAAAAACCATTTATTTCAGATAATAAGAAAATTGAATATACATCCACAAAAGCTCACTAAAAGTTTGCTTTACAGTATACACCAACAATCTCCCACTTATACTAAAGCTAAACTTTTAGTATACACATGAAGCCATAACAATTCTCCCACTTATACTAAAGTCTAGTTGTAATACATCGTAAACCAAGACCCTCTACATGTTTCTCAAAGACTTTTATTGCCAGAGTCTTTGTGAAAGGATCAGCTAGGTTGTCCAACGATGCAATCTTAGCCACAGTCATGTCTCCTCGATTTAAGATGTCTCGTATAATGTGGTACTTCCGCTCTATGTGTTTACTCGCTTTGTGGGCTCTAGGTTCTTTAGAGTTTGCCACTGCACCCGCGTTATCACAATAAATGGTGATACACCTCGGCATACTCTCAGAAACCCCAAGGTCCAGTAAGAAACTATGTAGCCAGACAGCCTCTTTAGCAGCTTCTGAGGCAGCTACATACTCGGCTTCCATAGTGGAGTCCGCAATGCATTTCTGCTTCACACTTCTCCAAGATATGGCTCCACCTCCCAGCATAAACACATAAACCGAGGTAGACTTCTGTTCATCTCAATCAGCTTGGAAATCTGAATCGGTATAACCCAAAGGAATCATGTTGTCTGACCGGTATACCAATGCATAATCTCGAGTCCTTTTCAGATACTTGAGAATGTGCTTGACAGCTATCCAATGCCCTTGACCAGGGTTAGACTGATATCTCGCTACCATGCCAACTGCATAGCAAATATCAGGCCTCGTACACAGCATTGCATATATAAGGCTTCCTACAGCTGATGCATAAGGAACCTTAGCCATTTCCTCTATCTCCTTCTAAGTCTCAGGACACATATCCTTAGATAGGGGAACTCCATGTCTGAAAGGTAGTAAGCCCTTCTTGAAGTTTTGCATGCTGAAACGAGCAACCACAGTATCAATGTAAGACACTTGAGATAAACACAACATTCTCTTTTTTCGATCACGAATGACCTTAATACCAAGAATGTACGATGCTTCTCCCATATCCTTCATTTGAAACTGCGCTGAAAGCCACACCTTTACGTCTGATAATACTTTCACATTTTTGCCAATAAGAAGAATATCATCTACGTACAGTACCAAGAATACCACTACGTCTCCGTTACTCTTCTTGTACACACAACTTTCATTTTGACATTGTTCAAATCCAAAAGATTTGACCACCTCATCAAAACGAATGTTCCAAGACCTGGAAGCTTGCTTCAGCCCATAAAGAGACTTTTTCAGCTTCCAGACTAGATGCTCTTGGCCTTTCTTCACATAACACTCGGGTTGCTGCATATAGATGTCCTTATCCAACTCTCCATTAAGTAAAGCTGTCTTGACATCCATTTGCCAAATCTCGTAGTTCATGTGATTGGCTATGGATAAGAGAATCCGGATCGGCTTTAGCATGGCTACTGGTGAAAAGGTCTCGTCATAGTTGATTCCTTCTTTCTGGGTAAAACCCTTTGCCACCAACCGTGCTTTAAAAGTAATAATCCAGGGATCGTTATCATCATGTTCATCATCTGGAATCAAGTCCGCAGACTCTCCCAAAATCATGAAACGATCAGGTTGACGAACAACCCTCCCACTATGATGAGGCAATGTATACAAGGGTTCATCAGAGTAACCACGTTGTGCAGTCTCTTGTCCTCTTGCACACTTGGTGTGCCATTGTCTCCCCTCAACTCATTTAGAATGATTTCATTGTTGGACTTATGCTCATTCATATAGTCTTCCTCTAAAAATCGGGCATTGGTACTCACTATTACCCTCTGATCATTAGGACTATAAAAATAACCACCTTTGTTCCTTTAGGGCATCCTACAAACAGTCGTACTTCAGTTCTAGGTGCCAACTTATCAGCTTCCTTATTCAGCACATGTGCTGGACAACCCCAAATCCGAATGTGGTTTAGACTAGGCTTTCGCCCAGACCACAATTCGATTGGAGTTTTTGGAACTACTTTAGAAGGTACATAATTTAGAAGGTACGCTGCCGTTTCCAAGGCATATCCCCAAAAGGAGGTGGGTAATGAAGCATAACTCATCATCAATCTCACCATCTCCAATAGAGTTCTATTCCTCCTCTCAGCCACTCCATTCTGTTGGGGAGTACCAGGCGCAGTGAGCTGGGATGTAATCCCGTTCTCTAATAAGTGTTGCCTAAATTCATTGCTAAGGTATTCCCCACCACGATCAGATCGTAGTGATTTGATACTTTTACCATGACGGTTCTCCACTTCTGTCCTAAATTCTTTGAACTTGCCAAAGCATTCAGACTTGTGGCGCATCGGGTAGATATATCCATATCTTGAGTAATCGTCAATGAAAGTGACAAAATACTCAAAACCACCTCTAGCTTGAACAGACATGGGTCCACACAAATCAAAGTGAATCAATTCCAACACACCATTGGCCCTATTCCCATTAGCCTTAAAAGGCCTCGAGGTCATCTTTCCTTCCAAACAGGATTCGCAGACTGAGAATGGTTCCACTTGGAGAGACTTCAAAAACCCACTACTAACTAGTCTTTGAATCCTTCTCGGATTGGCATGACCCCAACCTTAGGTGCCAAAGGTATGTTTGATTCAGCTTAGAAGGTTATTTTCTCTTATTTGATGATGACGATTAATGAGCTTCAGTCACAGTATTGTATGCACAAGTAATAGTATAAAGATTATTTTCTAACGTGCCAGAACAGATTAAAGAGTCATTTCTCATAATAACAAATTTTTCATCAAAAACAACTGAGCATCCATCCATAAATAACTTCGAAACTGAAATTAAATTCTTCCGAAAACTCGGCATGTATAAAACGTTCTTTAATACTAAAACAGAATTAGAAAAACACAAGTGCACATCTCCCACTGCAACCACTGCTACTGTCGCAGCATTGCCCAAACTGATAGTAATCTCGCCCTCACTCAGTTTCCTTTTCTACATAAACCCCTGCAAGGTATAACAAACATGATCAGTGGCTCCTGTATCTACTACCCAAGAAAAGGCAGAACAAGCCGCGAAACATGTTTCAACAACCAGAGCAACAGACGTACCAGAGTTGTCTTTTTTCAGGAGGGGACAATCAGACTTCCAGTGTCCTGTCTTGTTGCATTTGAAGCATTTGCCTTTCGGCTTTTTCATGCCACCAGAAGGAGCCACTTTCTTACTCCCACTGCTTCCACTACCCTTTTTCTATAAAGGACTTTTCTTCTTCCCGCCCTTAGACGAAGAAGATCTAGCTTGAACAGAAACATGAGCCTGTGGTCCTTTACCCTTACCTATGAGACCCTCCACTGCGACCAATTCTGCAAGAAGCTCGGCTGTGGTATAGCCCTTCTTACTCATGATCACGTTTAAACGGAAGTTTTCAAAGGACTTTGGGAGCGAGTTCAGGATCATATCGATCTTGGTATTACCATCGATTTCTCCTCTGAGGACCTCTATCTCATTCAGATATTCCATCATCTTGAGACAGTGGTCCCTCACGGACGCTCCCTCCGGCATAGAGGTTGACATAATGCTCCTCATAGCCTCAAAACGGGCAGCCCTTTCCTTCTCACCAAAAAACTCTTTTAGGCTCAACATCATATCTGCGGCATTAGGCATATTTTGATGCTGCTGTTGTAAAACATTTGACATCGATGTCAAAATGTAACAACGAGCCATCTCATTCGCCTTGTGCCACTTCTTATGAGCCTCATTTTGCTCTTCAGTGGAATCGGGTTCCAAGGGGGCAGGACAATGTCCAGATTTCTTTTCCAATCCAAATAATTCTGACCAGTAAGCTTATTTTGGTTTGAAAGCGGGTTAAGTGACATCATCATAATTATCTGAAATAAATAAAAAGCAAGCAAGCATTAAATCACATGAATTGAAGCATAAAATATTGGAAACCTTCAAAACCAACATTTAATACAACCTCCAACAGCCCAACAAACACACACGCAAGCCACGTTAGGGTGGTCATTTATGTATGTGTTTGTCAACCAGACACCCAGTCTTTGATTTCGATATCACGTAAACCTATCCTTATGACGAACGAAATCAAAAGTCGGACCTTAACTAACTGGCCATGTGAATTAGAACAGGGACCCCGTTGGGGGGGTTATATTGATGTAAGAACAACTATTCACAATTGACGAGCTCATCAAGAGAACACATCGCCAGCAAACAATTCCCTACAGTTATCTTGAATTATTCTTTACCAATGAACTCATGTGTGACACATCCATTGGGGAGGACCACACACTTCATCTAAAGATTAAAACATTTTGACTAGAAGTCTTAGCTAGTAAGTTCGTGAATGTTGCATCCGTTAGGGGGAGACTCCAAGGTCCCACGAGCAACAAACGCCTTACTTAAAGACCAATTGTGGAGGCCAATGAATTAATTAAAATTCACATCTATATCACTCAGTAATTTGTAACATGAATATTATTTACAGGCATAGCATATCATGAAAAGAAACACAAGCATGCCACAACAAAATAAGAAGCGATAAATAAAAGCAGAAATAAATGCACATCTATCGCAACCCCTTGTAAAACTATAAAAAATAGCCAATTCAAAGCTATTACAATGATAAATGAAAGGCGTGGATGGATGCCTCGCATCGGCCTCTCACGCAAGGCAAACGGCTCGATTTTACTTCCACCGACTTAAACTGGCAGAAAACTTCATCAAGGAAATTGAATTAGCTCCCACCATAGGAGGTTTTGGCGTAGCAGTGAGATTTGTAGAGGACCTCTATACGTTTCCAAAACATGGTTAGAATAGGAAAACGGACAACCGAGTCAAAAGTTATGGCCAAAACGGTTTTAACCGACCAATGGCCATAACCCTAACCCTAATCGCCCGTTTTCCATATTATCCTCCAACCTCCATCACGGTCAAATTACAACAATAATAAGCACCCTATTATAGTGATCTATGTAAAATGCCTATAACTACCCACACTTCTTATCTGGTGGGAAAACGATTACAAACACACTAAAGGGTTGCGATAGAGAAACAGATTCAAACACTATCAAAACAGAAACGATATCTACAAACGAAAATGTTTCAGGGAGAGCCAATAATCCACGAATCCATGCTCTGATACCAATTGATGGATCATGCCGGTGAAGGCGATCCGTCACCCAGTATCGTTATTGGATGTCAAACGTATACGTATTAAAAATAAAACTTAAACATGCGTCTAAAGCAAAAGGTTTAGATTTGTTACCCTTGAAGATCGAGGCGTTGATTCCACTACAAATCTTCTAGTCTGTTTCCCAGCCTCGTCCGAATGCCGAGTGGACAACAATCTATCGAACGTGGAGAGGATGCCTACTATTTTGTTTTCGCAAAAACCCTAATTGCCCGGCTGCTGCATTTTCAGATTTCATGTGCCTAGGGTTTTAGACGAAACCAGGCCCCTTTATTTATAATCCTCAGGTTTCATGGGCCAGACTAGGGATCTGATGGTCCCGGTGGGAAAACCTATTTTGCGCGTGTGGAAGCAAACATTTCGTGCGATGCATATAAAAATAGGGGTGAAGGAATGGTGATTACAGATTTTTGCATTTTAAGCTCATGTGTTGTGTTTTGCTTATAATCGAATGCATATGACAATATAAGAACATAAAGCAATAAAGAACACAACAAAGTATAGTGGTTCGGAGACTCAAGCTCCTACATCCACTCTCCCATTTCTAGGGAAATTCCTTCCTGTTGGACTTATCACCTCTCGGGTTCGCCTCGGGACTTATCACCCTCCACGGGATTCTGGAGATGTTTACCAAGTTCACACTCCAACCGGGACTTATCACCCTCACTCGGGATTGCCTACCCTCCCTTTCGGGATTGCTAGATGTTTCCGAGTTCACACTCACCTACAAACTTAACCGGTGATTTTGGTAAGGTTTTGTTTGGTTTCAACTAGGTTGAGATTTTCCCTTACATTTGTTTAGCCTCAATGCTAAGGTTGGAAAAATCTCTCTAAGCTTAGGATACATCGTGGGTTAGCTTAGATTGGGTTCTAGAACACTCTTGAACATATTTGTATATCTAGAGACTTGTGTTCTAGGGTGGGAATGCTTTGGGTATAACTCTCTTTGGCTCTGTAGCATCTCGTGCTATAATCTCCCGCATCCACACATTAGAATGATGAAAGACCTTGTATTTATAGTGTGGATTTGAATGTTACCGTTGGAAGAATCACATTCAAATCCATACTATTCTTAAGATTCTGCTTGACTTTTTTGAAATTTGGTTGTCTTCCTCTCATTGGTCGCGTCGGTGATTCTACTTGGTATATTCCTCAGATTCCTCGCCTTGGAATCATTGAGATTCTCGAGTCTCGGTGTCTTGAGAGACATCTTTTGAGTCTTGATTCTATCGAATCTTGAGGTTTATCGAGTGTCGGATTTCTCATCCCGAGCCTCGGGATACTTGATTCGGAGACTTCTCCCGGTGGACCTTATGCGTCCGGGCATCTTGACACTTTCGGTGGAGAGTTGAGTTCTCGAATTCGAGGGACATCGACCTTAGTCACTTTGACTCAAGCTATCGATTTCTTCTTTGCGATCGATCATTTCGGACCGATCGGATCAACACATCTTCAGATCAAAATCTTAGGATAGCATCAGGTCAGTACATTATGTTTAGCATATCAGTTTAGCACATCTGATCTCAATCACGTCTGATCTTGATCATGCTTTCATCTTCATATCGATCTCGATCACGTCGATCTAGATCGGTCATCATCACTCCTCTTCTAATCGCAACCTTCTCTTTATGATCTTACGGTCGGTTTCTTTACGATCAAACATGCATTTTCTTCGACCACCATATCAGCTCATCAGTTAACTCGGAACTCATCTAACTCACCTGATCTCGATCAGTCTCGTCTGCAGCCTCGTCTGATCTCGATCATCTACTAATGGCCAAGACAAGCCACCAACAAGTTTATACTACAACTTAAACCAATAGTTATGTCCAGAACTATCTCAGTTGTGAATACTGTTTATATTTTATAAGGAACTTGACGATGTGATCTTCTGTGTGACTACAAACCCACCACATTGTCTACAAGATAAGATAAGCAGACACATAAGCAATTTATAAGAATGCAATAATGTGAAAAACCATTTATTTCAGATAATAAGGAAATTGAATATACATCCACAAAAGCTCACTAAAAGTTTGCTCTACAGTATACACCAACACTTACAACACTCCCACTACGACGAGGTTCCGGTTGTGTAAGTGTGTTGTTTGGTATGTCATCTTGTATAGTTGGCACTGAGGTTAGCCCCCTTAGCTCATTTAAGGTAATCTCACTTCTGGGATTTCTTTCGTTCATATAATCTTCTTCAAAAAATCTAAAGTGGGTGCTTATTACCACCTTTTGATCTTCAGGACCATAGAACATACACCCTTTTGTTCCCTCGGGGTATCCTATAAACGGCCTTAATTCTGATCGAGGATCCAATTTTCTGGCTTCCTTGTCCAACACTTAGGCCGGACACCCCCAAATTCTCATGTGTTTCAAACTGGGCTTGCGCCAGGTCCACAATTTTTTGGGAGTTTTGGGAAACGATTTGGATGGCACCAAGTTCAGAATAAAAGCCGTTGTTTCCAAGGCATGACCCAGAACGACTTGGGTAGATCCGTATAACTCATCATTGATCTAACCATTTCTAAAAGAGTTTTGTTTCTTCGCTATGCAACCTCGTTTTGTTGAGGGTTAAAGATGCGATTAGTTTGGGATACAATCCTTCATCGACAAGAAGTTCAAAAACTCATCGCTGAGGTACTCGCCTCCACGATCAGATCGTAGAGACTTGATACGTTTTCCCCTATGATTCTTAGCTTGAGCCTTAAATTCTTTGAATTTGTCAAAGGTCTCGGATTTATGCTTCATAAAGAAAATATAGTCGTACCTCGAGTAATCATCAATAAAGGTGACGAAATACTCATAACCTCCCCTTGCTTTGATTGACATTGGACCACATACGTCTGTGTGAACGATTTCTAACACTTCTTTGGCTCTATTCACCTTGGCTCTGAATGCCCTCTTGGTCATTTTACCCTCCAAACATGATTAGCAAGTTGGGATTGGTTCAACCTTAGGAGACTCAATGAACCATCTTCTACCAACCTTTAAATCCTTTTTGGATTAATATGTCCCAATCTGAGATGCCATAGAAGTATCTCGTTCACGTCGATGAAGCGTTTTTTCTTTTATCGAAAGCAGTTGATGTGTTATAGGATGCATTTAAGTGAGTGGTGTGCCGCATTAATTGTATAGATATTATTCGACAACGTTCCGCAGCGAGATAAATTTATCATAAAGAGAAATAACAACTTTGTCGAAAAAAGTAAGAATATCCATCAAGGTAAAGTTTAGAAACCGAAATTAAATTCTTTCTAAAACTAGGAACGTAAAAACATCTCTTAAAATTAAAACTTGTCTTCAAAAAGGCAGGTGCACTTCTCCCATTGCTTGATTTGCCACTCTCGTAGCATCGCCCGATGTGTGATGAGGATCTCCTCCCATTTAAGTTTTCCGGGTCCGCTTGAACCCTGTAAAGTGAAACAAACATGATCAGTGGATCCCGTATCCACCACCCATAAATGGGAGCCATACGCCGCTAAATAAGTTTCAACAACTAGTGCATGAGAATTACCTTTCTTTCCATTCTGAGAAGAATTGAAACAGGCCGCCCTCCAGTGTCCTACTCTGCCGCTCTCCAAAGCCTTCCTCATGCTTGATTCCATGCTCTTATTGGATGTTGAGTCTGCTTGGTTTAACTTTGTTGGGAAATTTATAGTTTTGATAAAAGTTCCAGAAACACATATAATAGGACCAGTCAGACCTGTTAGCTGACTGATGTTTATATTACCGTTTATAGAATACCAGTTGATAATTACTGTATAGAACAACTGATGTAATAGATAGGTCACATATTGAGGGAACCTCAATATGTATAAGTCGAATCTGAAAATCCAAAAACGGTGATATCAGATAGGCGGAATGCTAGAGAAGAGCGAGAAGATCGGATCGATCGATCTAGTCGGATATCTCATTTGAAGTCATAAAGCTCAAACTTCGAGAATACTTGAAGATCGGATGACTTCCGGAAGATCGGACGGAAGACCTACATCGGTAGAGTACGCTAATTGAAGCTAAGTCAGCCGGCACGAGGAAGACTCCATCGGGTGGGCGATCGATTGATTGATCGGTCGACTCTCGGTGGCCGATGTTTCACCTAATCATCGTCTATGATCGAACAAGAAGAATGTCAACCTTAGTTGGAAGAACAAACCAACGAAAAAGTCGATGCATTAACCAATAAGAACAAGACCGCGTATGATCGAGCCGAAACAATTAAAGGGATTTGATGTTATTCTCTCTTGGCTATAAAATACAAGTTCACGCTTTTCGGCCATGCCGTTCCAAAAGCACGTCACATCAATCTGCAAACCTACCTAATATAGCACGAAATTCAAATTGCTCTCCAGCGGCTCTTTGATTTCAAGGTCTATAAATATAAGATCACACTTGAGTGAAAAAGCGAAAACTTGAACAATCAAGAAGCTCAAGCAATTATCAGATTTCATACGAAGAACACGATCAAGAAGATTATTTTATTAAGTGTTCATCCCATAAGTTCTTAGCATAGAAATCTTTTCATCTACCGATAGGCTACCTTAAACACTAGAAAAGATTTCATAGTTGGAACCAAAATAATCTTATCAAACCCAAGTTAGGTTAAGTTGTTTAGCAAGATTCGGACTAGGGTTTCTAGTTACGATTTAGGATCGGTTGAGTGAGAACTCCTTAAATATCTGTCGATTGTCTTGTGTTGAACTAACACATAAAACTAAGTTCGGTTGGTTAAGTTGGTGCCCCTTGTGATAGGGAAGAGTGGGCGTGGAATTTGGTTTGCGAACCACTATAAATCTTGTGTGCCTTTACCGCTTTGATTAATTTGTCTACACAATTGCACACAACCTTTAAAGCGCATACATATTCTAAGTTGAGATCGGCTAGCACCAAGCTTACGATCGATCAAGCACCAACACTTGATCAATGGTTTAAAACACTAACTTTGGAATCGATTTATAAAAGCGGTTTTTCGGGTAAAAACTTAAGCTTCGCACATCGATTAAAGCGATAGTTTACAGAACTAATCGCCTCTGAGCGATTAGTAAGTTGATTATCACCCAAATGATTCACTCGCACTCTGATCGGGCTAGCGCCCTCACGATCTGCACAAAAGTTTCAGGAAGTCTATTCACCCCTCCCCTCTAGACTTACGCCCTCGCTAAACCGTTCGGGACCTACAAGTGGTATCGAGGCGGTTGGTTCTCTGGACCCTTGACTTTGTGTATCATCGATTCTTGAGGAAGAATCTTTGTGGTCGATTGAGCCCGATCTTGAAAAACCTTCTTAAAACTCATTCATTTTCCAAAAACACTCGGCATGGATAACACCTCGGTATGTATCATGATCTGTAGAAGTTCTCAATCGATGAGTATGCAGTTAGGCCATATATATGTCCAACCATCTAGGTTCAATCGATTGGCGAGAATGATGGAAGTCATCGAAGAGGACCCATCATCATATATTATGACAACCCCTGTGGTTGGAGGAGATCGGACTTTGCCGGGAAGTCTTGTGCGAAAAAAGCCCGGCCTTGATGGATCGAGAGGAAAGGAAAGCGCATACTCTGAATCTATCGCAAAGGCATATTATCATGAAAACAATGGAAAAGATTCTGCGATTCTGAAAGCTAATATTCTAACCAAGCCACTAGTGAGATTAGATTGAGAATTGTGTAATGGTAGGGCCACGGATCTTGGAGAAAAAGCACCTAAAATGATTGATGGATTGTTCTCGAACCCGGTTGGTTAAGAGACTAACGAAATTTGAAAGGAATCGAGTTGAGTTTAGTATCTCAACCCGATCGGAAGATCGATCAAACCTGATGTGAGAAATCGTCGATTTCTGAGTTATCGATTAAAGGAATGATCGAGTTAAGGTTTATCAAATTAAAAAACGCTCAATTTAAAAGGAATATCTGATTAAATCAGTTTGGTTATTTTACATCTTTGTAAGTCGATTTAGCTGATATTCAACAAGATAGATTCACAAATTAAAGCCTACAATCGCATAAGAAAGCAGAGAATTTACACAACAATGGAATAATAGAACTTTTCATTGATAAAGACCCGAAGGTCAGATTATATTACAAGATACAAGTACAAAGGACCGGAGGAATTACATTACATAAGTCATAACCGAAAACCCTAAACCTATAACCCTAAACCCTCATCCCTAACCCAAGAAGTGCGGGGGAGAGAGAGATTTTTAAATCGATGCTCTCATTTTCCCCACTTAACAAGGGTGAGAAAGGCTTTAAAATAATCCTAAAGCCTCTCGCTGAAGCTAAAACCAATGGAGCGAGAGAGGCCTTGATAGGATTTATAAGCCAGGATCCCTTAGACCTGAAGTTAGGATTTATAAGCCAGGAGCCCTTAGACCTGAAGTCAATGGACTCTCCAGCTGTTAAATGGAGCACATGTGCCAAGAAATTGGTTCAAAGACCTTATGGGCACATGTGTTACATGTAAAAATTGAGTTGATATCTGAAGATCGGCTATTGTTATTCGATCAAGACCGTATATCAGACTCATATTTTATATCGGTGAGTCTGTTGATCTTTGGTTACGTCATAACGATAGACACACAAGGTGCATACGGTTAGGAGAAGTGTCTTACCGATTGCGAAATGAGATCCACTGTGTAAGTGGTGGTAAAGGAGCTTAGCAACAATTGTATGTGAAATCTTTGATGATGAAAAGCGGTGATAAGGGACACAGGGGTTGATTTGAGAAAAGTGAAATCATTGAAAAAGGGGTAAAGGTGTTTGCACGAAGTTTCAGGAAATAAGGGTTCACGAGAATGCATGTTTTTACAAAGAAAGATAAGTATGGTGAATGGGTTATGTTGTGTAAAACATTGGTCCAATTTATAGAGGCCAAGCAAGGGTGCAAATGCAAATTTGATTTCAAAAAGCCTTTTAGAGAAATTTGCATCACAAGGATAAATGTAGAAATCTTGTGACCGATAATTGGATAAATTCTGGCGGATTGACATATCAAGATATCTGAGGCGATAATTACGATTACAAATCGCGCCAACTTAGGGAATAGAGACTACTATTCTAGACTAAGTTTTAGGCGGTAACACTTATCCCAAGAATTGGCTTGATCCGAGAAGAATCAGTTAGGTCAACCAAAATCGATTACATACTGGCCCGATCGGATAAGGAAGATCAGTTGAACTTGAAACCTCAACAAATCGGATATATATCGGTCTATGAAAACATAAATATCCGGTTGAAGGGAACTTCAACCTGATCGAGAAGGATCGAAGGGAAATCGGACACAAAATGAAAGCGGATCGGTTGAAAAGAACGGTTGGGAAATTATAAGGTTTAGGCAGAAAACTAAGATCAACAAGTGGAATCAACTTCAAGTGGTATTGACTGATTACTATATCAGTCAATCAGATACGCCTTTCTTTTCCCTTGTTATTTGCTTATTCATCGGATTTTATCTGTTTATTTACCTTCAGACGTGATTACATTACGTGTGGCGTATCCCCGCAAATCATTTAATGCGGACGTGGGGTACATGTATTAATTACTACAAATATGGGCTTTTAAATCCAAAAAGGTTTTCGTGATGCGTGCTTTTCCCAACCATTCGATCAAATCATGCTTAACTGGATCGTCTAATCTTTTCAAAGCGGTTGATCTTCCAAATCTTGTCTTTTTCCTCCTCATCTTTATAAGGTTCATCAAAAAACCCTACCGGAGTTTTCCAAATCACAAACCTGCATTTTATTTTATGAAAACTCTCGGATTACTTTTTGCGATTCAAAGTGTTTTTCTTAAAGTCTCAAATCCGAAAAGCAGAATCGGTAATTTCGATAATTTGATGAATCATTCTTTTAAAACCATTGATCTTAAAGATTTTGTCAATATTTGATATCCGTATTGTGTTTTATTGTTTCTTGATTTCGCTTATGTGATATTCTTAGTATTTATGCACAATTTTACCGAATCTATCTTATCGTAGATGATGACTCACGGTATGGGTAAAATAATGTGCAACTATCTGAGCCCGACATTAAGGATTATCGAGGACAAGTTTGTACAATTTGGGGTGACAAAGGATCGGAATCAATGGAAGTAGAGGAAATTCGAAGAAAGCGGGACTTGAGAAATATTGTCTTTGCTCATTGCAATCCATTGATGCGATGTAAGCCCTCGAATTCTTAAGGAATTTAAGGGTGGATCTGAGATGCTCAGGAGAAGAACTACTTTTCGGCGATGAGAGGAGAAGAGATCGGTGAGCGAATGAGGATATAACTTCGTCTGCATTGACCTACTACCAAAAGGGCCGAATCTCGCTTGCTCACTCTGAGGGGAGAATCAAGATGAGCTGATCGAAACGAGCTCATCGAGAGAGGCGACAAACATCATCACGTCGAGGCTTTGTCGAGCCCGATGCTCAAGAGGAAATACCGATTGTTGTTTGATATTTTGTCAAAAACAATTATGGGTATTTCATTCAAAATCTCTTACATCGGTCAAAGCGATGCAGCATGGGTTGCAATAATTGATGAAGCCAAGAACATCAATTGGCATGGGTTCCTAAAGGCCATTCTACTCCAAGAACATGATAAATTTGGAGTTGATGAGTGGAGGCAGTCTATCGAAGAAGAGGATCAAGCAATCTCAACAAGGTTGCGGTTATCCTACAAGACAAAATGCCAAATGCGGATGGGAGCGGAATGGTGAAGCCCTACAAGGCATTCCTCTCCACCACTTTAGCCATATTTGGGCCACCAGACGATGATATCGCGACAAACTCCCCAAAGACTAAGAAAGGAAAAAAGCAAGGAAGCAACCGTCTACACCGAAGCCCTCCAGAAGAAGAAAAGAAAGCTGGTGAAGGTCCGGGGAAAAGAGGCCGAAGAAGAAGGCGAAGCAAGCCTCCATGACTCGATCTTTAGAAGATGAGTCACATGAAGAAAGAGCCCAGATCAATGTTGCACCACAACATCGGTGAAAAATCGATCAGACGGCAAGCTTCTCAAGGCGAGAGCTCGCCGATTCATTCGAGGAAGAAGCACTAGGCGAGCGATCTCCGCTTCTCCTCCGGCTCGAGTGATTCACCACTCGGACTAATGGGCAACTGAGCATGTCTCTCTACTCTTCCACGCCCTTGAACACGAAACTACATCGGTCCATGAACACGAAACTACATCAGTCCGCGAACACAGAAATTACAGCGATTCGCTTGAACGAAACCTTACGTTGTGGAACGGTATAAGCGCCTCCTGTGGCGGAGAACCTCTGTGGGTCGAGCCTATCGGACAAACTTCCACCTACTCAAGCACCACGGGAACCCTCCACATCTCATCAACCGGAATGCGGACGGACAATTCTCGAGTCTAGATCATCAAAAAAAAGACCATCACGGGGAAAATAGTCGAATCAAATCGAGCGAAATTGATGAGATGTATCGAGGCTGGTTGCCCATCCTGCTATTAGAGAACAAGTTATGGAGATCCTCACGGAGAGATCTCGCATTAAAAGCTTCTCAGATTTTATAATGATTATTGAGCAAATGGGCGGTCTTGATGAGTTTCTGATTTTGATTTCGATATGAGGAAATCGCTAACGTGGGATCACCGGTGGTGATAACTACTGAATCTATCAAAGCTCGATCCACGGGAAGGTGGGATTGGTGAACAAGGCAAACAGGAGACCTGGTACAATGAAGGATCTGGAGTGCCGATGATAGTGGAACTGTTTGCGAGTTCATGACCAACCTTTGGAGGCACAAACAATCGAGGCCCGATCAAGTGACGCAAAAACATTCCAACATCACATATAACCATTGATCAAACGAGGAGATCGGATCATGTTTCAAAGATCTCCGAAAGAAGAAATTGAGGGAGTGATAGTACGTCGAGAGTGATTGGCCTCAAAGAAATAACATATCAAAGGGAATTGGCTATTTCCCAAATTTCAAGCCGATCAAAGATCAGTTCTCCCAAACTGTGACCACCGTATCTGCCGATCTTATAAAATCCGTGGATGACAAGCTGATTCAGGTGGATCAACAACAAGTTTCTTTTTCGATGCTCCTGAAAAGCTTCGATTTGATGAAGACAAACTTGACAATGTTGATCTTTACATTTTCTTCGCCATCGAATCTGTCAAGTCGGTGATCTCGAAGGTTCAACTTCTAACCTGCTCGGTTCGAGCTTATCGTTTTGCGAGATCTCAAGAGTAGCAATATCGGTCGGTTTTGGTTCCCTAACTTCCCACCTCTGGCGCTTTTTGATCAAACCAAAAAGGGGAAGGGCGGGTGAGAAACCAAGCGACATGATCGAGAACATGAGAAGATCTAATTGATTTGTTGAAGCCTATGGACAAAGACTAGACCATCTGGATCTCTTTGCTAATGAAGTCTCTGAAAAGATTGAAAAATCAAAGGCAAGAAAAGGTAGGCTGCTGCTGGTCTTTGGGACATTACAAAACGTAGGCTGCTGCTTGGTCTTTGGGACATCACAACAACCTGTACCCATTTACTCGACTAAAATAGTCATGAAGAAGCCTGACTAGCGGGATCTGAGCCGATAAAGAAGCGGCGAGAAAATCTTGTCTAAAGCGGAGTTCTTTGAAGAAGAAAAAGCGAAGAAGAAAGAAGAAGCGGAAAAAAAAATTGACAGAGCGAAAAATCTGAAGAAAAAATTCGGATCGAGAGCGAAGAAAGGAAAATTTGGAAAATCATGTACGGAACCTCGGTATTTGCCAAACCAAAGAGTTGATGAGATCATTCAAAAAGCTTGCACATCTTTAAGAGGTTTGAGGAATGGAACAAGATCGAAGTGAATGGCTTACGGATGCTTTTGTCCTTAATCTTGTTCCCGAGAAGAATCTCCAAATGATGAATTCCTCATTTGGTTAGAAAATAAATATCCAGATTTTCCAAGTATCGGAAAATGAGGCCAAACTTATCAATGTAAAAATATCTGCGCCAAGAGTATGATACGTTGGATTACTCGAAGAAGGCGGATGGTTCATTTGATAGAGTGACATTTGGAGATTCTACTTTGACATCTCGAGCAAAACGCATATAAGCGATCCTCGGCCAGGACCAATGATGTCAAATGGAAACTATATCGGATCTTCAACGTACCTCAAGATCAAAAAGAGATGCGGAAGGATACAAGCTTTAAAAAGTGAAGAATCGAAGACTTCTCGGGATCAATTTGTTTTTAAATTCAAACTTTTACGATGTAACATGTAATCGACATATCTAATGAGAAAAGTTTATTTTAAATCGATCCTAAGACAAAATCTCATTGTCTTCTAATTATGTGCTTTTTTTGTTCTATATTATCAAGCGTGTTTGGTTTCTCGGGTGTTTTGGTTTTTATCAAAAGGGGAAATTGTTGGGAAATTTATAGTTTTGATAAAAGTTCGAAACACATGTAATAGGACCGATCGGATTTGTTAGGTAGTGATGTTTATATACCGTTTATAGAATGCGGTTGATAATTCTTTGTATAGAACAACGTGATGTAATAGATAGGTCACATATTGGAGGGGAACCTCAATATGTATAAATCGAATCTGAAAATCAAAGAACATCGATATCAAGCGAGGCGAGAATCTTTAGAGAAGAACGAGAAGATCGGATCAATCGATCTAGTCGGATATCTCGGTGAAGTCATAAAGCTCAAACTTCGAATACTTGAAGATCGGATGACTTCGGGAAGATCGGACGGAAGACCTACATCGGTAGAGTACGCTAGTTGAAGCTAAGTCAGCCCGGCACGAAGACTCCATCGAATTGGTGATCGATTATTGATCGGTCGACTCTCAGTGGCCGATGTTTCACCTAATCATACGTCTATGATGCGAACAAGAAGAATGTCAACCTTAGTTGGAAGAACAAACATTTGAAAAGTCGTCTGTTAACCAATAAGAACAAGACATGTATGATCGAGGCCGACAATTAAGGGATTTGATGTTGTTCTCTCTAGCGGCTATAAAATACAAGTTCACGCTTTTCGGCCATGCCGTTCTCAAGACGCGTCACATCAATCACGCAAACCTACCTAATATAAATGAAATTCAAATTGCTCTCCAACGGCTCTTTGATTTCAAGGTCTATAAATATGGGATCACACTTGAGTGAAAAAGAAAAACACCGAACAATCAAGAAGCTCAAGCAATTATCGATTTCTTACGAAGAACACGATCAAGAAGATTATTTTATTAAGTGTTCATCCCATAAGTTCTTAGCATAGAAATCTTTTCATCTAGGTGATAGGCTACCTTAAACACTAGAAAAGATTTCATAGTTGGAACCAAAACAATCTTATCCAAACCCAAGTTAGGTTAAGTTGTTTAGCAAGAATTCGAACTAGGGTTTCTAGTTACGATTTGCAGGATCGGTTGAGTGAGAACTCCTTAAATATTTGTCGATTGTCTTGTGTTGAACTAACACATAAAACTAAGTTCGGTTGGTTAAGTTGGTGCCCTTGTGATAGGGAAGAGTGGGCGTGGGATTTGGTTTGTCCGAACCACTATAAATCTTGTGTGCCTTTACGCTTTGATTAAGCTGTCTACACAATTGCACACAACCTTTAAAGCGCATACATATTCTAAGTTGAGATCGCCTAGCACCAAGCTTACGATCCGATCAAGCTTGACACTTGATCATTTGGTTGAAACACTAACTTTGGAATCGATTTATAAAACTGGTTTTCACGGGTAAAACTTAAGCTTCCGCACACATCAGTTAAAATCGATATTCTAGAACTAATCTGCGCCTCTGGCGATTAGTAAGTTGATTATCGCCCAAATGATTCACTCGCACTCTAATCGGGCTAAGCGCCCTCACACGTCTGCACAAAAAGTTTTCAGAAGTCTATTCACCCCTCCCCTCTAGACTTCTGCCCTCACTAAACCCGTTCGGGACCTACAAACTTTCTTCTCTTTTCATCATTCTTACCACCATTTGACCTAGAATGAAGAGAAGATTTTTGTTTTCCCAAGTTCTTTTCCTGGCGCTCCATTTCCCTTTCAACCAAAGTGAGAGCATTTACAAGATCATTTACTGTAAAATCTAGATCTTCCAATAGATACTCAAGATAGTGGTGATTATAGCTCTTTGGTGAGGATTGGAGAATGAAATCAATCTTAGTCTTGAAATCACATTTTTCGCCGAGGATCTCGAGTTCCTCAAAGAGCACCATAACCCTAAGAACGTGCTCCCTTGCAGTCGTTCCTATTTCCATTTTTAATTTAGTCATCTCTTGCTTCACGCTTTGGACTGCCATACGGGCCGGATGTGCAAACATCGCTTCGAGATTCTGCAAGATGTCTGCAGCTGACTCATATCCTTGGAGAAGACGTTTCAACAAATCTGACAGATGTGCCAGAATTGTATCCTTCATCAATTCATTTGCCAGCTCCCATTCACCATATTGCATCTCGTCCCATACTCCGGCACCCTTAGCTGGTTTTTCGGGTTTTGGTGTATCAAGTACCCATTTGGAAGGTGGAAGGTGATGCGGCTAGGACAAACTTTATTTTGTAAATATAATCGATATAATTTTCACCAGTAAGCAAATTGTCTTTAAGTATATTGAACAGTAGATTAAAAGGTTGCGACATGCTGAATAAATTTATCATAAAGAGAAATGGTAACAACTTTATTAAAAGTAACCGAATATCCATCAAGAAAAAGTTTAGAAACTGAAATCAAATTCTTTCTAAAACTAGGAACGTAAAGTACATCTCTCAAAATTAAAACTTTTTCTTCAAAAGACAACCGCACTTCTCCCACTGCTTCAGCTGCCACTCTTGTAGCATCGCCCAATGTGATTAGGATCTCACTCCCACTAAGTTGTCGGGTCCACTTGAACCCCTGTAAAGTGAAACAAACATGATCAGTGGATCCCGTATCCACTACCCACAAATGGGAAGCATATGCCGCTAAACAAGTTTCAACAACTGGTGCATGAGAATTGTCTTTCTTTCCATTCCTTTTGGGTTTGGAATAGGCATCCCTCTAGTGTCCCTTTTCACAGCAGTTAAAACACTTCCCCTTTGGATTTCTCTTGACGCCCAACCATTTCACTGCCTCTCTCTTACTTTTCTTAGTAATGGGATTGCATTGGTCTCGATAGTTTTTCTCCTCATTAATCTTGCCCACCATTGGCCTAGATTTTGAGGGGAGATTTTTAGTCACCAATGCTTCATCCTCTTTTCCCAGGAGATTTTTAGCCTTTAATAGGAAAGTTATGGATTTGGTGGTAGCCGCCGGATCCCTGGCTATGCCCTCCAGATTTACGTCCTCTGGAGGTGGATTTTCTTGAGGTTGTCGTTGAGCCTCGCCTTGGGCACGAGATTGGCTATGTACCACTTTCTCGATCTGCGTATTTCTCGATTGAGGCATTATATTTCTTTTTTCTGTCTCGGTTTCTATATTGTATGGGCTGGGTATTTTGTGTTCGTTGGTACCCTTCTTCTAGCTCCAATTGTTGTTAGTCGTCTTATGTGAAAATTATGATGTGGCGTTATGTATTTGACAACGTAACAAACAAGATATGATGTGGCGACACGGTGTATGTAATGAGCTGCGTGTTAATGTGAGAGGGAAACTAACACGATGAAGCGGGGGGATAATTTGTGATCCCTTTATTTGACCTCTGAGAGTCTATTTATACTAGTTTGGCAAGCATGTGCTGCCTTGCCTAGCATGAGCTAGTTGTTCTTGACATGCAAGATTACACGAGGTTATGACATGTGTCCCTCATACCTTCTATGGTCGCCACATGTCCTTTCCTATGCTTGAAGTCTTCTACTCGTCATCGGTAGTCCTTTGCTTGGCAGTGTCTGTCTTTGTGTTAAGTAGTCGTGCTTTCGCTTTGGTTTGCGAGGGCAAGTGCTTTCATTTCTTTATGGTCGACCATGGTTCAGTTTAGGGTATGGAGTCTTTTGCCTCGTGTGCTCACCTGGTATACAGGTGAGTTGGTTCCCCCAGGTGGTAAATCTTGGGGGGTGGATTTGCTTATGATGGAGAGAAGAGTTTGGACTTGCCTTGATTTTCTCTTGTCTCCCCATCACTTCAGCTCAGGTCCCCGTAGTTGGCTCGCCTAACTGGCGAGCGTGTCTCGTGGGCCCCCTGGGCGAGCACTCTGCTTGCTAGTTGAGATGGGAGTCGGACTATGTCGAGCGGGTTTGCCTGATGTGGCGAGCTCGCGTGTTTCATTGTTGGCCACCCTTACGTGCTCGCTTACGTGGCGAGCTCCTTTGCGCTTATTCGGCCCTCCTTCTTGTGTGTTGGTCCGCGTGCTTACCCGGCGAACACGTGGCGAGTTGACTTTGACCAGTTTTATGGAGAGCACAACAACAAACTTATTTATTTTACACAATTCCAACAATATAGCATCAAATAAATAGAGAAGAGTTTGTGGATCAGTATGCAACATGAATGTGTTGGAGGATTAACTTGTGTTGGGAAATTTAGAGTTTTGATGAAAGTTCTAAAACACATGTAATAGGACCAGTCAGACCTGTTAGCTGACTGATGTTTTTATTACCAGTTATAAGAATACCAGTTGATAATTATTGTATAGAACAACTGATGTAGAAGATAGGTCACATATTGAGGGAACCTCAATATGTATAGGTCGAATCTAAAGATCGAAGAAGCGGTGATATCAAGCGAGGCGGAAGGCAAGAAGAAGGACAGAAGATCGGATCGATCGATAAAAGTCGGATATCTCAATTTGAAGTCATGAAGTTCAAATTCGAGAAGACTTGAAGATCGGATGACTTCGAAGATCGGACGGAAGACCTACATCGGTAAGAGTCTGCTAGTTGAAGCTAAGACAATGGCACGAAGACTCTATCGGGTAGGTGATCGGTTGTGGTACGATCGGTCATCTCACCAGTGCGATGTTTCACCAAATCATCGTCGATGATGCGAACAAGAAGAATGTCAACCTTAGTTGGTAAAACAACAACGAAAAGTGCTTACGTTAACCAATAAGAACAAAACCGCGTATGATCGGGCCGGCAATTCACTGGGATTTGGTCTTTGCTTTCTCAAATGGCTATAAAAGACACTATTCACGCTTTTCGGCCATGCCGTTCTGAAGCATGTCACATCAATCTGCAAGTCTACCAAATATAGCGGAAATTCAAATTGCTCTCCAGCGGCTCTTTGATTTGAGGTCTATAAATATGGGATTACTCTTCAAAGTGAAGACACGGAAACTATCAAGAAGCTCAAGCTATAATCAAATTTCATACGAAGAACACAAACTTGAAGATTATTTTCTAAGTGTTCATCCCATAGTTCTTAGCACATAAATCTTTTTCATCTAGGCGATAGGCTACTTAAAAACTAGGAAAGATTTCAAAGTTGGAACAAAAACAATCTTACCCAAAACCCAAAGTTAGGTTAAGTTGTTTAGCAAGATTTCGGACTAGGGTTTCTAGTTACGATTTACGGGATCGGTTGAGTGAGAACTCTTTAAATATCTGTTGGTGTCTTGTGTTGGACTAACACGATAATCTAAGTCCATTGGTTTTTAGTTGGTGCCCTTGTGATAGGGAAGAGTGGGCGTGGGATTGGTTGTCGAACCACTATAAATCTTGTGTGCATTTACTGCTTTGATTAAGCATTTTTACACAATCACACAACTTAATTAAAGTTGCATACATATTCTAAGTTAAGATCGACTAGCACCAAGCTTACGATCGATCAAGTTTGACACTTTAGTCAATTTGGTTGAAAAGCCCGACTTTGGAATCGATTTATTAAAAGCTGTTTTTTCACGGGTAAAATTTAGCTTCCGCTGTCAGTTAAAGCGATAGAATCTTAGAAGCCCGATCTGCCTTGAGGCGATTAGTAAGTTGGATATCGATCAAATGATTCACTTGCCTCTGATCGGTAGCTTGCAATCACACGATCTGCGCAAAAAGTTTTTGAAGTCTATTCACCCCTCCCTACAGACTTACGCCCTCACAAAACCCGTTTCGGGACCTACAAGTGGTATCGAGGCGGTGGTTCTACGGACCCGGCGGCTTTGAGTATCATCGATTCTTGAGGAAGAATCTTTGTGGTCATTTGAGCAGATCTTGAAAAACCATTTTTAAAACTCATTCGTTTTTCCAAAATCACTTTCGGCATGGATAATACCTCGGTATGTATCATGATTTGCGAAGTTCTCAATTGATGAGTATGCAGATTGGGCCATATATATGTGCAACCATCTAGGATCGATAAGCGGCGAGAATGATGGAAGTCATTGAAAGAGGACCCATCATCATATATCACGACAACCCAACCCGGTTGGAGGAGATCGGACTTTTGCGGGAAGTCTTGTGCGAAAAAAGCCCGGCCTTGATGGATGCGAGAGGAAAAAAAGTTGTATACTCTGAATACAATCGCCGGGGCATATAATCATGAAGGCGATGGATAAAGTCACCAAGGAGAAGATAAAATATCTCAAGACTGCGAAAGCAATGTGGGATACTAATTTTGAGATATCACGAAGGAAATGATCGGATCAAAAAGCAATGAGCTACGACTACAAGCGAATTGGTGAAGTTCGAAAAACTAAAGAATCTTTGCCAACGAGACCATCAGCGAGCTCGATGGAAGGATTACTATGTCGATAAATAAGCTACGAGAACTTGGTAGAGATGTCGGACAAAGATATCAACTACAAGATCTTAAGATCTCTCACCAAGAAATGGGACATGAAAGTCCGCGGTAATCAAGGATTGCCAAGACATTTCAAAAGATGAAGCCAAGTAGCTTGTTCTAAGCCTTAAAGCTCACGAGTTCGACTTAATCGAAAGAGGACAAGCGAGATGAAGATGAGACGCTTCTTTGAAGCCTCAGCGTCTAAATCGATTTGCGTTTAAAAGCAACCCGGCCGAGTCGATCGAAGGCTGAACTGTTGGAAACATAATAAGTCGAGGCGAGCGGATCGTTACGCTTACGAGGAAACTTGAAAAATCAAACATTCAACTTGGTAAGTATCGCAGATTCTATAAAGATTATCAACATAGCGAGAGGAAGAGATAGGAGATCGGTGACGGATCTCGAGAAAGAACCGGATCGATGATCGAAGAGATCCCAGAAGAAGAAAAGAAAAGAGATAATCGACAAATGAGAGAAGAGATAATGGTCGGCGAAGGAGTTGATTCTTATCGAAGGGAAGTCACCGATAGATTCTCTGACGGAATGACTCACTGGAAGAAAAGGTTCCGTGGATCGTGGGCGTGTTTCAACTGTGAGAAACCAGGTCACTTCTGGTATGATTGCCCGGACGGCGCCAAAAGAAAAGAAGAAAAGCGAGCGAAGAGAGCAGCGTTATAGAGGGGGAAAGCCACGGTGTCGACACATCTGGAATTGATGATTCCTATCGCCCCTCGAGGATTACGGGTACTCATCTCTTTAGAAGACTTTATGCGATGGCGATCTTTGTTGACTTCCATGAGAATGAAGATCGATATTCTCTTGGATGCGATGAAATCTGCTTTGATGGCAAGGAGGACCAATCGAGGTAACCTCAAACCTTACGCTTTTTATGCCTTTCACACTCTTTATTATTGCTTTTCTTTGGAGAGATTGACTGTGACTCTACTCGAGCAATTGCTTGATGATCTCTCTAATGATGAACACTTATGGTATAGTGGGAAATTTGAGAATGACAAGCTAAGGATCAAAAATAATCGGCTTGTTAAAGAAGCGCTCTCGATAAAAACTCTTGAACTGAAATCTATTTTTGGCGCTTTCGGAAGGTGGCGAGGAACTTAACATTACGAAAGTTAAATCTTACGATCGGGAGAAGCGGATCAAAGATCGATTAGCAATCAACAAACAACAAGGTGATGATTTCAAAATCCTTCAAGCTAAATTTGATGAGCTATTAAGACTACATGAGAGTCTAAAATCTTACGAGGATAGTTTTTTGCAAGAAAATAGAGGTTTTTCACAAAGTCATCTAAAATCGTTCAAGATATGAACACCTATTTTGAACACCGACTAACAAGAAGGGACTTGGGTATGAGAACCTTTCCACATCCTCAAAAGCCCCGTTTGATTCACTTCAAAAAGGTGTAATCAAGCGAGTTTTAACAAAAGATACACTAAAAGCTAAACTTGTATCGATAAGGGAAAAAAGACACATTGAGCAAGTAAAGGCGGGTGCCTGTCGGAAAAGGAGCGAAATGGACCCCAAATTTGGTAAAGCATCGGTCGAGGAATCAACGAGAAGAACCCGGTTCTTACGAAGAGACCTCAACGATCAGCAGTTAGGTATCGAAAAAAGACAACCTGTCAAAGGAAATCTAATCGAGACCCAATCAAGGTCATTTGCCGAATAAGCAAGCTATAGGTAAAGCTGCAAAAACCACCTATGCAAAAAGATATGAATCTTTTGATGGTAGCGATCGTACCTACCCTTATAATCGAAACCTAGGGTTTCTGCACTTTTTGAGCCACCTTTGGATTAAAAGAAGACAAAATATAAAGATAAATCCCAAGTCTTCTAAGTCACCCAAGGCTCACACGAATAATCATACTAATCGAGAAGAAAGCATATAAAAGGCGTATGATTATGTTGATATGTATGGGAGACAAATCGGGCCTACGATCTAAGCGATTACAATAGAAGTGCCTGTTTGTATGGATCCTAAAAACCAACCCTAACCCCTCGGGACCCCGATCCAAAAGGGGTACTAAAAACTGATTTGGTTGCGGGGTTCGCGTGGGTCACGGCCAACAAAGGAGGTGTACAAGCAACTATCTCGGTACATCGATAGTGGATGCTCAAGGCACATATTTGGAAGCAAACATCTCCTTAGCTCTTACATAGAACAAAAAGGCCCGCGTGTACTCTTGGTGATGATAACTTTGGTTTTACAAAGGATTCGGAACCTTAGAGAATGATGATGTACAATTCTTTGGAGTCTCGTATGTCGAAGGTTTAAAAGCATAACTTTGTTATCGGTTTCACAATTCTGCGACAACGGATTGGTGTTGAGTTCTCGTGATCAATGCACTATCAAAAATTGAGCCACTCAACGAGATCTTGCTAAGCTGGTTCAAGAGAAAGGGGCGATCTACACATAGTGATTGGAGCAGTTTCCCAAGAAATGCATGCGATTGTTAAGAGTTCCAAAAAGTAGGTTGGTTGGCTGGCACAAAAGAATGAGTCATCCGAACTTTAAAACTCTTAACAAGATAGCAAGGATGTCTTTAGTGGAAGGACTTCGAATGAGGTATTTTCTAAGGATCGGACATGTGTCGCATGTCGGAAGGAAAAACAGGTTAAAGCCTCATTCAAGGAAATCACGGACCGGCATCAATGAGTATTGCATTTGCTTCATATGGACTTATTTGGACCGATTACACGGTCGATCTCGTGGGACATAAATATACTCGGTAATCGTGGATGATTATTCCAAGTTTACAGGTTGTATTCTTACATAAGAAGAATGAGGCGACAACAAAGATACGAAATTTGCTCAAGAGATTACAAAATGAAAAGGGTGTCGGTGTAGTAAAAATCGGATCGGATAAAGGTCTGAAATTTACGAACTCTTTTATTCTTGATTTTTTTGCACTAAGTTTGGTATCTGACATGAGACATCAATTTGCAAAAACGCCCAACAGAATGGAGTAGCGAGCGGAGAAAGCAGAACACTCAAAAAAATTTGCTTCGCACTATGTTATTTGAACATGCAATACCAAGCCGTTTACGGGCGGAGAAGCTATCAATCTTGCATGCCCACACTCGAAACGGATGTCTTCTAACAAAGGCTCACTACAAAACACCCTATGAGCTATGGAAGGCGAGAAAACCTCGTGTTTCTTACTTCCGTGTTTTTGGGTGTAAGTGTTTCATACACAACAATGGGAAGAGTCGGTTGAAGACTTTTTTGAGGCGAAGTCGGATGAGGGTATATTCTTAGGATATTCCTCATCTAGCAAAACTTCGGGGGTTTTTATGAGGCGAACCCCTAGTTGTGGAAGAAACACCCCATGTAGTCTTTGATGAAACATCTTACGAACAAGAGAAATCGCCTCGAGAACAAAAGTACCGGATCAACTAGTACGATGCGAAAATGGATCGACTAATGATCAAGAAAAAGGATCGAACTTCGTAACGATTATACATTCGGATCTAGGTGATTCACGGTCAATCGGATCTAAAGTACGAACAAGCTGTCGATGAAGAATTGATGCGGTGAGGCGATATCAAGCCCGAACCATCGGTTCGGGGGAACACTGAAGTTCCCGCGAGCGGACATCGACACATGATGGAGTCCAACATCGGTGAGACATGTTCTTATCAAGTGGATCATAACTCTGCACCACTCCCGATCTCTAGTAATGAACTATTATCGAAATGGATGATGTTCTCCAAACCGGCCTTAAATCGAGCGAAGGACTGGATAACCCGGTCATCAGTGATCGATCATCGGAGAACCCATCGATAGAGTTAAAACTAGACATCAGTTGGTGAAAGTGCCATGTATTCTTTGTTATCTGTCTATGAAGGAACCAACAACAATAGAGGAAGCTCTACAAAAGGCAAAAATTTGGATTCTAGCCATGCGAGGAAGAAATTTGGAGCAGTTCGAGAGAAATCAAGTTTGGGAATTGGTGGGATAAACCAACTCATCAAGGCGTAATTGGCACAAAGTGGGTATTCAAGAACAAAGAGATGAGAAAAATGTCATAACGGGGAATAAAGGCAAGACTTGTTGCTAAGGGGTATTCTGTCGAAGAATTGATTATGATGAGACCTTTGCACCGATCGCTCGCCTAAAAGCCATTAATTTATTTACGGCATATGCTTCCCCCGAGAGGGTTCATTATGTATCGGATGGATGTAAAAGTGCATTCTTAAGCGGGGGTACTAGCGAGAGGAAGTTTATGTCGAACAACCTCCGGGCTTTGAAAAAGGGCAACCAAGTGTGTGGATTTTAGAAAAAGCTCTTTATGGCTGAAACAAGCTCCTCGAGCTTGGTATGATACACTCTCTCGGTTCTTGATAGGCGGTGGTTTCACTAAAGGAATAGTGGATAGAACCTTACCGAGAATAGAAGATGGAGAAGATATTACGATGGTTGATTTATGTGGGCGACATCATCTTGGATCTCCCAACAAAGTCTATGTGAAAGATTGACAAAAAAGGTGATGCAAGGGAAGTTCGAGATGTCCATGATGGGTCGGATGAGTTACTTTTACGGGTCTACAAGTTAAACAAAATCAGAAGGGATATTCATCTACCAAGCAAAAGTACACTAGGAGTTTATTGGCTAAGTTTGGAGTTCAAAAGCGTAAGGAAGCGAATTCCTATGTTATTTGGATTCAAGATGGATCGAGATGAGGATGGTCAAAAACCAATCGAGAAAGAATATAGGGCTCTCATTGGATCTTTACTATACTTTGCCCGGCCGGACCGGATATCACTTTTGCGATGTAGGTGTATGTGCGGAATTGAGGCAAATCAATGCAAAGTCACTAGAAAAGCGACTAAGCGGATTCTTAAGTATCTGAAGGGGACGATAAACCTTGGTTTATTTTACCCATCGGATGATAATCTAGAGCTTAGTGGGTATTACGATTACGATTATGGAGGTTGCAAAAAATGAGGAAGTCAACCTCGGGAACATGTCGGTTTTTAGGAAGTAAAACTAATCTCGTGGTTTTCAAAAAGCGGACATCGATTTGCGACATCTACTCTTGAAGCGAGAATATATATGGCTGCGAGGAATTTATTTGCTCCCAATTTGCTCTCGGCTTAGTCGGCGGTGAGGATTATAACATTGTAGCTAAGAATGTACCTATATTCTCGTGGCGATAATAGTCTTTATTGCAATCACTCAAAATCTGTTCTACATACAAGATGCAAGCATGTGGATGTCGGACACCATTTTATAAGAGATCATGTTGAAAAGAAGAATATCATAATGGAAAAGATTCATCTTGATATCTGAAAAAGCGATATTCTAACCAAGCCACTATTTGAGATCAGTTAGAGAGAATTATGCAATGAGCTAGGGCTTACGGATCTTGGAGAAAAAAAACACCTAAAATGTTTGATGGGTGATCTCGAGAACCGGTGGTTAAGAGACTAACCAGGTTAAGAGAAATCGATTGAGTTTGGTATCTCAAGCGATCGGAAAGATCGATCAAGGGCGATATGAAAATCGAGGCGTTCTGGATTCTCGGATTATCGGAGTTAAGGTTTATCAGTTAAAAGGGTCAGTTAAAGGATTATCGATTAAATCGGTTTGGTTATTTCACACTTTGTAAGTCGATTAAGGTGATATTCAACAAGCAAGGATTCACAAGATTAAAGCTTACATCGCATAAGAAAAGCAAGAAATTTACACAACAATGGAATAATAGAAATTTTCATTGATAAAGACCGAAGGTCGGTTACATTACAAGTTACAAGTACAAAAGGACTGGGAGGTCGGTACATAAGCCATAAACCCTAAACCCTAAACGAAAAAAAGCCTAACCCTAACCCTAGGGGAGAGAGAGATTTTAAAATCGATGCTCCCATTTTCCCCCCTTAACAGGTGTGTGAAGGCTTTGAAATAATCTAAAGCCACCCTCGAGCCGGAGTTAGGAGGCGAGGCGGCGTTGAAAGGATTTCTAAGCCGGGAGCCCCTAGACACTGAAATCAATGGGCTCTCCAATTTGTTAAATGGGACACAAGTGCCAAGAAAGTGATCAAAGATCATATGGCCACATGTGTCACATGAAAAAATTGAGTTGATATCGAAGATCGGTTGTTTTCGATCAAGATCGTATATCAAACTCATATTTTATATCGGTGAATGCTGTTGATGCTAATTCCGTCATCTCGATAGACACACAAGGTGCATACGGTTAGGAGAAGTGTCTTCTCGATTTGCGATAGCGTGATCCGCCGCCTCGGTGGTAGAAGCTTTGCAATAATTGTATGTGTAATCTTTGATGATGACGAAAAAAGTAATAAAGGGACACACGGGGTTGATTTGAAAATTTGAAATCATTGAAAAAAAGGGGTAAAGGTTTTTTTTGCGGAAGTTTCACTTAGGAAATAAGGGTTCACGAGAATACATGATTTACAAAGAAGATAAGTATGGTGAATGGGTTATGTTGTGTAAATCATTGGTCCAATTTATAGAGGCCAAGCAAGGGTGCAAATGCAAATTTGATTTCTCAAAGCCTTTTAGAAATTTGCACCACAAGGACGGTGATGTAGGAAAACTTGTGATAATTGGATAAATTCTGGCGATTTGACATTACGAAGTATCGGACTATTATTACAAATGTCAAATCGTGCCGACTTAGGGAATCGAGACTACTATTCAATTCTTCAAGAACTAAGTTTTGGCGGTAACACTTATCCCAAAATTGGCTTGATGCGAGTAGAATCAGATTAGGTCAATTGAAATCGATTAGATAAGAAGCCCGTCGGATGAGGAAGATCGGTTGAGTATGATACCTCAACAAATCGGATATATCGATCGATAAGAAATCGAAATAACGAGTTGAATGGGGAACTTCAAGCGTAGGAAGGATCGAGAAAAGGAAAATCGGCCTTAAAGTGAAGCGGATCGGTTGAAAAGGGCGGGTTGGGAAATTATAAGGATTAGGCGGAAAACTAAGATCAACAAGTGGAATCAACATCTCTACAAGTGGTATTGGTGATTACAATATCGATCAACGGAATCTGCTTTTCTATTTCCTTGTTTCTTTGCTTACTTATCGATATTATCGATAATATTTGCCTTTCTTGTACTTTACTTTTGTGGCGTATATCTGCAAAATATTTAATGCGGACGTGGGGTATTTGTATTAAATGCCACAAAATGTGTTTTTAAATCAAAAGGCAATAAATCGTGCTTTTTTCACGACCACGATCAAAAGCGCTCAATCTGGATCGTTTAACCTTTTCAAGCGGTTGATCTTCTAATCTCGATTTTCCCTCCTCCATCTTATAAGTTTCATCAAAACCCTACGAGTATTCTTCTTCTCAAAAATCTTGCGATTTATTCTCACGAAAACTCAAAATTACCTTTTACGTGATTCAAGTGTTTTCTTGCGATTCAAAAACTTATTTTAAAAAAGCGAGAATCGGTAATTTACGGTTATTTGATGAATTTCTTTTTCAAAATCCATTGATCACATAGATTATGTCTATATATGTTATCTGTGATATGCCTTATCATTTCTTGGTATCAGTATGTATTTATCGATTACTAGGCACGAGAATAGGGTCGATAATCAATATATGATATCTTTATGATTATGCACAATTTTAATCGAGTCTATCTTGTTGTAGATGGCCACTCACGGAATGGGAAAAATTATGTGCAACTATGCGGATCTGGCAACAAAATTATCGATGACAAATTTGTAAAGTTTGGTGTTCAGCGGGATCGAGAATCAATGGAAGTTGAACAAATTACGAAGAAGGAGGTCTTGAAAAATCTTGTCTTTGCTCACTATAAATCGATGTCTGATATGAAACCTTTGGAATTCTTAAGAAATTTGAAGGTGGATACGGACAATCACGGAGATGGCGATTTCTTGATTAGCGGAGAGGAGATCGGACTTTCAAATCTTGACATAACTCGTGCATTCGACTTGCCCAAAGGAAGAATCTCTCTGCTCACTCTGAGGGGAGAATGAAGATGGTGATCGAAATGAACTCTTGAGAGGTGACAAACACCGGACCCTGAGGTTTTATCGGACTATGTTAAAAAAATACCATTTGTTGTTTGACATCTTGTCAAAAACAATCATGGGTATTTCGTTCAAATGAATCTTTAACATCGTAAAAATGTATGACATGCATTTGCGATAATCGATGAAGCCAAGAATATCAATTGGCATGGCTTCACTGAAGGCCATTCTGCTCAAGAACATGAAAAATTTGGAGTTAATGATCGTAGGCAAGTCTATCGAAGAAGAGAATCAACAATCTCAACAAGGTTGCGGTTATTACGAAGGACAAAATGCGAAATGCGAATGGGATCGAATGATTTGAAGTCCTACAAGGCCTTCCTCACAACCACATCGCCATATATGGGCCATCGATGATGATATCACGACCCGCCCCTCAAAGGTGAAGAAAGGAAAGAAACAAGGTAGCCATTCGTGCGCACGGATGCTCCCCAAAAGAAAAAAGAAAAAGCGGTAAAGGCTCGGGAGAAGAGGCCGAAGAAGGCAAAAGCAGGCCACCATGACTTTGTTTACGGAAGGCGGTCGGATGAAGAAGGAGTGCGAGCAACTTTGATCGCCCCCGAAATCGGTAGAAAAATCGGAAATCACGGGCTTCTCCGAGTTGAGCTTCTCGCGGAGACATTCGAGGGAAGAAGCGAGACGAGCGATCTCCTTCTCCTCAATCTCGGTGATTCACCACTCGGACTTAAGGCTCGCGAGCATATTTCTCCTTCTCCTTCACCTGCCCGCGAACCTGAAAGTTCATCAGTTCGCGAACGGAAAGATCCCGCTGAGCGGGCCGTAGCCGACCGATAAGAATGGGAACCTCTGCAGATTGACCCAATCGGCCAACTTCCGCCTACTCGGACACCACGGAACCCTCTACATCTCATCAACGGAATCTGGTCGATCTGAGACAAATAATTCTGAGTCCAGATCATCCAAGACCATCACGGGGAAAATGGTCAGAATGCAAATTGAACGCGATATTGATGAGCTGTATCCAGAGTTGGTAGCCCATCCTGTTATTCGAGAGGAAGTAATGGAGATCCTCACCTGGAAAGATCTCCGGTTAAAAAGCTTCTCAGATTTTATGATCATTATAGAGCGGATGGGAGGTCTTGATGAATTCATGATTTTGATTTCGACATGAAGAAATGCTGCTCAAGTAGGATCACCGGTGGTGATAAGCTTTTGAATCGATCAAAGCTCGATCCAGGAAAGGTGGGGATTATTGAACAAGTTGAATTGGAACTCTTTGAAGAAACTCCTAAAGAAGATGATCTATGAAGGATGTGGGAGTTACCCGATGATAGTGGAACCGGTCTTTGCGAGTTCATGACCCGCCCTTTGGAGGCACAAACAAAAAAAAAAAAAGATCGGTGGCGCAAAATATTCCTACAACTCACATCACCGTGATCAACCCGAGGAGATCGGATCGTGTTTTAAAGATCTCTGAAAAGAAGAAGTTGAGAGTGTTGGCTAATCAACTTAACAACACAATAGGCGATCGGAGGCGATTGGCCTCAAAGAAATAACGGATCAGCGGGGAATTGGCTATTTCCCAGTTGAGGCAATCAAAGATCGATTCTCTCAAGCTGTGACCAACCTTGCTTCTTTGAATTTAAAAAGGCGGTTGATGACAAGCTAGTCGGGTTGATCAACAACAAGTTTTCTCTTCTAATGGTCCTTTGAAAAGCTTGAAATGGTGAAGAAAAACTTGACAAACTAATTCTTACCCCTCTCTTGCCGTGGAATCTGTCAAAGAATTTGATCTCAAAGATTCAAAAGTCTATCTGCTCAAGCTCAAGGTTTATCTGTTGAAGATCTTAACAAGGCCATATCGATCGACTTTGGATCTCGACTTCCCACCTCCTTGCTCTTTTGATCAAACCAAAAAGGGGAAAGGACAGATTGAAACCAATGACCTATCGAACAACGAAGACCCTGATTGAGACGGTTGAATCCTATGGACAAAAGACTAGACCATCGGATCTTTTTGCTAACAAAATTTACGAGAAGATGGAAAAAGTCAAAAGGCAAGAAAAGTTAGGCTTGGTCTTTGGGACATCACAACTTGTACCGATCGCTCGAGACTAAGAAAGTCACAAGCCTGACTAGCGAATCTGGCCGATAAAGCTGGGTGAGAATCGAAAAAAAGCGATTCTTTGAAGAAGCCGAATAAGTGAAGAAGAAAGAAAGAAGGAAAAAAAAAAATTGGCGGCGTAAGAAGATCTGAAAAAAAGAAATACAAATCGAGGGCAAAGAAAGGAAAAGTTGGAAAATCGGACGGAACCTCGGTGCCCGACCAAGAATTGATGAGATCATTAGAAAAGCTAGCGCACATGTTGAGAGGTTTGAGGAATGGAATAAGATCGAAGTGAATGGCTTACGGATGCTTTTTTGTTCTAGATCTTGTTCCACAAGAAGAATCTCGGATCTGAGAATTCCTCAATTTGGTTGGAGAACAAATACCCAGATTTTTACGAAGTATCGGAAAATGAGGCCAAAATAATCAATGTAAAAATATCTCGCCAAGAGTATGGCGTGATGGATTACTCGAAGAAAGGCGGATGGCTCATTTGTGATTTGGCATTTCAAAGGTTCTATTTTGACATCTGAGCAAAAGCGCATAAGCGATCCTCGGCGGATCAATGATGTTAAATGGAAACTATACGGATTTTCAACATCCCTCAAGATCAAAAGAAATGCGAGGAAGGATACAAGCCAAAGTGAAGAAGAATCGAAGACTACTTAGGATCATTTGTTTTTAAACTCAAACTTTTACGATGTAATATGTAATCGATAAATCTAATGAAAGAAAAGTTTATTTTTCGATCCTAAGACAAAATCTCATTGTCTTACGATTATATGCTCTTTATTGTTTTATATTTATCAAATTGTGCTTGGTTTCTCAAGTGTTTTGGTTTCATCAAAAATGGGGAAATTGTTGGGAAATTTAGAGTTTTGATGAAAGTTCTAAAACACATGTAATAGGACCGATCGGACTGTTAGGTGGTGATGTTTTTATTACAGTTATAAGAATACCGGTTGATAATTATTGTATAGAACAAGCGATGTAGAAGATAGGTCACATATTGAGGGGAACCTCAATATGTATATAGTCGAATCGAAATCAAAAGAACGGTGATATCAAGCGGGCGGAAAGGCAAAGAAGGATAGAAGATCGGATCGATCGATAAAGTCGGATATCTAAATTTGAAGTCATGAAGTTCAAATTGAAGAAGACTTGAAGATCGGATGACTTCGGAAGATCGGACCGGAAGACCTACATCGGCCGAGTCGCTAGTTGAAGCTAAGACAAGCGGCGCGAAGACTCTATCGGTGGTGATCGGTTGTGGTGATCGGTCAACTCACCGGTGGCGATGTTTCACCAAATCATCGTCGATGATACGAACAAGAAGAATGTCAACCTTAGTTGGTAAAACAACGAAAAAAGTGCTTACGTTAACCAATAAGAACAAGACACGTATGATCGGACCAAAGCAAATTACGGGATTTGGTCTTTGCTTTCTCAAAGCGGCTATAAAAGACACTATTCACGCTTTTCGGCCATGCCGTTCTGAAGACCACGTCACATCAATCTGCAAGTCTACCAAATATAGGCGAAAATTCAAATTGCTCTCCAGCGGCTCTTTGATTTTGAGGTCTATAAATATGGGATTACTCTTGAGTGAAGACACGGAACTATCAAGAAGCTCAAGCTATAATCAAATTTCATACGAAGAACACAAACTTGAAGATTATTTTCTAAGTGTTCATCCCATAGTTCTTAGCACAAAATCTTTTCATCTAGGCGATAGGCTACTTAAAAACTAGGAAAGATTTCAAAGTTGGAACAAAACAATCTTACCCAAAACCCAAAGTTAGGTTAAGTTGTTTAGCAAGATTCGAGACTAGGGTTTCTAGTTACGATTTACGGGATCGGTTGAGTGAGAACTCTTTAAATATCTGTTGGTGTCTTGTGTTGGACTAACACAATAATCTAAATCGAGTTGGTTTAGTTGGTGCCCTTGTGATAGGGGAAGAGTGGGCGTGGGGTGGTTTGTCGAACCACTATAAATCTTGTGTGCATTTACCTTTGATTAAGCTGTTTTACACAATCACACAACTTAATTAAAGCTGCATACATATTCTAAGTTGTTACGATCGATCGGGTTTGACACTTTAGTCAAGCTGGTTGAAAAAAATGACTTTGGAATCTGATTTATTAAAAGCTGGTTTTTTCACGGGTAAAATTTAGCTTCCGCTGTCAGTTAAAGCGATAGATCACACGATGCGCAAAAAGTTTTTAAGTCTATTCACCCCTCCCCTCTAGACTTCTGCCCTCACAAAACCGTTCGGGACCTACAACTTGCAATACAAGCAAAACTAATGGAAAGTAGCTGCAACTGATTCTGTTATAACAGAATTCTGTTTACATCAATGCAGCACCTTGAAGGACTCTTATGAACGATTTCCCTTGTTATTTCTAGATGGTTTTTTCCATAGCATTACTCTATATAAAGCAGGGTTCAAGGAGTGATTGATAGCTAGACAATTCATTCAGTTCATTGTGAGATATTGTGTACAGAAGTTGAGAGAAAACAATAAGTTCATAGATTGAAAATCTGAGTGCTTACTTGCAATCTGAATATCCGTGTTTGCCTTTACACTAATATTTAAGGTGGATACTAATATTCTCAAACTTATAACATTGCTTTAAAATTTGAAAATACTTAAAATCATTTGAGTACGATGAAGGATGAAATGAAATATTTGCATATGAACCAAACATGGGTTCTAGTTCTCAAATATGCTAATTGTTCTGTTGTTGGCTGTAAATGATTGTTTAAGATGAAAATTGAGTTTAATGACATCAGATTTAAGGCTAGCCTTAGTAGCCACCAAAAAAGGGTTGCATTATGCTAAAATCTTTGTTATGTTGTGAAATATACCACTGTGTATTTTGATTTCTCTTGTCACACTTTTGATTGGAAACTAAAGAACATTGATGTGTCTCTCCTTAAAAAATTCTTGTACGGTTTGAAATAGTCCCCGAGGTAATGGAAAAGAAATAATGTGATGCTTGCATGAAATCCTTGGACTTTAAAATGAGTATTTATGATCATTGTGTTTGTTTTAAATGTCTATCTTTTGCTATTTCCTCTTGCTCCTTGTTAGGAGCGAATCCAGAATCGAATAGTGGGGTGGACTGAAAAGTAAACGTTTTTGTGCAATAAAATATTTCATACTTAACAAACGCTTTGTGCCCTACAAATCATCAATTATATATCTTTATGTCTAACAAAGTCTTTTCATCAAATACTCTACAAGTAAATCATTCACCATGTCTTGTTACCCGTCGTTTTCGCTTGTTTCATTGCTGAAATGTTAATGCATATAGGGCTGTTGAATTTCAATATTAAATAGTGAGATAAAAATTTGCTTCTCTCTAGATCTCAGGTTCGAAACGCTTCAAGTGCGATCAACTCTTGAAATATGTCAGTCCATACAGAGCTTAATTCTGACTTGAAGTGGAGCACCCGTTGGTGGATGGTGGGTTCTGTTCCCCTTGTTTCGTCGGTCCTTTGGTCGGATACCGAGTTATATATAAAAAAAATAGTTAGTTAGAAACATCAATCAATTCCCATAAATTAAATTTTATAATTCATGCATTTTCTTACAACTTTTTTCTATTTGTATTTTCTAATATTATAGTGAGGGCAAATTACAATTTTTTTTTATCAACTATCAAAATACATTACACATAAAAAATTAAATTATTCATAAGCAACTCTTGTCTTGTTACGCACTTCTCAAAGTAAATACTATGGTTGTAAATTGTAATGTGGGTTTGAACTTTGATTTTGGTGGGTTGCCGTAATTAAGCTTTAAACCTAAAGATGAAGGAATTATACATATTGGGTTGGGCTCGAATCTTTATATATATAAAAGCAGAAACCGCCTCAAATTTGAAAACCATTGAATTTTCCCTCCAAAAGTTATTGTTAAATCGGGAGACGAATATATGAAAAAATATATGAAAAAAAATATTAACATATAATAATGGATTGAGAAAAAAAATTTATATTAATTCTAAATATTGAATTGAGCAAAAATCTTTCGAATATCTTTGGAACTTTAGAATATATTTCTTCCTATAATTATCTGTTTAAATTTATAATCTAATGAAATTAAATAGTGACATTTCGTGATATTTGATGTAGATTGATCAGGATTTTTATGATTTACACCAAATAATAAATCTCTTTCAATATATTCCAAATAAAATTAAGATCAAATTTATGGATTTCTTAAAAAATCTTGCACTATTTAAAATTTTTATTTGGAGAGTGAAGTTACGGTTTGTTATTTTCTTATGGATTCTATATTTCCTTCATAATCTGTTGTTTAAAGCTAATTTGCTAGGCATAAACGGTTTGTTGGAACTGGGAGATGGCTAATGATTTCGGGATTTATTGTATGAAAAATTATTAGAATTGATTTTCCCGTCAAAAAATATTACTAAATCGGGAGACGAATCTATGAAAATAATATTTACATATAATAATGGATTGAGAAAAAATCTTTGTAATAATTCCAAATATTGAATTGATCAAAAATCTTTCGAATATGTTTAGAACTTTGGAATATCTTTCTTCCCGTAATTATGTTTAAATTTATAATCTAATGAAATTAAATAATGACATTTTGTGATATTTGATGTAATTGATCAGGACTTTTATGATTTATACCTAATAATAAATCTCTTTCAATATATTCTAAATAAAATTAAGATCAAATTTATGGATTTTTCAAAAAATCTTGCACTATTTAAAATTTTTATTTGGAGAGTGAAGTTACGGTTTTTTATTTTCTTATGGATTCTATATTTCCTTCATAATCTGTTGTTTAAAGCTGATTTGCTAGGCATAAACGGTTTGTTGGAACTGGGAGATAGCTAATGATTTTGGGATTTATTGTATGAAAAATTATTGGATTTTCACTTTCTGTTGAATGTTTGAAGTTGTATGTTGTTTTTAGTTTGAAAGTACATTATTGGAATTTCACTTTCTGTTGAATGTTTGAAGTTGTATGTTGTTTTTAGTTTGAAAGTATGCTTAGGTGTGGGTTTGTAATTACAAAGATTTAATACAAAATTATTCAGTATTTTTAACTTCAATATTTTCCAATGCTTATTTTATTGTGATTTATCTAATTTGATTAATTTATTTATCTGATTTTGGTTTGTATATTGGAGGGAGTATTGAGGTAAGTAATTTGAGTTGTTAAATTGTTATGAATGTTTATTACAATTTTGTTTATTTTGTATATTGCATGGTGGGGTAAGTAATTTGAGTTTTTAATTAGTTATGAATGTTTATTACAATTGTGTAATTAAATTAAATCTTTAATTTAGTGTTTCTTCTTTTCTATTCATAGCAATCAAGCCTATCCTTTTTGATTTGTATATTGGAGAGAGTATTAAGATAAGTAATTTGAGGTTTGAATTGATTATGAATGAGTTTTATCAATTTTGTTCATAATGATTCTTCTAATTTGATGAATTTGTTAATTTGATTTTGTTTTGTATATTGCAGATGTTCATCAATATCAGCTTGTGAACTGTAACATGATTTTACTGATTTGCAATGAAATATTCTTCTTTCAGTTATGCGGATATTTCACAATTCTCAATTTTTTGTCCTATCCTTTCTTGTGTCTCTTTTTTCTTATTCACGGGATAAATTTTATACTTTTTAATGTTCGATTTTTTATTTTGCAGGATTTTTATTTTTTCTCTTACTTCTGATGTTCAATTTTTTGTTTTGTAGGATTTTTTTTGTTTTGTTTTTTATGCTCGATTTTTTGTTTTGTTACGTGGTTGCCTATGTGGCAATGTCACATAAGTATATTTAATTTTTTTTTTCCTATTATAATTATATACTATATATTTTTCCGTACATTTTAAATTTGATGCATCTTTTAAATTTTATACCAAAAATTGAATATTTGTTTTCCAAAATTAAATCCTAAAATTATTAATATATCTTTTCTTCTCTCTAGACTAATCCCGATTTTCGTTGATCACTTATTGAAAGAATCTTCAAGAAAATGTTATGGAGGCCAAAGAACCATAAAGAGAGAGATTTTAAAATATAACGTAAACATTCAGTAAGATAACATAAATAACTGTGATCATGGGATTAATTACTATTTTGATTTTGAAGTATTATAGAATAATGTGTTTTTGTCCACCATATATGCTGGGTGTGGGGATAAATTTGTCCTCAAATTGCAGTGGCCACCGACGAGAATTAAAAACCTTCACGCGATGAAGGTATACTCCATATAGTTGGATTCTTTCAAAGAAAAATTCACAATTTATAGCCTTTTTTTAAAATCCTGTGCATCATTAATAATTGCTTCCTTATTGATAATCCAAAATTTGGTACAAAAATTCAGAAAACTGTTATGGTCTTTGGCCTCCATAACATTTTCTTGAATATTCTGGCAATAAATGATGAACAAAAATCGGGGTTAGTCGAAAGAGAAGAAAAGATATATTAATAATTTCAGGATTTCATTTTGAGAAATATATATTCAATTTTTGGTATAAAATTTAAAATGTATGCAAAAAATATATAGTATATAATTATAAAAAAAATTAAATATACTTATGTGGCATAGCCACACTAACTACTAAGCGTAGGTTGTGAAGATGAAAATATAATAAAATCGGCCCATGAAACTATATCATTAAGTTGAAAAATAATGTATCAAGATTTTGGGTGATACACAATCACCATTTAAAACTCTTGATTGCAACAAATCCATCTAAAATATTGTCCAATATTAATGGGATGACAACCTAATTAATTACTCTAATTTGTAATTTTATTCAATTAGGATAGTAATTTATTTTTAATTTAGAATGGATATTAAGTCTTACATCCATCAAAATCATGATTCAATAATAGATAATCTTATCGGAAATATTTGTGTAAAAAAAAATTAAAATAAAATATTTTAGTAAAAGAAAAGGTGGGGGTGGGAAACCTAGAGAGAGAGGTTCTCTGCCTTCTCTCTAGTTTCTTCTTCCCCGAACCCAGCGTCTAGTTTACGCTTCCTTCCTTCCAAGGAATTTCTTGGTGAGAATGCTGCTAGGCTGCACAACCTCGTCTCGTCGGTTGCCGGTCTTGGGTCTTCACACAATTGGTTGCCTCCACAGGTCTTTTCTTTTGTTTTCGTTGTCTATTTTGGTGTTGTAGAATCGTGTCGCTCTGAAGCAACCCCTGCCATATCCATAGGCCCAAAGCTTTATTCAAGAACGCGTACATCTTACGCCAGCGCCGTCCCCGACCTCCGATTCCGTCGGATTTCGCTTGGGGGATCCGTATTGTTGTCTACCAGGTGGGTTCGTTGCACTAATTCCATCGGCATCTTTTTCCGGTGGAGCGGCCGCCGTCTGGGGATAGAAGCAGCAGCTTGCCGGCATCGGAATTACTAAGAGCTAAAGCAGGGGCTTGTAGGGAGCTCATTGCAGGATTGATGGAAGGAGGTTGTTGGTGTGTTGGTGTTTTCGGTGTCTAGGCCATGGGGGAAACTTCTTCTTCCTTGGCGTTATGAGTTTTACTGAGTCTAGTTTGTTATTTGATGCATATATTAGATTGCTTTATGTTGGGTGGATTGCACTTGTACATAGGTATTTTAGTTGTGTTAATTTTAGGTTGGGTGGCTTGCTAGTTTTTTTGTGTTTTGGTCTTTGTTGCATTTTGGTTGGAATCCTGGACTTCCAGGATGTTTGTGTATAGCGCATGGGTGAGCTACTTGTGCCATATCTTGGCTTGTGGATTTGTGTGGACTCCGGATACTCCAAAATTCATGTGTTTTCGGATTCGTTGTTGGCCGTACGAGCAGTGACGGGGAAGCAACTCTGTTGAATTCACACAAGCATCATCTTGCAGGATGTCTGGAAGGTGTTAAGTCTCACGTGTTCGCAAGCATCTTGTATTTGTCTAAGCTGAGTACTGTATTAGCGGACACTTTGGCTTCTTTTTATTTTACCCTGTCTTCACCATTTGTTTGGGTTGAGGATGAGGTTCCTCCAAAACTTCGCTGTACTACTTTCTTCATTATGAATGAAACAATGGGGTTTTCTAAAATATATATATATATATATTTTAGTATATTGAAAAAAACGTTTTCCAAGTATATATTTACTTCTTTACAAGATTTAATAGATATTATATATCCAGCAGAATACATATGTATATATTTCCATGTATATATTTCATTCTTTACAAGATTAATTACTAAGAGACGATATATTTGAGGGATATAAATTTATCTGCAAAATCTTTCTAGCAACGTATCTTTGCATGATCTCCATTCCATTCAACCTTTGGATTTCAACCTCTATATAATAAACCGAAAGCCTTTCTTTTTTTTCAACGAAAGTCTCTCAGTTTCTCTCCCTTCAAACAAACAAAAAATGTGATTTTCAGAGAGGTTTTTCGGAATCTGTAGTCATTTAAAATTTAGGTTATTTTGACACTACATTTTTTTCATGAACACATAGTTGTTATCTGCTTTCACTTAAATTTCGGCGTATTTCGAGAATTCCAGTACTAAACAAATGAATTTAATTTAAATTTATGTATTAAATATGAATTAGCTAAAACGTTATTTTTAAATATTTTTGCAAAAACCATATTATTCACTATTAAAATAAATGTTCAACTACAGCCAGGGGCGGATCCAGGAATTCGTAATAGGGTGGGCTGCGAAGCTAAAAAATTATACCAATAAATTAACACAAAATATAATATTTATAATGTTTACTGAAGTTGTGCCCGACGAGACTTCAGAGCTTAAAATTCATCAATAATTGAGTCTATATCTATATCGTTAACAAATTCTCTCTCAATATAGAGCATCATACAATCTCCAAGAAAGTCATCCCCCATCTTGCTACGCAATGTCGTCTTCACATGTTTCATTGCTGAAAATGTCCGTTCAGTTGTAGCAGTAGAAACAGGATCAACCTAGTTAACAACGTAATCCTTCAAAATTCCATTCTCACTCAGTAGTTGATACAACTCAACAAGTGTAGAAACTTGATAGTTTTCCATCACATCATGCTCATAATGTACCAACTCATACTCCAAAGAAATTATATCTTGATCTGTGAAATCCTCGGGATAGAATTTTTCGCATAAAGCTTGCAAATATCATCACTGTTGAAAGATTCAAAAGAATTTTTAGGATCTAAAGCCACGCTGAGAGAAAGTAATTCCACAGATGCATCATTAAATCGTGTATTCAACTCCATCAAGACGAAATCAATTGCTCCATTGAAAACATAAAAATGGTAATGATGCTCAACCTGTAGTATTCGAGAACGACCAATCTTATACGGACAACTCAGGTCGGGGACATCAATATCATTTACCTAGCAGAAGAGTTTGACTTCATCAAGAAATTTCTCCCAACCAGATTCTCTCAATTCTTGAAGGATGGTTTTAGTGTTGGAGACAAACCTGATAGAAGCTAAAATATCCAGTGTTTTTCTTTGAAGAACTTGACAAAGAGAATCTGTAAATCTCATAATTTTATGCATCAAGTGCAAAACGAACACAAATTCAAAGCTTGCCATATTTTTATAAACCCCCCGAACTTCGGCCTTAGATCTGCCATTTGGAGAATGCTCAATAAGAAACTCAAACACTTTGCAAGTTGGAGCATACATCTCTATCAAACTCTTCACAGAATTATAGTGGGAACTCCAACGAGTAGCTCCTGACTGCTGCAAGTTGCCAATTTGATTGGCACCACTTCCAGAAGCTAACTCCCCTGCAGCTAGTAAATTCTGAATTTCATGTTTTTGAGCAGCTTGCAACAGAGAACACGTTTAGGAGAAGAAGTGATAATATTAACAACATTATCCAAGTGAGAAAAGAATTACCAAACAGCACTTACATCCTTAGCTGCAGAAACTAATGCCAACTGTAGACGATGTGCAAAACAATAGACATAATAGGCATATGGACAATCTCTAAGAAATAATGCCTGAAGTCCATTCCAAGAACCACGCATATTACTAGCACCATCATATCTCTATCCTCTCATTTTCTTAACCTGAAGATCATGATGAAAAAGAACACTGCATATCTCATTTTTCAAGGTTAATGAAGTGGTGTTGCTAACACTTTTTATTGCAAAAAAGCGTTCAGTCAAAATGCCATGATCATTCACAAACCTCAAAATAATGGTCATCTGCTCTTGTTTTGATATATCTTGCGCTTCATCAACAAGAATGCAGAAACATTTATCTCCAACTTCTTCACGAATCATTCGACGAACTATGTTCACCATAATATTCAAAATCTCCTTTTGAATTTCTAGGGCAATATATTGAGCATTTTTTAGAGCATTCTCAAGCACAACTTCACCAACTCCAGTGTTCATATTTGCAAAAGCTTTCACCAATTCAATGAAATTCCCACGGTTCGACGAAGATAAAGATTCATCATGACCTCTAAAGGCACAACCTTGTAGTGCAAGATCGAACACACATAATTGAAGTCTTTAAGCGCAAATGATTTTTCTCTTTCTCAAGTTTTGTTTGAGCATGGATAACTTTGTCAATATGCCCAGATGGTCTCATCAAATCTTCCGCCCGCCTTAAACACAAAGAATGAGGTGATGAAGCTGTACAACCAACGTGAGAAAGAAATGCACATTTCTTTCCTTGGTTTATCCTTTTCCAATTGCCAAATCCTTCCTTGACTAATGCAGGTGAATTAGACATGCTGAAATCACTTGCGAAAAGAAAACAGTTGAAACAATAAGCTCTATCTTTAGAAGGCGAGTACTCCAGCCAATGGAACTTGTCAAACCATGTTTTCTGAAAACTGCAATTTTGAGTGGTGAACTTTGTAGATGGATACACTTCCATCTTTGGTTGATATGGTTCATCCCTTAGATATGCGCGCCTTATATCATCTCGTACATGCACAGGATATTCACAAAGTTGCTTTCTTTTTCCTGGATCTCGCTCAATACAAATGCCTGATTGTGAATTTGAATTAGATGTATTTTGCGTCATAAAAGTAGAAGAAGACTCATTAGTTTGATTTCGCACAATTGTAGATGCAGATTCTGAGGTGCCTTCACTATCTTGACGTTCACGTTTCTTAAAGAAAGATGATATAAGTATTTTTTTTCCTTTTTTGCTGATGGTTGGTGCTCCATTAAATATTCTGAAAAAACGCATAAACTTCCTATATTTAATATTTAATAAGATGGATAATACCAACAAAGTTATTAATTCAAGAGAAATTTAAAAATGTTTAATTTTTCAAAGTTAATCCTAAAACTGAGACTAGCACATTATTTCCAAAGTCCTCATCATCATTATTTTATATATTGAATAAATCACCTACTTATTAACTTATACATTTTCATCAAGAGAAAAAAAATAAACACTAAATGAATAAGATACATATTTAACATTCAACAAATAAAATAAATAATAACAAAAAAATTAATTACAAAAAATTAATACAAATATTAGATGTATAACGGTACAAAAGCATATCAAACCTTAAAAGTTTGAAATTTGGAAGGAAAATGAAGGAATAGGGTTACTGTCTTGTTGATCTGCGTCTGTCGCCTCACTTCAAATCTCGTCGGCCTCACTTAAGTCACTTCAATTTTTCTGTTCTCTGTTGTAGTCTGTTGAAGATGGAAAAGGTTTTTACCTTTTTAGAACAAGACAAAAAATAAGGGTTAAAAAAGGGGGGAGCGTGTTTATTTCCATCAATTGGGGGTGTAATTCCGCGTGGTTAGGGGTGTGCAAAATTCGGTGAAAACCGAATTAACCGACCGAACAAAACCAAATTTTCAAGTTCAGTTCGATTATTCGGTTTTCGGTTCGGTTTCGGTTACAAATTTTAGGAATTTCGGTTTTCGGTTCGGTTCGGTTCGGTTAATTTTCGGTCAAAAACCGAAAAAACCAAAAAACCGAAAATATATTATTAAATATATAAAATATTAATTATTATTACCCTAGGGACTAATGGTATGTATTTGATGAACAATTGAACTTGATTTTATGTTATCACTATGAAGTATGAACTTGATTTTATGTTATCACTATGAAGTATGAACTTGATGAACTTATTGATATTTGATAGATAGCATAAAGAACATATTTAGTGTGTGATTTTTCTCATGTTTTAGGTGTCAATTAATCTTAAGAGTTTGTTTTGATCATGGTGTATTATATTAGATTAGAAATTTTACTTTTTGGTCATCAGTTTTTTCAGATTAGATTGAGGCAAATGTTAAAAAAAATATACTTCGGTCGGTTCGGTTAAAAACCGAAACCGAACCGAAAATTTTGGTTCGGTTATCATGCTTATTCGGTCGGTTCGGTTATGAATTATAAAATTTCAATTTTACTTTTTCGGTTCGGTTTGGTGACCAAACCGACCGATGCTCACCCCTACGTGTGGTAGTTTTGCAATTTGGTGGGCTGCCCATTTATATTAAGCCCAAAGCTGTATTTAATTTAAATGAGTGGGGTGGGCTGACTAATGGATTTAAATGGGCTAAATGCTAATTTATACTGAAATATATATATAATAGGTATCTGGGCTGGACTTGCACTGGGCTTAAGCCCAGTGCAGTTAACCAATCAGTCCGCCCCTGACTACAGTCGTGCATCGTACGGGTTCGATTACTAATTTAAGAACAAGATAAAAATAAATACATAGATAAAGGATTAGTTGTAATATAAGGAAAAAAAAAGCAGTCAGAAAAATATTATTTCATGTGATAAAATATCAGCTCACATTTATAACGGAAAATATTAATTTGTATTTTGAAAAAAATACTAATAGTACTATTCAATTTACAAAACGTCTAAAATATGTGGGCCTCGTCCCCAAAGCCCACCAATCAGCACCCTCTCCTATAAATCCCCACCCCTGGTTCTAAAATCTTGTAATCTTTTTGGATCTGTTAAGAGAGATTTTATCCAGTTTATTTGGTTGTAAAATCAAAGAGAATTTTAACTAATAATGGGAACTGCAGCTTTTATTGATATTATTGTGGCAATTTTCTTGCCTCCTGTTGGTGTCTTCCTCAGGTTTGGTTGCAAGGTAAATCTTTTTCTCTCTTTATTTTTTATTTTTTCAATCTGAGTATATACTGTAAATTAATATTTTTACTCAAATTTTGCATATATAAATACACTTTTTTCCTGATTTTTTTTTATTTTTTTTTGTAAATTAATGTTTTTACTGCAGGCAGAATTCTGGATTTGTTTAATATTGACACCCTTCGGTTATCTCCCTGAATCCTCTTTGCAATTTATGCCATCACCAAGTAGTCATCCTGGTATGTATCATATCCTTATTTTAACACTTTTTTTTTTATTTGCAATAATAATCATCTTAATTAAGAGTAGGTCTACTGTACAAATTTATATAGATACAAATCAATCAATTTTAAAAATTAATTAATGGAGGTCCAAGATGACCCGGTCAAGTGGGTCAATGATGGGTTGGGTAAAGAGAAATTGAGTCTCAATTGGGATTTGTATGTATACAAATTTGTATCCTAGACTTTGTCCTTAATTAATTAGCCCTGTTTTTTTTTCGAATTAAATCACAAATTAGCATAAACTTAATGGAGAATGATTGAATTCTATGTGCATTTGTTTAGAAAACCATATATTATAACAAGGTTGAATATAACTTGAATTAGGATTATTTACAAAAATAAAATATATGTAGGATAACAAGAAGGTTGCATACATGATTTATGCAGAATTACCATAAATATTTATTGTTATTGAAAAAAAGTTTAAATCATGAAATAATTGTTGGTTTAAAATATGTGGTCATAAGATTTTAATGCCGTATATATAGGAATTTTGACTTTAACCATATCGACTCAAATGTAGAAGACTCTTGAACATGCTCTATATTAATTTATTTTCTTTCTTATTATTATTTTTACTGTTTTTGAAGGTAGATATGCAAAAGGGCAATAAAGTTGTTTCCTTTTTTTTGGCAAATTGCTGATTGATTCGGATTGGTGCTCATGGTGTTAGGTTGCCTAGCCCCTCTTTTTCTTTATTCCCTTGCAATCCTTGCAAGAATTTTATCATTTGATTTTATTATATTGTAATGTCACATTTATTTTCACTTAATTATTTTGTTATATTGTAATTTCACATTTATCTTGTGTCTGTTGACTCATTGTTACCATGCTTGGGTATATGTTTTTTTTTTTTGAGCGCGGTCGTTGGTATCCGAAATTTTACTGTATACTTTTCTATAGCTATGTTCAATGGTACATGATGATAGTTTTTATGAGTAAATTACGTAAAAGTTCAAGTATAAATAACCGAACTATATTTATTTTAGACACCCTTATGCAGTTATCCTAGTTACATGATGCAAATTAAACTTAGTTAATTAATTAGAAAAAGTCCAAATTGAGCTATTTTGCAAGTTAGTAAAGTATATTTTATTAAAATTCATAGCATAAATTCATTTAACAATGCTGCATTGTATCCCACCAAATTGTTTTGTATTTGTTACTAGAAGGAGGCATTTAATACCTTATAACTTGCAATTGCAGCTTGCAACTTATACCGACTTTTTTAAGTTTATATAAAGACTCCCATGTTGTTCATTTCATCATCGATTTTCATTGAATAATCGATTTCAATAATCGATTTTACATCGATCTCAAAAACAATGATGTGAATTGTTAAGACATTCAACTACAATATGCATACATGCCATTTTATAATTTTAGTTTTGCATTAGAGTTAAGTCCAAAAGTTAGGATCTTGAGAAATTGCCGATAGTTTTCGATTTGTAATGCAGTGGTCGGAAAGCTTTAAAGTCGTTGTATTTTAATGATGATTGTCATGATATCGTATTGCACTTGAGTACAAGGCAATATCGTCTTTTACGGAAAAAGAGTCTAACTCTTGCTCAACTTTACCGTGTCAATGTCTGCATAGTCATCTACGTCTACCCACACCAACTAAGATTTCTAATATATATATATATATATATATATATATATATATATATATATATAACCGCAACATTAAAATAAATTTTATCAATTTGAGCTTTATTTTTTTAAAAACGAATTAAGTTTAAGCTTGTTGAATTAAATACATGAAACAATATATGTCTAAAATTGATGGGGTGTGTTTAGAGGATTTTGGGGTGTGAGTAGTGGAACTCAAAAAAATATTATAGAAAAGTTATGAAAAAAAAAAATTCCAAATCTCTTTTTTAAGTTATCTAAAATACAACAAATTCTTATTTAATATGTTTGCTCATGTCGCAAACTAAAAAAGAAAAAAAATGGGAAACTTGCATCTCACGGTGAGACGAAGTATAACTTGGGCATTGCAGTTTTAACACTTTGAGAAGAGTAAGTGTTGACTTATGGTAGGGTGTACCCCGTCTCATGTATGAGAGCGTCTCATATGAATTTTTGTCAACAAAAAAAAATCCCAATTGTGCACATCAGATGCTCTTATAAATTAGGAGAGTTGTTGATATATATATATTAGAATTATAATTTATTAGTAGGTACAAAATGATTATATATATGTAGGTACATTAATTTGCATTTTTATATGCAATTTAAACTATATATGCAATCTAATTTATACATTATTTATACATGTAATTAAGTTTCCCCAAAAAATTGTCTTACTTAACATGAATTAAAATTTATCAATATAAAAAGTTACAAATCGAATTATTGATCAAAATAAATCATATTGCGTTTATTTTAGAGAAATATACCCTATCCTTTTTTTTTGCAAAAACACTATCATGTATAACGCGTGATTAACGTGGAATATGATGTTGATGTTAAACGTAGTGACAAAATTGGGTTTGTGGATGATATGTGTTTTTATCAACAACCTCCAAATTAGAGGTGTAGAGAATTGTTAAAATATTTCTTCTTTAATATGATATTTGTATTTGAATATGAAAATTTATGAGGCAAACGGGAGTATAATTTGATATTGACTCTTTAACATTTTGAAAAAAGGTGTCGATTTGTGTTTATTTGTACCTCATCTAATGTATAAGACTGTTTTGTATAAATTTTTATTATTTATATAATTTTTTATTTTTTATTTAATTGAAAGATATTTAAATTTGAAGAAGAGCATCGATGTAATTGTAAACAATGCCGTATCTGGAAACATTTCAATAGTATATTTATTTTATGATTTTTGCTAAATAATTAATACTACCTCCGATCCGAATTTTATGACACATTTATCAAACAGGTCCGCCCCCAATTCGTTTGCTAATTTCCTAAAAAAAAATAAAGCAACTAAATTACTTTAAACATTACCCTATAACATCTTAAATTACACATAATGTCATTATTTTTTTTTTTTTCTGTACACTAAAGTCAATTTTATTCCCTTTTATTTACAGCACATGTTATCACTTTATCATTTAACCCTCACCAAAAAATAATTTATGCTAATAAACAATTCTCACATTAAACTCCAAGCAAACAGTAAACGTGACATTAAATTCGGCACGGAGGTAGTAGTATATATTGCTAATTTAATGAATAATATATATATATATATATATATATATATATATATATATATATATATAGAAATCAGAAGCAAATAATAATAGTAGAAAATAAAAATTGAGAAAATTACAACTAACTACAAGATCCACAATGGATGGATGAAAATTCATCCATCCATCCACTCTCTCTCCTCCACATCATTAATTTATAAAAAATCAATTATTTAAACACACTCTCACAATTGTTTATCAATCATTCATTCATTCATACAATTTTTGTGAGTTTTTACATTCACCTCATATCAATTCACTTTTCTAAAAAAAATGTTTTCTCTCCATCCATTCTATTGGATGGATTTATTATCTATCTCCAATATAATGGGCGTAAATGATAGTTTTAAACATCAAACTTTCATCTATTCAAATGGTTAAACATTTCGTTGAATGGTTGGGTTAATGGATCTTTCTTGCTACTAAATAAAAATGCTTTTTCCAATTACGACAAATTACAAAATGGGCATTTAAAACACTTATTTGACCTTCATTAGAAACACCCCAAGCTCGGTCCGTCTCTCTCTCCTTCCTCACTCTTTCTCAGAAAAAAAGTACAACTCTCAAATCAGTTGTAAAAAATCGGTCAGCACTGTTCACGGTCATCAATTAAAATTCAAAATTCAAATTTGGGATTTCTCATATAAGGTATATGAGTCATTTTATGAAGATAGTTTCGATTTTCGCACCAGATACATTTTTTGGTTGGGTTTTAGAGATTAGGGTATCGACTTTGTGGTGTGGGGATCGTGGTCGCAATTTTCTGGTGGATTTTAGAGATTGTGGTCGCAATTTTTTTATTTTGGGTTTTGGGTCAGTGTCCAAATTTCTCACAATCCTAACAAATTGGTTCTTGTTCGATTGTAAGCTACTAGGTTTTTTGGGTTTCTTTCATAAAAGTTGTCCAAATGAACGCTCCCATCTTCATTAGCATGAAACATGGTGATCGATGCAAGCTATTATCAGTAGAAATAATTTCATCCTTCATCGATTTAAAAAATCAGGTTTGTGTTTGTTGGCCCCAATTTCTATTACAAGAATTTTCATTGTCTGCCTCTATTGGGGATTTTAGTAATATTGCTTTGTGTAGTGATAATGATCTTAAAAATTTGGTTTCAATTTGTCAATTTGTATCTTCAAAGATTATTGTAGTTCAGTTGTGTTCAAACGATCGATCGAGTAGTGATCACGTATTTAGCAATGACGGAGGGCGGGGGTCAAATGACATTAGTTTACGAAATAGCGAAGTAGTAGATTCTGATGTGGATAACAATGATAGAGTAGTTGGTGGATGTTTAGGAAGTGAATCACTTTTAGGAATAAGACAATCCTTTGATGTATGTCCATTTATTTCAAAGAGACCAAAATTATTCTATGAATGGACATATTTAATGGATGGTGGTGTTGGTTTAATTTTTTATTTTTTTTTAGGAGGTGGGACTGTTGATTTTAGAAAGATTGTAATTAAGTATTCTACCAAATTGGAATTTGACTTTAAATATAAGAGGAACGATGCCAAGTATGTAACTGTGATTTGTGGTGAGGATTCGTCGACTATCTGCAATTGGTTGATTAAGGCAAAGATTCAGCCTGTTACTAACTATTTTGTGATTTCAGAAGCAAAAATGTTTCATCAATGTGTTGGACAACTTGTAAATAAAAAAAAAATAGACATTTTGGCCCCAAGATTATGTGTGACTTGCTTGTTCAGAATGTGAAGAATAATCCTAATTGTTGGAATTTACAAGCACGTAATAAAGATAAAACATGAGCAGCAGAATAAACAAATTCACCAACAACGAATTGCAATTGCATATTTGAAATAACAGAATTCTTACAGTGCTTCGTAAGCAATCTCCTCAACTACGGTATCCACGTAATCCCTGTGCATAGATCCGCACAGATTTGTCAGCGTTGAATCCCCATATGAACTTGCTAGGAAAATTCTATACTAGAGATATGGAGTATAATTCTTGTGTGTTTAATGAATCCCTAAGGACTCATATATATATATATAGTGGAGGACCAACTTAAATCGTAAGCTATTTTTGTTAGGAAATAAAAGCCCTAATCCAACAAATCAAATCCCATAGATTTGATTTTCATATATATATTTTCCTACAATAATATTTCATAAATTATTTTGGGATTCCTATTTAATTATATCCAATTTAATTAAATAGTAATAATAATTAATTCCAAATATAATTATTATTAATTCATCATAAATTAAATATTAAATTCAATTTAATATTTAATCAACCAACTATAATGTGCAAAAGGAGAATTACTTGTTGTGTGACTCATAGACACTTATATATCGAGCAATTAGTCAAACGGACGGTCTTAATTGAACGCTAGGCAATAAATAAGACATTCTCATTATATAAAGCATGTTGCGAGGTATTTGCAACAACTTGTAACATACGTGGCTATTATGATAATATTCTTTTATTCGCTAATGCCCAATTAAATCTTGAACATGATGAAGTGTCTATTCAAATAATTTAATCATATTTTCTTATTACGCTAATTGATCACGTTTGTCACATTTGGACACAAAGTCCAAACGTTACGTGCATTGGCCAATGACTAACGATCCAATTAGTATGAGAAGACGAACATTCTCTTTAAATCCACACTGAGAAATGAATCATTTTCTTGGCTCAACTACCACGCACATGCGTTTGTGATGGACCCAATCTATGTCATATCTACCCATTAAAGGTGCAAGCGTCGGTCATGGTCAAAGCTCACCACTCCATACATGTCATGCGTATTGACCTCAAGTCAGAAGAATATCACATCGCTCCCACTAACCGAGCACCCGTAGATAATTAAGTGAAATAATATCAAACAACTTCACAGATGAGTATACCAATACCCTTTAAGATATTTGTGCATCCATCATGAGATACCTAGTATCTCGTAGCAAGTGAGAACTACTACACTCTCTAAGAGTATGATGCAGATCGCACACCAATCTCAAATACATCATCAATATCTCATTCTTGATGATCTTTGATCGGAGCTATTTGAGAACCATGCTTAAGTCATCTGAGGTCTCACATCCTCAATGACAACATAGGTTCATGGGAACATATAAGATAAAATGTAAACAATCAAACATAATATTCAAACAAGTGTATTTCCATATATTAATATTAAATGAATAATAATATTAAATCAAACTGAATATTATCGAGTATTATGTCCTTACAAAAGATTGTCTCTAGGACACTAACACTAACACTAACACTAATATCGGCGGGTGGACGCCATGAATCTTTTGAAAGATGGGTATGGTCTAGATGTACCATACTAGAAAGGTTATCGATCTGCCAAGAGGCTGCTAGGAGTGAGGTATTTAGGAAATTCGATGAATCATACGACGATCTTAGATGGTACTGTGAAGGAATTGTAAGTAAAAACCCGGGAAGTGTGGTTAGCTTTGAAATGAATGATGTCACAAATCATTTCGAATGTGTATTTGTAGCATACAAAGCGTGTATCGGTGGGTTCTTGAGTTGTCGCCCAATGTTGTTTGTAGATGGAACGTTCATGATGGGACGTGCGATGGGAACTATCCTAGTAGCTACCGCAAAAGATGAGAATAATGGTAGAGCATTTTTGCAACTTTCTATTTTTATTTTATGTTTTATTGTAGTGAAACATATTTTTTATGAAGAATATATTTTTTGCAATATGTTGGTTTCTATATAATCATTTTTTATGAGTAATTGGTTCAGAATCTGTTGATTTTTGCAATCTGGTAAATTCAAGTAGTTGGTTCTGAATTTGTTGGTTTTTGCAATCTGTTGGCATCGATGTTGGTTTTGCAATCGGTGGTTACAATTTATGGGATAGTGTGCTATAATTTATATGTTTTTATGAGTATTTTAACGAGTTTTTAACCTGTGCAATTGTTATATTTTATAGGGCTATTCCCAATTGCATTTGCAGTAGTGTCCGTTGAAAATATTTCAAACTGGGAATGGTTTCTCAAAAAAATTAGTTATCATGTGAAGCATGATAAACAGATTTTCTACATATATGATAGGAATTGTGGTCATTACAGCATTCAACAATGTGTTTGATCACCCCGTCCATTTTTTCTGTTTATACCACTTGGTTACTAATTTGAAAGGCCCGGTTCAAGAGTGGTTGGAGCAAGGGCGAGAAAAAAAAAATGGTTGAACATTTCAAGCAATGTATGTATGCTCCGAACGAGCGTATATTTCATGAAAAGATAGCCATCTTCAAGGAAGTGGGGGTAGGGTTGCAAAAAAATGGCTTGAGGACCTACCTGTAAAAAAATTGGCTATTGCATTCACCATCAGTATTATGAGATATGGAGAAATGATGTCAAATGCCACCGAGTCTTTCAACAAATGGATTGTAGAAGCTCGATCAATGCCAATCACACTTATGATGGATGTAATCTAGAAAAAGATAGGAAAATGGTTTGTTGATAGAAGAAAAAAGTCTGAACGTTGGGTTGGTGCTTTAGTACCAAAGAAGGAGCGAAGGTGGAATTTCCTATCCGATTTTGGGAGCAGATGGAACATTGCTTGAGTGATCAGGTGGGGAGTATGAAGTTTCATCGAACCCAAACACTGTGGTTGATCTGCGAAAAAAAGAGTGTTCCTGCTATCAGTGCAAGTCACTGGTTTTCCATGTGCCCACGTTGTTGCAGTCATACGCAAGACATCTAATTCGTGTTTCAACTATGTGGATGAGTGTTCCCTATCAAAATAATATTCCAAATGTTATGATGGTGACATTAATCCAATACATGACACTATGAGATACGATTTCTACTCTGTTGGTAAGCACAAGATTCTCCCTCCCAAATTGAACCGGAAACCTGGAAGTTCAAAAAAGAAAAGAAAAAGGAAACCATCATTTGGTGAGGGTAAAAAGAAGAGGAAGAAACTGATTTTTTTCGTAAGTGTTTTACGTGGGGGAACTATGATGGATTAACTTGTAGTATTGTAGTCGAGGGGGATGCACACATGTGATCACTTTTGGTGATTTTATATGTTTTCACTAAGTTTTTATCCTAATTTCATTTTAAATAACTTATACCTCCATGTCATTTTTTGCAGCACAAGAATATTGGAGTTATCTTCAACATTTTGTTGGGCTATAATGAAGATCATAAGCATAAGAAGGTAATAATATTAGTTTGGATTTTGTAGTTGTTTGAGAATAGTCAACCTGCTTGAAATTGTAAACAAGGGGCATGTGTTTAGTTTTATGGTGGTTGATTAGGTTTTTGGGCTTTTAGTAGTTGGTTTAGGAATAATCAACCTGCTTAAAATTGTAAACAAGGCTCACATGTTTTAATTTTACGGCGGTTGATTATGTTTTTTGTATGAAATGTCAAATGCAAGTGTATTGATTATGATTTTGTTACCAATGTTATCACGGTAAACATAAATCACCTCAATACAAACACAATGCCTCAATACAAAACACATATAGGCAAATAAAACATAAATTACAAATGGGAATCGCAAATGCAAAAACTTTGGAGAAATAACCACAAATCACAACGAGATTCATAGTAATTTCAAGCAAATGAGAATCGAAAATACCTGGGCAAATGAAATTTGGTAGAATTTTCTCCAATTTTCTTTCGGTTTTTTTAGAGAGAAAAAGGAGAAATTTCAAAAACAATTATTTTTAGACAATCTTCTATAATAATCCACTCTCCCATACCTTTGAAACCCTTTCTCCGCCTCGGTAATGTCAAATGTATTAAATTAATTTGATTACTGTTCATTGATTGAAATTCTGCAAGAAGTTGCAGTAGTTGTCTAATCTGTTGCTCAGACAAGGAAAAAAAGGGCATTTAAGTCTTTAATGGCCTGAGTGTGTAGTGGATTGTAATATGAAAAAACAATCATAGTAAATTGATATATTCTTAAGGACTTTCTACCTATAAGTTTAATTTTTTCGCATAAAAATTGAAAACAAATATTCAAATAGTTTCAATATCACTTTCCAAAAGAAATACAAATTCAACTTAAATTTTGGATTTTAAACGAATATAAATACAAAAATTAAAATAATTTATTAAATTGAATAGTGTAATGTTCATTTCGATTTGCTTACATTCATATCCTTAAGTCATTGTTTAGCAAATGGATGAAAGATGAGAAGTTTGAGGATAATATAGTGTACAATGTTGTAAAAGACATGCATGTATTATATATATTGCACAAGAGCAAGAGAAAATAATCAACGATTCAAACTCAACCAAGTTGGGTAGAAGTATTTTTTTTAAAACTGTTAGACTTAACTTTAAAACAAAAAATGCTTCTACCCCTTCACCCGCAAACAGACACTAAGGTTGTGTCTATTTTGGGATTTAAACGTGTGAAGCATGTCAATGTTTTAGCATCCAGAGATTTAGAATCCTTGATAAATGGTAAATGGATGTGTTTGTTTTGGGATTTGAGTAGGGTGAAATGTAACTTTATATCAAATCATTATTTAATAGTGATTGATGTTGTATTATTATATTAAATTGAGAAGAGTAATAAAGCGTATAAAGTATGATGTATTGAGAAGAGCAATAATAAGTATTTGTAGGTGTGGATTGAATGTGAGATTTGAAAATTAGACTTTAAATTTCATGCTCGTATGAGACGGGGAACGCAAAGTTCTAAGTCTATCTGTGTGAGTTCCAAAACAAACACAACGTAAGAGTTTTACAAAATAATTTTCATAATTACTTTTTTTTTAATTGTCAGAGGCAATTTTTTTTTAAAAAAAATTAATTTTAAAAGCTATTTTATAGTGATTGAAAATAAACCCTAGACAATTAGAAAATGTTGAGAAGAAATGTGATTTTATAGATTGACATATGTATGTCGTCACTCCTGACCCAGCGTCATCTCATCGCCTTTGTGCGTGTTGCCAAACCTAAATCGAGTTTTTTATTAAAATAAAAAACTTAAAACCAAAAAACCATAAATCGGTTTAATGGCCGGAGCCCCGCTAAAAATCTCGCCAAGGTAATGTTAGTGTTAGTGTTCTAGAGACAATCTATTGTAAGGAAAATGTTGAGAAGAAATGTGATTTTATAGATTGACATATGTGTGTCGCCACTCCTGACCCAGCGTCATCTCATGGCCTTTGTGCGTGTTGCCAAACCTAAATCGAATTTTTTATTAAAATAAAAAACTTAAAACCAAAAAACCATAAATCGGTTTAATGGCCGGAGCCCCGCTAAAAATCTCGCCAAGGTAATGTTAGTGTTAGTGTCCTAGAGACAATCTATCTCGCGTATAAAGTATGATGTATTGAGAAGAGCAATAATAAGTATTTGTAGGTGTGGATTGAATGTGAGATTTAAAAATTAGACTTTAAATTTCAAGCTCGTATGAGACGGGAAAAGCAAAGTTCTAAGTCCATCCGTGTGAGTCCCAAAACAAACACAGCGTAAGAGTTTTACAAAATAATTTTCATAATTACTTTTTTTTTTAATTGTCAGAGGTAATTTTTTTTTTAAAAAAATTAATTTTAAAAGCTATTTTATAGTGATTGAAAATAAACCCTAGACAATTAGAAAATGTTGAGAAGAAATGTGATTTTATAGATTGACATATGTGTGTCGCCACTCCTGACCCAGCGTTATCTCATCGCCTTTGTGCGTGTTGCCAAACCTAAATATTTATTAAAATAAAAAACTTAAAACCAAAAAACCATAAATCGGTTTAATGGTCGGAGCCCCGCTAAAAATCTCGCCAAGGTAATGTTAGTGTTAGTGTCCTAGAGACAATCTATTGTAAGGACATAATACTCGATAATATTCAGTTTGATTTAATATTATAGTTCATTTAATATTAATGTATGGCAATACACTTGTTTGAATATTATGTTTGATTGTTTGCATTTATTCATGCAAGTGTTCCCATGAGTCATTGTTGTCATTGAGGTTGTGAGATTTCAGATGACTTAAGCATGATTCTCAAATGGCCCCGATCAAGGATCATCAAGAATGGGATATTGATGATCTGATTGAGATTGATGTCGATCGCATCATACTCTTAGAGAGTGTAGTAAGATCTTGTAGGTCGAAGCGGGTTTTGTGAGGCGAAGTCTAGGGGGGGTGAATAGACTTCGAAAACTTTTGTGCGGTCGGATGTGAGGCGGTTTAGCGATCAGTGCGAGTGAATCGGTTTGGGTGATAACCAACTTACTAATCGCTTTGAAAGGCCAGTTAGTTCGGTAACTATCGGTTTAAGCGATGTGTCTTGAAAAGCTTAAGTTTTGCAAGTGAAAAACCGGTTTTATAAATCGATTCCAAAGTTAGTGTTTTAACGGTTGGTGAAGTGTCGAAGCTTGATCGGATCGAAGCTTGGTGCTAAGTGATCTCAACTTAGAATATGTATCGCTTTAAAGGTTGTGTGCAATTGTGTGAGACAGGTTAATTAAAAGCGGTAAAGACACACAAGATTTATAGTGGTTCGGACAAACCGATCCACGTCCACTCTTCCCTATCACAAGGGGCACCAACTTAACTAACTGAACTTAGTTTTATGTGTTAGTTCAACCAAGATGCACAAACAGATATTTAAGGAGTTCTCAACTCGGCGATCGAAATCGAGAACTAGAAACCTGATGCGAAATCTTGCTAAACAACTTAACCTAACTTGGGGTTTGGATAAGATTGTTTTGGTTCCAACTATGAAATCTTTTATAGTGTTTAAGGTAGCTATCAATTTAGATGAAAAGATTTCTATGCTAAGAACTTATGGGATGAACACTTAATAAAATAATCTTCTTGATCGTGTTCTTAGATGCGGAAATCGATAATTGCTTGAGCTTCTTGATTTTTCGGTGTTTCCGTGTCTTCACTCGAAGTGTGATCCCATATTTATAGACCTTGAAATCAAAGAGCCGTTGGAAGCGATTTGAATTTCAAGCTATATTAAATAGGTTTGCGAGGATTGATGTGGCGTCTTGAGAGCAGCATGGCGAAAAGCGTGAACTTGTATTTTATAGTCGTTAGAAAAAAGCGACATCAAATCCCTTAATTGTCGGCTCCGATCATCGTGTCTTGTTCTTATTGGTTAATGCAGCGACTTTTCGTTGTTGTTCTTCCAACTAAGGTTGACATTCTTCTTGTTCGGATCATAGGCGTATGATTAGGTGAAACATCGGGTTTTCACTGGTGGTGACTTTGATCGATCGAAGCGGGTCGGTCTACTGATGGAGTCTTACGGTCTTGGGTTGACTTAGCTTCAACTAGCGGGACTTCGGTGATGTAGGTCTTCCGGTGCGATCTTCGGAAGTTATCGATCTTCAAGTATTTTGAGTTTGAGCTTTATGACTTCATCCGAGATATCGACTAGATCAGATCGATTTGATCTTCTGTTCTTCTCTAGCATTCTGGCCTGTAAGATATCATTTGTTCTTTGGATCTTGGATCGACTTATACATATTGAGGTTCCCCTCAATATGTGACCTATCTATTACATCGGTTGTTCTATACATTAATTATCAAGCGGTATTCTATAAAGCGGTAATATAAACATCGATCGTTACGAATTCCGTTTGGTCCTATTACATGTGTTTTGGAACTTTTATCAAAACTATAAATTTCCCAACAATTTCCCTTTTTGATAAAACCAAAACACGAGAAACCAAACACAGTTGATAAATCTGAAAATAAAGAGCACATAATCGGAAGACAATGAAATTTTTGTCTTAGGATCGGAAAATAAACTTTTCTCATTAGATATATCGATTACATGTTACATCGAGAAAAGTTTGAATTTAAAAGCGATTGATCTGAGAAGTCTTACGATTCTTCACTCTTTAGGCTTGTGTCATCCGGCATCTCTCTTTTGATCTTGAGGTGCGTTGAAAATCGATATAGTTTCCATTTGACATCATTGTCTGCCGAGGATCGATTATATGCGTTTTGCTTTCGGGATGTCAAAGTAGAATCTCTGAAATGCGATCTGTCAAATGAGCCATCGCCTTCTTCGAGTAATCCAACGGATCATACTCTTGGCGAGATAATTTTACATTGATAAGTTTGGCCTCATTTTCCGGATACTTGAAAATCTGGATATTTATTTTCTAACCGGTTGAGGAATTCATCATCCGGAGATTCTTCTCGTGGAACAAGATTAAGGACAAAAGCATCCGAAGCCATTCACTTTCGATCTTGTTCCATTCCTCAAACCTCTTAGCATGTGCGGTGATTTTTGGAATGATCTCATCAACTCTTCTTTGGCGGTGAGGTTACGATCTGATTTTCCAGCCTTTCCTTTCTTCGCTCTCGATCTGAATTTTTTCTTCAGATTTTCTGCCTCTGTCAATTTTTCTGCCTCTGTCAATTTTTTTTTTCTTTCTTCTTTCTTTTTGGGCCTCTTGACCTTTGCTCTTTGGGCGATTTCTCGGCCGATTCCTTGCTCTACTTTGTATCATTGCCATTTGTCTTCTTGTGACTATTTTAATGCGAGTGGTAAAATCTGAGGTTGTGTGCGAGTGGTGGTATGAGTTGTGATGTCCCGGCACCCGCAGCTAGCCTACCTTTTGTGATGTCCCAAAGACATGCAGCAGCCTACCTTTCTTGCCTTTGACTTTTCCATCTTTTAGAGACTTCGTTAGCAAAGAGATCCAGATGGTCTAGTCTTTGTCCATAGGCTTATTTATCAATTAGGTCTTCGTTGTTACGATCATGTCGGTTGGTTTCTCCTCCATCCTTCCCCCTTTTTGGTTTGATCAAAAAAAATGTGAGTGGGAAGTTAGGGATCAAACCGATCGATATTGCCTGTTGAGATACATAATGAGATAAACACGGAACTTGAGCGGTTAGATGTTCAACCTTGAGAGATCATTTCGGTCTTGGACAGATTCCATGGCAATAGAGAGTGTAAAAATCGGTTTGTCAAGTTTCTCTTACATCGATTCGAGCTTTTCGGTGAGCATCGGAAAAAAACTTGTTGTTGATCCACGAATCGACTTGTCATCAGCGGATTTTATAAGTTCGGCGGAGACACGGTGGTCCGCAGTTTGGGAGAACCGATCTTTGATATTTGCAATCGGGAAATAGCCAATTCCATTTGATCTGTTATTTCTTTGAGGTCAATCTGCCTCGATCGGCTATCACTCCCTCAACTTCTTCTTTCGGGAGATCTTTGAGACAAGATCGATTTCTGAAATTGATCACGGATGATATGAGATGTTGGAATGTTTTTGCGTCCTTGATCGGTTTAGATTGTTTGTGCCTCCAATGTTGGTCATGAAGCTATGACACCAGTTCCACTATCATCAGACTCTGTATCCTTCATTTGTAGCATCTGCTTGGGGAGCTTCTTGAGCGATCTCCGTTCGCCTTGTTCATCAACCTTAGCTTCGCGTGGATCGAGCTTTGATAGATTCATGAGTTATCGGCTCTCTTTGGTGATCTACTTGCTTGATTTCCTCATATCGAAATCAAAATCTGCAAACTCATCGACCGCCCATTTGCTCAATAATCATTATAAAATCGGAAGCTTTTTTAACTGAGATCTCTACGGTGAGGATCTCCATAACTTGTTCTCTAATAGCGGGATGGGACGCCGATTCTGGATACATCTCATCAATTTCTCATTGATTTGCATTGACTATTTTCCTGTGATGGTCTTTGATGATCTAGACTCAGAATTGTCTCGGTCCATTCCGGTTGATGAGATGTGGAGGGTTCCGTGGTGCTTGAGTAGGTGGAATTGTTCGATAGCTCGACTGCAGAGGTTCTCACTGGAGTGAGGCATGCGCTGGATCCACAATGGTAAGGTTTCCGGTCGCGAATCGTTGCGATTTGTTTGCGAATCGATGTAGTTTCGAGTTCGGGACCGATGTAGTTTGTGTTCATGGTCGATGTAGTTTCGAGTTAAAAGGCAGTGGAAGATAGGAGAGACATGCTGAGCCATTACCTGAAGTGGTGAATCACTATCATTTGGAGGAGTAAAGGAGATCGTTTGCCCGTGCTTCTTCCTCGCCGAATGAACTGGAGAGCTCTCGACTTGAGAAGCTTTACTGTCGATTTTTCACGATTTTTGTGGTGCAAATATTTGATCTGGCACTCTTTCTTCATCGACTCATCTTCAAGCATCGAGTCATGGAGGCTTGCTTCGCCTTCTTGACCTCTTTTCACGGACCTTCACTAGTTTTCTTTTCTTCTTCGGGGGCTTACGGTGTAGGCGAAGTTGCTTCCTTCTTTTTTCCCTTCTTCGTCTTTGGGGAGTTTGGCGAATATCATCGTGCGGTGGCCCAAATATGGCTAAAGTGGTGGAGAGGAATGCCTTGTAGGGCTTGGACCATTATGTTCCCATCGACATTTGGCATTTTGTCTTGTAGGATAAGCTGCAACCTTGTTGAGATTCTTTGATCCTCTTCTTGAGATAGACACGCCTCCACTCATCAACTCCAAATTTATCATGTTCGCGAGTAGAATGGCTTTTAGGAACCCATGCCAATTGATGTTCTTGGCTTCATCAATTATTTGACCATGTTATGCTGTTTGGTGATGTAAGAGCATCAGAAATTTGAATGAAATACCCATAATTGTTTTTGACAAAATATCAAACAACAATCGATATTTCCTCTTGAGCATTGGCGACAAAGCCCGACGTATGATGTTTGTCGGCCTCTCCGATGAGCTTCGTTTACGATCGGCTCATCTTGATTCTCCTCAGAGGAGTAAAAAGTAGAGATTCATCCTTTTGGTAAATTTGAACAGGACGAGTTATATCCTCATTAAATCGGTCGATCTCTTCTCCGTTATTTGCCGAAAAGTAGTTCTTCTCCGGAGCATCGTATCCACCCTTAAATTCCTTACGAATTCGGGGGCTTCATCTTTGCATCCTTTGGATTGCGGTGAGCAAAGACAATATTTCTCAAGTCCTGCTTTTCTTGAATTTCCTCTATTTCCCTTGATTAGGATCCTTTGTAACCCCAAATTATGCGAACTTGTCCTCGACAATCCTTAATGTCGATTCGCATAGTTGCACATTATTTTACCCATACCGTGAGTGATCATCTGAGATAAGATAGATTCGGTTAAAATTGTGCATAAATACTAAGAATATCACATATGCGGGAACAAGAAACAATAAAACATAATCTGAGGATATCGGCGATTGGCAAAATCTTTAAGATCAATGGTTTTAAAGAATGATTCATCAAATAATCGAAATTACGGATTACATTTTTCGGTTGAGACTTAAGAAAAACACTTTGAATCGCAGAAGTAATCTGGAGAGTTTTCGGAAAAAAAAGCATAAGTTTGTGAAAACTCTGGTAGGGTTTTTTGATGAACCTTATAAAGATGAGGAGGGAAAAAGACAAGATTTGGAAGATCAACCGTTTAAAAAGATTAGGCGATCCAGATTAAGCGGTTTTGATCGAATGGTTGGAAAAGATGCGTCTGAAAACCTTTTGGATTTAAAAGCTCATTTTGTAGCAATTAATACATGTACCCTTACGTCGCATTAAATGATTTGCGGGGATCGTCACACATGTAATCGTCTGATAAAGCGGCAAATAAAAGCAGATAAAATCCGATAAATAAGCAAATAACAAGGAAAAAAAGGCGTGTCGATTGGTGATATAGTAATCATCAATACCACTGAAGTTGATTCCACTTGTTGATCTTAGTTTTCTGCCTAAACCTTATAATTTCCCAATTGTTCTTTTCAAGCGATCTGTTTCGTTTTTTGTCGATTTTTCCGATCCTCCTCGATCGGTTGAAGTTCCCCATTCAACCGATATTTCTATTTCTCATAGATCGATATATTTGATTTGTTGAGGTTTCAAGTTCAATTTGATCTTCCTTATCGATCGATTTAAGTATGTAATCGGATTTTGGTTGACCTAATCGATTCTTCTCGGATCAAGCCAATTCTTGGGATAAGTGTTACCGCCAAAACTTAGTCTAGAATAGTAGTCTCTATTCCTAAGTTGGCGCGATTTATTTATCTTTGTAATTATAAATGCGTATATCTTGATATGTCGTAAATTTATCAATCGGCGTGATTTCTACATCATTTGTCCTTGTGATGCAAATTTCTCTAAAAGGCTTTTTGAAATCAAATTTGCATTTGCACCCTTCTTGGCCTCTATAAATTGGACCAATGTTTTACACAACATAACCCATTCACCATACTTATCTTCTTTGTAAAATCATGCATTACGGTGAACCCTTATTTAGGTGAAACTTCCTTAGGCAAACACCTTTACCCCTTTTTCAATGATTTCACTTCTCAAATCAACCTTGTGTGTCCCTTATCCTTTGTTTTAAATCGTCATCAAAGATTTCACATACAATTGTTTGACTCCTCTACCACCACTGGGGAGTGTTGTTATGAATGGCGAGAAGACACTTCTCCTAACCAAGTATGCACCTTGTGTGTCTATCGTTATGGCGTAACCGGCATCAGCAGACTCGACCGATATAAAACATGAGTTTGATATACGGTCTTGATCGACAACAACGGTGATCTTCATTATATCAACTCAATTTTTTTCATCAACACATGTGCCCATAAGGTCTTTGAACCAATTTCTTGGCACATGTGCTCCATTTTAACAATTTGGAGAGTCCATTGACTTGGTCTAAGGGCTCGGCTTAGAAATCCTATCAGCGCTCTCTCGCTCCCTTTGGTTTTAACCCATTAGCGGCTTTAGGATTTCTTTAAAGCCTCTCTCACCCTTGTTAAGTGGGGGAAAATGAGAGCATCAGATTAAAAATCTCTCTCTCCCCTGCTCTTCTTGGGTTAGGATGAGGGTTTAGGGTTATAGGTTTAGGGTTTTCGGTTATGACTTATGTACTGACCTCCGGGTCCTTTGTACTTGTAACTTGTAATGTGTCGACCTTGGTCTTTATCAATGAAAAGTTCTATTATTCCATTGTTGTGTAAATTCTCTGCTTTCTTATGCGATTGTAGGCTTTAATCTGTGAATCTTGCTTGTTGAATATCAGCTAAATCGACTTACAAAGATTTAATCAGATATTCCTTTTAAATTGAGTGTTTCCTTTAATCTGATAAACCTTAAATCGATCGGTTCCTTTAATCGATAACTTCGTAAATCGATCGATTTCTCATCGGTTCCTTGATCGATCTTTAATCGATTGAGATACCAAACTCAATGATTCCTTTCAACTTTGGTTAGTCTCTTAACCATTTGGTTCTCAGAGAACAATCCATCAAGCATTTTAGGTGCTTTTTTCTCCAAGATCCGAAGCCCTAGCTCATTACACAATTCTACGAATCTAATCTCGGCTAGTGGCTTGGTTAGAATATCGACTTTTACGTAAATCGATTGTGAATCTTTTCCATTCGATATTCTTCTTTTCAACATGATCTCTTATAAAATGGTGTCGACATCCACATGCTTGCATCTTGTATGTAGAATAGGATTACGAGTGATTGCAATAAGACTATTCTTTGTCACGAGAATATAGGTACATTCTTAGCTACGATGTTATAATCCCTCATTTCGATTGACTAAGCGAGCGGTTTGGGACAACGACTTCATGACCGTATATATTCGCTTCATGTAGTAGATGTATGAATCGATGTCCGCTTCTTTGAAAACCACGAGATCGGTTTCTTCCTAAAAGCAGACATGTTCACGAGGTTGACTTCTGTCAATCTTGCAACCTCCATGTCGAAATCGAGAATACCCACTAAGCTCTAGATTATCATCGATGGGTAAAATAAACCAAGGTTTACTATCCCTTCGGATACTTAAGAATCCGCTTTACAACTTTCTAGGTGGCTTTGCATTGGATTTGCCTAAAATCGCGCACATACACCTCTTTGCGAAAGGTGATATCTCACAGTGCCTTTGCGATCGGTATAGTAGAGATCAATGAGAGCCCTATATTCTTTTCGATTTGTTTTTTCGACCATCCTCATCTGGATCCATCTTGAATCAAGTCATCATAGGAATTTAGGCTTCTTGCAATTTTGAACTCAAACTTAGCCAATAAATTCCTAGTGTACTTTGCTTGGCGAGATGAATATCCTTCTGCACTTTGCTTCACCGAGGAGACCAGTAATTCATCGTCCCATCATGGACATCTCGAACTTCCCTTGCATCGAACTTTGTGAATCTTTCACATAGACTCTTGTTAGGAGATCCAGAAGATGATGTAGATCACGAGAATCGAACCATGAGAATATCTTCTCCATCTTCTATTCTCGAATAAGGTTACGTCCTTTGTTTTAGTGAACCCACTTTGTCGATCAAGAAGCGAGAGAGTGTATCATACCAAGCTCGAGGAGCTTGTTTCGAACCATAAAGAGTTTTTCTTAAGCGGTACACTTGGTTGTTCTTTTTGAGCACGGAGGTTGTTCAACATAAACTTCCTCTGCTAGTACCCCGTTTAAAAATGCACTCTTTACGTCCATCGATACACGATGAACCCTCTATGGGAAGCATATGCGTAAAGCTTAACCCGAATGGCTTCTAGGCGGCGGCGGTGCAAAGGTCTCGTCATAATCAATTCCTTACGATTGTGAATACCCCTTAGCAACAAGTCTTGCTTTATTTCTGGTGATGATATTTTTCTCATCTCTCTTGTTCTTGAAAACCCACCGTGCCAATTCGTCTTGATGATTTTGGTGCATCTACCAATTCCCAAACTTGATTTTCTGCCGAATCGCATTTCGGCTTTTCTGCATGGCTTTAGAATCCGACTTGCGTCTTGTAGAAACTTCCTCTATTGTTGTTGGTTCCTTCATAGACAAATAATAGCAATACATGGCACTTTCACCAATCGATGTCTAGTTTTAACTTTATCGGATGGGTCTCGATGATCGATCGGTTGGATGGTGGTTATCCGGTCCTTCGCATTCGATTTCGTCGGTTTGGAGAACATCATCCATTTCGATAAAGGTTCATTACTAGCTTTTCGGGAGTGGTGCGAGAATTATGATCCACTTGATAAGAACATGTTTTAGGCGATGTTGGACTCATCGTGTGTCGATGTCTGTTAATTGGGAACCGGTGTTCCCCACGAACCGGATGGTTCGATTGATCTTTATCTCATTTATGTCGAACTTCTTCATCGGCAGGTTTTTTAGTACCTTAGGATCCGAATGATCCGGTGAATCGACTAGATCTGGAATGTATCTTTATTACGGTTTCGATTCTTTTTCCTTGATCATTAGTGATCCATTTTATGAGCATCAGTACTAGTTGATCGGTACATCTTGTTTCGAGGCGATTTCTCTTGTTCGGAAGATGCTTCATCAAAGACTACATGGGGTGTTTTTCTTCCACAAGTAGGGTTAAATGCATTGTAAACCCCGAAAGCCTTGCTAGATGAAGAATATCCTACGAATATACCCTCATCGACTTGGCCTCAAAAGTCTTCAAGCCCGACTCTTCCCATTGTTGTGTATGAAACACTTACACCAAAAAACATGGAAGTAAGAGACACGAGGTTTTCGTCCTTCCCAGTTCATAGGGTGTTTTGTAGTGAGCCTTAGTCGAAGACATCATTCGCAGTATGACATGCGGTGTTGATTGCTACGCCTTAAAGCGGCTTGGTATTGCATGTTAAAACTTACATCGCGGCGGCGAACTTCTTTGAGAGTTCTGTTCCTCCGATTCTCGCTACTCCATTTTGTTGTGTGGCGTCCTTTACCGGTGATGTTTCATCTTTGTATACCAAACTTAGAGCAAAAATCGATAATAAAAGAGTTGTAAGTTGTACCTTTTATCGTCGATTTTTTTACTACTGCTGACACCCTTCTCATTTTGTAATCTTATTAGCGGTTTCGGGTATCTTTGTTGTCGTCTCATTCTTCTTATGTAAGAATATAACCGGGTAAACTTGGAATAGTCATCCATGATTACCGAGTATATTCGCGTCCGTTGAGACAATTTGGTGTAATCGGGTCCAAATAGATCCATATGAAGGCATTTGCAGATACTCTATTTGGATCCGGTCGGGAATTCCTTGAATGAAGCTTTGACTGTTTTTTTCCCGACATCAAAGACATGTCGATCCTTTGAAAATACTTCATTAGGAAGTCCTTCCACTAGAGACATCCTTGCTATCTTATTAAGAGTTTTAAAGTTCGGGATGGCTCATTCTTTTGTGCGAGCCAATCGCTACTTTTGGAACTCTTGACAATCAGCATGCATTTCTTGGGCTTATTTCATTTCAATCAATTTGTGTAGATCATCCCTTTCCTTGAACCGAGTTAGCAAAATCTGTTGAGTGGCTCGATTCTTGATAGTGCATTGGTCGAGTCGAGAACTCAACTTTGAATCCGTTGTCATCGCAGAATTGTGAAACCGATAATAGGTTGTGCTTTGGACCTTCGACATCTGAGACTCAGGTTACTTGTACATCATCATTCTCTAAGGTTAGAATCCTTTAGTATAACCAAAGTTATCATCACCGAAGAGTACACGCGGGCCTTTCTGTTCTATGTAAGAGTTGAGGAGATGTTTGCTTCCAGTCATGTGCCTTGAGCATCCACTATCGATGTACCAGATAGTTGCTTGCACACCTCCTTTGTTGGCCAGACCCACGCGATCCTGCTGACCCAAATCAGGCTTTAGGTACCCCTTTTGGATTGGGTCTGAGGGGTTAGGATTAGTTTTGGGGATCCATACAAAGCGAGCACTTCTATTGTGATCGGTTAGATCGAAGGCCCTGATTTGTCTCCCATACCTATCAACATAATCATACGTCTCTTTATATCTTTACGATTAGTATGATTATTAGTGTGAACCTTGGGTGACTTAGAAGACTTGGGATTTATCTTTTTTGTTTGTCTTCTTTTCATCCAGTGTGGTTCTGGTGCAACAGCCCTAGATTTCTGATTATAGGGGTAGGTACGACTGCTACCATCAAAAGATTCATATCTTTTCGGCATAGGTGGTTTTTGCAGTTTACCTAAAGCATGCTTATTAGGCAGCTGACCTTGATTGGGTCTCAGATTGGACTTTCCTTTTTACTGGGTTGTCTTTTTCGATTTACGATCTGTTGATCGGGTTGAGGTCTCTTCGGAGAAAAATGGTTCTTCTTGTTGATTCTCGGTGATGCTTTACCGGTTAGGGTCCATTTCATTTCCCCTTACGGTTGGCACACTTTTTTACACCGCTCAATGGTCTTTTTCCCTTATTAGATACATGTTTGGCTTTTGGTGTATCTTTGTTGAAACTTCGTCGATTACACCTTTTTGAGATGAATCGGTCGGGGCTTTTGAGGATGTGGAAGGGTTCTCATACCCAAGTACCTTCTTGTTGTCGTTGTTGAAAATAGGTGTTCATGTCTTGAAGCGGTTTTAGATGATTTTGTAAAAACCTCTATTTTCTTACTGTGATTATCCTCGGATGATTTTAGACTTTCATGCTTTTCGGAATAGCTCATCGAATTTTGCTTGCGAGTTTTTGAAGTCATCGACTTCTTTGTTTGTTAATTGCCGGTGATCTTTGATCTGCTTCTCGATCGGAAGCTTTAACTTTGAATTTTAAATTCCTCGGTTGCATACGGCGGTTTAGTGATTTAAGTTGGAGGCTTTCTTGAGATCATTCTCTTTAGCAAAGTGATTATTTACGGTCCTCGACTTGTCATTTTCGGCTTCCACTATAGCATAAGTGTCTCTTGCATTTGGAGATCCTCAAGCAATTGCTCGAGTAAATTTGCAGGTCAATCTCCCCCGGCCGGGTGTGCTAATGATAAAGTGTGTAAAGCGAACAAAAGCAGTTTGGAGGTTCTGCCAGATTGGTCCTCCTTGGCCATCAGACAGATCTCATCATCATCTGAAGAGAATATCAGATCTTCATTTCCATAGAAGTCAACAGCACTGCTGATCAGACAGAAATCTTCTACAGAGGAGTATCCAGAGTCCTCAGAGGGCAGATACGAATCGTCAATTCCTGACGTGTCAGCAACCATGGCTTTTCTGTCCCTGTACCGTTGCTCTCTTTTGTTCCTCTTTTCTTCCCTTTCTCTTGGCGTCAGGTCTGGGCAGTCTGCGCTGTAGTGACCTGGCTTCTCACAATTGAAGCACACTCCTTGATCCACGGAACCTTTTCTTCCAGGTGAATCACTCCGTCTGTATGATCTATCAGGTGATTTTCCTTTCTGATAGTAGTCTGAGCTTCTTCTGTCTGATTGGTTATCTCTTCTCTCATCATTTAGATTATCTCTTTTCCTTTCATCTCTGTGATCTCTCCGATCATCAGATCTGGTTCTTTCTGGAGATCTGTTGTCTGATCTCCTATCTCTTCCTCGGTTATGTTTGATTTCTCTAGTTTCCTGGTAAGCAGAGCGATCTGTTCTGCCTGACTTATGATGTTTCCAATGGGCTCATTGGTCTTCAATCTGCTGCTGGTTGCCTTAAAAGCAACTGATTTGGAAGTTGAGGCTTCAGCGGGCACCTCATCTTCATCTTGTCTCTCTCAATTAAATCGAACTTCGTGAGCTTTAAGGCTCAAGAACAAGCTACTTGGCTTCATTTTTAAATGTCTTGGCAATCCTTGATTACCGTGACCTTCATGTCCCATTTCTTGGTGAGAGACCTTAAAATTTTGTAGTTGATATCTTTATCAGACATCTCTCTACCAAGTTATCGAAGCTTGTTTATTGACATAGTAATCCTTCCATCGAGTTCGTTGATGGTTTAAGTAGGGCGACATCTTCAATTTTTGAACTTTACCGGTTAAACTGCAGAACATTTGTCTTTTATCTGGTCATTTCCTCGCATATTTAAATTTAGAGTATCCCACATTGCTTTTCATGATTTGAGATACTTAATCTTTCCTTGGTGACCTTATCCATTGTTTTCATGATAATATGCCTTGCGATAGTATCTAGAGTATGCGATTTCTTTTCCTCTGCATCCATCAAAATTTTGGGCTTTTTAAATTACAAGACTTCGGGCAAAAGTCTGGATCTCCTCCAACTTCTGAGGGTTGTCGTAATATATGATGATGGGTCCTCTTTCGATGACTTCCATCATTACGCCACTAATCGAACCTAGATGGTTGGACATATATATGGCCCAATCTGCATACTCACCGATTGAGAACTTCTACAGATCATGATACATACGAGGTGTTATCCATCTTGAGTGTTTTTGGAAAATGAATGAGTTTTAAGAAGGTTTTTCAAGATGGGTTCGATCGACCACAAAGATTCTTCCTCAAGAATCGATGATACACAAAGTCGATTGGTGCAGTAGAACCAACCGCCTCGATACCACTTGTAGGTCCCGAAGCGGGTTTGTGAGGGCGTAAGTCTAGAGGAGAGGTGAATAAAACTTTTGTGCAGATCGGTGTGAGGCGATTAGCTTTGATCAGTCTTGAGTGAATCGGTTTGGGTCGATAACCAACTTACTAATCGCTGAAGGCGATTAGTTCGATAATATCAGTTTAAGCGATGTGTCGCGGAAGCTTAAGTTTTACCCGTGAAAAACCGGTTTTATAAATCGATTCCAAAGTTAGTGTTTTAACCGGTTGGTGAAGTGTCGAAGCTTGATCGGATCGAAGCTTGGTCTTTGGTGATCTCAACTTAGAATATGTATCTTGCTTTAAAGGTTGTGTGCAATTGTGTAGGCAGTTAATCAAAGCGGTAAAGACACACAAGATTTATAGTGGTTCGGACAAACCCGGTCCTACGTCCACTCTTCCCTATCACAAGGGCACCAACTTAACCAAATCGAACTTAGTTTTATGTGTTAGTTCAAACAAGACACAAACCAGGATATTTAAGGAGTTCTCACTCAACCGATTCGAAATCGAACTAGAAACCCTGATGCGAAATCTTCTTAAACAACTTAACCTAACTTGGGTTTGGATAAGATTGTTTTGGTTCCAACTATGAAATCTTTTCTAGTGTTTAAGGTAGCTGTCAATTTAGATGAAAATATTTCTATCTTAAGAACTTATGGGATGAACACTTAATAAAATAATCTTCTTGATCGTGTTCTTCGATGCGGAAATCGATAATTGCTTGAGCTTCTTGATTTTTCGGTGTTTTCCGTGTCTTCACTCGAAGTGTGATCCCATATTTATAGACCTTGAAATCAAAGAGCCGTTGGAGAAGCAATTTGAATTCGAGGCTATATTAAATAGTTTTGGGAGGATTGATGTGGCGTGCTTGAGAATGGCATGGCCGGCGTGAACTTGTATTTTATAGCCGTTAGAAAAAGCGACATCAAATCCTTAATTATCGGCTCCGATCATACGTGTCTTGTTCTTATTGGTTATGAGGCGACTTTTGATGTTGTTCTTCCAACTAAGGTTGACATTCTTCTTGTTCGGATCATAGGCGTATGATTAGGTGAAACATCGGTTTTCACTGGTGGTGACTTCGATCGGTCGAGGCGAATCGATCTACTCGATGGAGTCTTCGGTGCGGTTGACTTAGCTTCAACTAGCGGATTTCGACCGATGTAGGTCTTACCGTGCGATCTTTAGAAGTCATCCGATCTTCAAGTATTTTGAGTTTGAGCTTTATGACGAATTTGAGATATCGACTAGATCGGATCGATCGATCTTCTGTTCTTCTCTAGCATTCTGGCATGTCGGATATCAGCTATTCTTTGGATCTTGGATCGACTTATACATATTGAGGTTCCCCCCAATATGTGACCTATCTATTACATCGGTTGTTCTATACAGTAATTATCAACTGGTATTCTATAAACGGTAATATAAACATCAGTCAGTTAACAGGTCTGACTGGTCCTATTACATGTGTTTCTGGAACTTTTATCAAAACTATAAATTTCCCAACAGATCTCACTTACTACGAGATACTAGGTATCTCATGATGGATGCACAAATACCTTAGAGGGTATTGGTATACCCATCCGAGAAACCATTTGATGTAAGTCCACAATATGTGTCTACGGGTGTCTCTGTTAGTGGGAGCGATGCGATACTCCTTTGACTTGAGGTCAATACGCAATACATGTATGGAGTGATGAACTTTGACCATGACCGATGCTTGCACCCGTCTATGGGTAGCTATGGCTTGGATTGAGTTCATCACGAAGTGCATGTGCGTGGAAGTTGAGCCAAGAATATGATTCATTCCTCAATATGGATTTAGAGAGAATACTCATCTTCTCATCATAATTGGATCAAAGTCATCGGCCGATGCACGTCAACTTAGACTTTGTGGCTAAGTGTGACATACATGATCAATTAGTGATTAGAGATAATATGATTAAGTTATTTGAATAGACACTTCATCATGTTCAAGACTTAGTCGAGTATTCACGAATGAAATGAGGCAATCGTAATAGCCCATGTTTCAGTTATAAGTAGTTGCACATTTCCTCGCAACTTACCTCATATTGAGAATGTCTGATTTATTGTCTAGGGTTCAATTAAGACCGTTAGTTTGACTAATCCCTCGATATATGAGGGCCTATGGGTCACACAACAAGTAACAGTTGTTTACTAATTATAGTTGGTTGATTAAATATTATATTGGATATTAATATTTAATTTATGGAGAATATAATAATAATTATATTTAGAATTAATTATTATTACTATTTAATTAAATTAGATTAAATTAAATATAATTTCCAATAATAAAATATGGAATATTATTATTGTAGGATTTAATGTATATATGGAATCAAATCCGTAGAGATTTGATATACATGGAATTAAATCCGTAGAGATTTTATATGTGGGAAATAAATCTAAGAAATTTATTTTATTAGGATTTTTCCTAATAAAGGTTAGTTTAAGATTTAAGCTGGGCATCTCCTATATATATGAGCTCTTGAGAATTCATGAGTTCATATTTTCTTCATAAAATCTCTAAGTTAGAATTTTCCTAGCAAATTCATCTCGGGGATTCAACGCTGGCATATATGTGCAAGTTAGTAAACTAGTGTTACGTGGATACCATAGTTGAGGAATTCGTGTACGAATTGATGTAAGAATTCTGTTTACGTTTACTCGTATTTAATTATGCAATTAATTGTTCGTTGTTGGTGAACTATTTATTTTCGCTGCGCATGTATTACATGTTTACGTGTCTCTAAATTCCAACAGTGGTATCAGAGCTCCAGACTCTTGATTAATTGCATGAATTAATTGATTTATAAAAAAAATTTATAAATTGATGGTAAGGTCGTTTCCAGTTTGACCACACCCCCTTTATTTGTTGGCTCGTCTTCTTCGCTAGGCGGCGTATGATTTTTTGGGTAAATTCATCGCCCCTCCGCCTCCCTGCTGCGCGCATCCCGTCTCTGCGGGTGACCCGCGACGATGCTCGAGTAGGTGGTCTTGTGCTGCAACTCGAGTTGGTCGCTCGAGCCCACACCGCCACGTCGATAGATTGGATCCGCGGCTGCGCGCTCGCCTTCGTCGCAACTCACTGCGACGCTCCCCTGTTTCGTCTCGTCTTGGTCGCGGTCACTCATGCCTCGTGATGATGCACTCCGATTCAGCTCGATTCGTGGCGGAGCACCACCGTTCTGTGTCGTCTCAGGGCGGCGCTCCTCTGCTTCCTTCGATTCATGGTAGCTCTTCCCTATTTCGACTTGATTCAAGGCGGCACACCATCGAATCGATCGATCTCTCGCTTAGCTACCTCTGCTCTGACCCGATTCGAAGGGGCCATGGCTCCGCGCGCATCCCTATGTGTCACTCGCGGCGACGAGTCGCCCGAACGCGCCTAGCGGCGGCGGCGACTCGCGCGCGCTTGTTGTGCCAGTCGACTTTGAGTTGTTTTGTTTTTCTGGGTTCTTGCCTTCTGATTAATTGGATGTTGCATTCGATTGATATGTTTGGAACTATTGAAACTGTGATTAATTGAACTCTGATAGTTGGAGCAGTTTTACGAATTGTTTGGAATAATTCTGATGAAACTGTGATGAATTATTGGATGTTTGATTAATGTTGGTTGACCCGATTGGAAACGGTTTTAGAAACCGGGCAATGATGAGGGGAAGGACTGTGCCGAAATTAGATTGTTGGCCAGACCCTTCAGTGCAACTTTAGAAATGTCATATATGGTTTTCAACAATAAAATAATTAAAATCTGTTTTAAAATTAATAAGACGTTTAATTTTATAATCGAAATATTGGTTAGACCAATTGATAATTAATAATTAATTAGATTAATTATTAAAGTTTGATAATTTTAAAATTGAATTTAAAATTGGATTTTGAAATTCAGAAATTTTAAATGGTTATTAAATCTCACTTGGTTAACTTATTTTAAGTAATTTGTTAACGCTTTTATAGTCCGCGTTATAATTGTTTGGGTAGGCGGCGCCCAAATAATTGTCGGACTGTATTAATGTTTGGGTAGACGGCGCCCAATAATTGCTCAAATGTGATATAGATTAACATGTTTGATCTCGATTAAGCAATTAATACCCCACCTTTAAAACGTTCCTCACTAAAATATGGTTTTTCATTAAATTGAAACGATGTCTTCCATCGAAATTAAAAATGGCTGGGGATTTCGTTCAATGGGTATTTAAGACCAAAGTATTTTGCTCGGATCTACATTCAGCGGGACTTTTATAGGGACAGCGTAGTGTAGCCGACGATGATTGTAAACCGAACTTAACTTTGTTTCACCAGGAAAGCGGGGAAAGCGAAAGTTAAGGACATCCGATTAAACTGGGTTTAATCAACTAGGAATTGTAAATTTTTTGCAATTAGTTTGGAGACCTACTGGGTTATCTTTATTGTGATATTAACCAAAGCGGGGATCATGATAGTAGAAATATGGATCTAGTCCATTACAATTTATATTTTATATAAATTTCGTCTTTCTCCAATAAGTCGTTGAGTTTGTGAAAATAATGGAGACAAAATAAACACAAAAGAAAAGGCCATGTTTATTTTGATTTACGAATATTGATCATAGGAATTATATGTTTAATTCTCGTTTTATTTTATTTCTCTTGGTTAGTTGAAATGAAAACCGTTATTGAGATGTGTTTTGGAAACAAACAAATTGGCAGCCAAATTTTACATTTGGTACCTAAGCGTGTGTTTAGTCTTTGGGAAGAAAATATTGATGCGTGTTGGACGCAAATCCTGTTATTACCCAGAATTTGGTTTCTTGAAGCATTCGTTTGGCGTAGCACTTAACTTAAGCATCGAAGGATGCTTCCCAGACGCACCTTGATGTGTGATGTTCTTTCGACATACTACCCGAATTACTTAAAGGCAACATGAGAAAATGGGTCCTTTTCGAGATGCTCAAGCATCTGAAGGATCTCTTTGATTCTGAATCTCGATTCGAGATTTATGAAATGATGAGAGATCTGTTGGATCTTGGGTTAAATGAAAGAAGGGGAATGTTTCACCTCATGTGCTTAAGATGATAGGCCTAATTGAGAAACTTGATAATTTAGGCTTTGAGCTAAAAGACCAACGTTTTCATTTATGCTATCCTCCAGTCGCTCTCGAATTCATATCTTAGATTCATTATGAACTACAATATGAATAAGATGGATGCGACCATGCCTAAACTTCATAAAATGCTCAAAACTTTTGAGTTCACTATCACTAAGATAGTGTTCAATAGAAGGAGCGGGTGAAACGAGGATGTGTGCTCTCTATATAAGTAGAAAAGTGCATTGGAAGAAAAGATGTAAGGTTTTGGTTCTTTAAAAAAAGAAGACCTTTAGGTGCTTCAAGCACTAGAACATGTATGTTTGTTATTAAGATAAATATGTCCACTAATAGCGCTAACTGGTATTAGATACCGGATATGGCTCTCACATTTGCACTAATGTGAAAATGGCTCATGTGTCATAGGGCAGTTAGGGCGGGTGAAGTCGTCTTACACGTGGAAATGAAGCAAGAGTTGCTAATTGAACGTGTGGGGACTTATGTTTAGACTTACCATTTGGTTTTAGATTAGAACTTAATGATTGTCATCTAGTTCTTTCTATTACTCGCAACATGTATTTGTTGCATTATGGATATGATGTTCTTAACATACAAAATAAAATACTCAAACTTAGTAATCATGAAAACCTGACTTACTTATGGCATTGTAGAACTTGATCATGCAAACGAGAAAAGAATTACAAGGTTAAGAAAGTTAGACTACTTAACCCCATTCGACTGTGAGTCTTGTGGAGATTGTAAATCTTATCTCATGGGCAAGATAATCAACAGACCCTTTTCTAGGAAAGGGGTGCATGCCAAAGAAGTTCTAGAATTGATCTACAACGATGTTTGTGGACCATTGTCCATTCTAGCTAGGGGTCACTTCGGATACTTCATCACTTTTACTGATGATTTCTCAAGATACGGATACGTGTATGTTATGAAACATAAATCCGAATCTTCTGAGAATTCAAAGAATATAAAGCTGAAGTAGAAGAGCAACTTGGTAAGAGTATCAAGACTCTTCGATCAGATCGAGGAGGTGAATACCTTAGCCATGAATTCATTGATTACTTGAAGTTACATGGAATCCAATCACAATGGACTCCTCGCAGAACACCTCAGATGAAAGGTGTGTCCGAGAGGAGAAACCGAACCCTGTTAGACATTGTGAGGTCCATGTTGAGCTTCTCCTCTCTTCCGACATTCTTATGGGGATACGCGTTACAAACCTCAATTTACATTCTGAATAGGATTCCATCTAAATCGGTTGAGCATACACCATATGAACTATGGTGTGGCAAGAAGCCAACTTTTACACATATCAAACATAGGGTTGCCCCGTGATTGTGAAAAGGATGCTTACCGACAAGTTGGAATCCAAAGGTGAAAAGGGTTACTTTGTGGGATATCATAAGGAAACTAAAGGATATTACTTCTATCTACCTGAGAAATAATCAGTGATTGTTTCTAGGAAGTCTAAGTTCCTCGAAGAAGACTATGTCTTTAAGGAACAAGGTCGTAAGATGATAGAACTTGAAGAAATTAAAGAACCACAAATTAACAAAGAGACTGATATCTTGTCAAAGCAACATGACAAGGAATCAGTGGGAGCATTCAACAAGTTTCACGGTGGGAGTCTTTCACTAGGTGATCGTCTTTCAGTCAGTGGGAGCGTAATTGGAGTTGGCTTTCCTGTGCAAAAACCTTCAAGTGGGCTGAATGAGAACAACATAGTTCAAACTCCCGCCCAAGAGGCATATGAAAGTGTAGTTCTTGAGGACTCTCCAGACATTGATGAAATCGATGCACCACAAAATTTTCACGATCAGAATGTACAGCCTGCACAACCACAGCTCCGTAAGTCAATTAGGAATCGTAATCCGCCCATCAGATACAGTTACCTCATGGAGGAACTCGATAATGTGGATATACCGGATAAGGATGATCCTAATACTTACTGTGAAGCTATATTAGATATTGATTCAGGGAAGTGGCTATTGGAATTTAGAGGCACGTAAACACGTAATACATGCGCAGCGGAAATAAACAGTTTACCAACAACGAACACATAGTTGCATACAACGATTACAATAATCGTAACGAGTAAACTTACAGTAGCTGTAGAGCAAATTCCTCTACTATGGTATCCACGTAATCCCCTTCAACAGATCTGCAAGGATTTGCCAATGTTGAATCTCGAGTCAAATCAGCTAGGAAAATCCAACTCTTAATTTTATGGAAAAATTGTGAAGTGTAAAACTGTTTGTGAAATCCCAAGAGCTAATATATATAGGGAGGCCCAACTTAAAACCTAAGGTAGCCTGTTGGGAAATTAAAAATCCCTTTTTATTAATTAAATTAAACTTCTTTAATTTAATTCCCTAAATATAAATCTTTACGGATTTAAGTTCCATATATGACAAATCTCTACATTTTGTTTCCATATATATTAAATCCTACAATAATATTCCAAATATTATTATTGGGAATTCTTGTTTAATTAAATCTAATTTAATTAAATATTAATAATATTTAATTCCAAATTAATCTATACTTAATTACTTCTTCCTAAATTAAATATTAAATTCAATTTAATACTTAATCAACCAACTATAATCCGTCAAAGGAATTACTTGTTGTGTGACCCATAGGCCCTCATATATCGAGCTATTAGTTAAACTAACGGTCTTAATTGAACCCTAGACAATAAATCAGACATTCTCAATATATGAGGTACGTTACGAGAAACGTGCAACTACCTGTAACTGAAACATGGGCTATTACGATTTCCTCCTTTCATTTGTGAATACTCGATTAAGTCTTGAACATGATGAAGTGTCTATTCAAATAACTTAATCAATTTATCTCTAATCACTAATTGATCATGTATGTCACACTTAGCCACAAAGTCTAAGTTGATGTGCATAAAGATGAGTATTCTCTCTAAATCTACTTTGAGGAATGAGTCATTTTCTTGGATCAACTACCACGCATACGCACGCCGTGATGAACCCAATCCAAGCCATATCTACCCATGGAAGGGTGCAAGAAACGGTCATGGTCAAATTTCATCATCCCCACATGTAAATGCGTATTGACCTCAAGTCAAAGGAGTATCGCATCGCTCCCACTAACTGAGACACCCGTAGACACATATAGTGGAAATACATCAAACGGTTTCTCGGAGTGGGTATACCAATACCCTCTAAGGTATTTGCGCATCCATCATGAGATACTTAGTATCTCGTAGTAAGTGAGATCTTACTACACTCTCTAAGAGTATGATGCAGATCGCACACCAATCTCCATTGCATCATCAATATTCCATTCTTGATGATCCTTGATCGGGGCTATTTGAGAATCATGCTTAAGTCATCTGAGTTCTCACAACCTCAATGACAGCAATGACTCATGGGAACACTTGTACGAATAAATGCAAACAATCAAACATAATATTCAAATAAGTGTATTGTCATACATTAATATTAAATGAACTATAATATTAAATCAAACTGAATATCATCGAGTATTATGTCCTTATAATAGATTGTCTCTAGGACACTAACACTAATAGTGGCATGAAGCTATGAGATCCGAGATGGACTCGATGTACATCAATCAAGTCTGGGACTTGGTTGAGTTGCCTAAAGGGGTTAGACCCATATGTTGCGAGTGGGTCTTCAAGCGAAGACTGATGCAAATGGAAAAGTACAAACCTACGAAGCTAGGTTGGTGGCGAAGAGTTATAGTCAACGCGAAGGCATTGACTATGATAAGACCTCCTTACCAGTTGCAAAGATCAAGTCCATTCGAATTTTACTTGCGATAGCAGCACACTATGATTATGTGATTTGGCAGATGGATGTCAAAACAACTTTCCTCAATGGAAACATTGATAAGGAAGTGTTTATGACTCAACCGGAAGGTTTTACATCTAAGTCAAATTCTAATTTAGTATGCAAGCTAAAGATATCCATTTATGGATTGAAGCAAGCTTCTAGGAGTAGGAATATCCGATTTGATGAAGCTATCAAGTCCTTTTGACTTCATCATAATTTTGAAAGATCCTTGCGTTTATCGTAAATGCAGCGGGAAGAATATTGTTTTCATAATCATGTATGTCAATGACATATTGATTTTGAAAAATAATATCCCGTTAGTGCAGTCCGTTAAAGATTGATTGTCAAAGACCTTCATGATGAAGGATCTTGGTGAAGCCTGCTACATCTTAGGGATCAAGATCCACATGGATAGATCAAGAAGATGTTAGAGAACATCCGATTCACCTATGTAGACAAGGTGTTGAAGCGTTTTGTGATGGAGAACTCCAAGAGAGGATCTCTATCGGCAAACCATGGGATAAAGCTATCAAAGAAGGATTGTCCTTCTGTTGAAGCTGATATCAAGCATATGAAAGATGTCCCTTATGCATATGCAATTAGGTCAATCATGTCCGCCATGACTTGCACTAGGCCTAACCTGGCCTACGCTATCAACAACACAGGTAGATACCAATAGAATCTGGGTGAGTCTCACTGGATTGCTGTCAAGACCATTCTGAAGTATCTTAGATGAACTAAAGAATGTTTCCTTGTCTATGGTCGACAGTCAGAACTAGTAGTATTTGGTTATCTTTGAAACAAGTTTCAATCGATTGTGATTATTACAAATCACGGTTACGTTCGTTCACTCTCAATAATGAGGCGGTCGGTTGGAATAGTTCAAGCAAAAGGACAAATTCAACAACCGAAGTTGAGTACATTCTTTGTGTCGAGAAGACTTCGAGGAGGTCATTCAATTTTATAGTTCTTAAGAGAACTAGGGGTAGTTAGAGTGTCGGTTGTCTAATAAAGTTGTATTGAGACATATTTGATGCGATTCTTGCCAAGCAAAAGAACCGAGATCAACAAACAGAAACAAGCATGTACCTAGACTTATCATTTGATCCGAGAGACTATAAGGATATGAGAAATGGAATTAAAATGTATTCCCACATATTTAATTTGGAGGATCATTTCACCAAAACACTGAGTGTTCATGTACACACTAGACATTTGGTGGTCTAGGGGTTAGACATGTAGGTGATTGACTCTAGTCCAAGTGGGAGATTGTTAATGTTAGTATCCTAGAGAAAATCTATTATAAGGACATAATACTTCGATGATATTGGTTTGATTTAATATTATAGTTCATTTAATATTAATGTATGACAATACACTTGTTTGAATATTATGTTTGATTGTTTGCATTTATTCATGCAAGTGTTCCCATGAGTCATTGTTGTCATTGAGGTTGTGAGAACTCAGATGACTTAAGCATGATTCGCAAATGGCCTCGATCAAGGATCATAAAAAATGGGATATTAATGATGCAATTGAGATTGGTGTGCGATCAGCATCATACTCTTAGAGAGTGTAGTAAGATCTCACTTACTACGAGATACTAGGTATCTCATGATGGATGCACAAATACCTTAGAGGGTATTGACATACCCATCCGAGAAACCGTTTGATGTAAGTCCACAATATGTGTCTACGGGTGTCTAGGTTAGTGGGAGCGATGCGATACTCCTTTGACTTGAGGTCAATACGCACGACATGTGTGGAGTGATGAACTTTGACCATGACCGATCTTGCTCCCGTCTATGGGTAAATATGGCTTGGATTGGGTTCATCACAAAATGCATGTATGCGTGGTAGTTAGTCAAGAATAAGATTCATTCCTCAATGTGGATTTAGAGAATACTCATCTTCACATCATAATTGGATCAAAAATCATCGGCCGATGCACGCCAACTTAGACTTTGTGGCTAAGTGTGACGTACATGATCAATTAGTGATTAGAGATAATATGATTAAGTTATTTGAATAGACACTTCATCATGTTCAAGACTTAGTCGAGTATTCGCGAATGAAAGGAGGCAATCGTAATAGTCCATGTTTCTGTTACAGGTAGTTGCACATTTCCTCGCAATGTACCTCATATAATTGAGAATGTGTGATTTATTATCTAGGGTTCAATTAAGACCATTAGTTTGACCAATTGCTCGATATATGAGGGTCTATGGGTCACACAACAAGTAACGGTTGTTTACTAATTATAGTTGATTGATTAAATATTATATTGGATATTAATATTTAATTTATGGAGAATATAATAATTATTATATTTAGAATTAATTATTATAACTATTTAATTAAATAGAATTCTCAATAATAAAATATGGAATATTATTATTGTAGGAATTAATGTATATATGGAATCAAATCCGTAGAGTATGAAATCAAATCCGTAGAGATTTGATATACATGGAATTAAATCCGTAGAGATTTTATATGTGGGAAATAAATCTAAGAAATTTATTTTATTAGGATTTTTCCTAATAAAGGTTAGCTTAAGATTTAAGCTGAGTCTCTCTTATATATATATGAGCTCTTGGGAAATCATAATGTGAGTTCATATTTTCTTCATAAAATCTCTAAGTTAGAATTTTCCTAGCAAATTCATCTCGGGGATTCGACGCTGGCAGATCTGTGCAAGTTAGTAAACTATTGTTACGTGGATACCATAGTTGAGGAATCCGTGTACGAATTGTTGTAAGAATTCTATTTACGTTTACTCGTATTTAATTAGACAATTAATTGTTCATTGTTGGTGAACTGTTTATTTTCGTTAGGCACGTATTACGTGTTTACGTGTCTCTAAATTTCAACAGGTAAAATTCTCCTTGGGAAAAAACCCTTGGACGGAGGGAAAAAGAGACAACCCTCTATACAAAGAAAGCAAATCCCAAAAAGGCAAATTCTGCCTTAGGAAAAGAAACAAGACAACAACAACAACCCCAAAAAGGCAACAAACAGCCTTGGGAAAGACAAAACAACAGAGAAAATACAAAGCAACAAGCAACAAGCTAAGATCTAGTATAAGTGGAGCCTCTATCATTGTCAAGTCAAGTAGATCATGGAGCCAGTATGGTGCTTGGTCCCACCAAATAAAACCGTTACTGTTGTCATGTGAAGCCAACATATCCGTCGGGCTATTGCCTTCCCTGTAAATGTGAGTGGCGAACCAACGCATTTGCTTGAGGTGATGATGAATCCAATGCCATTATTCCATAAATCTCCAGGGAATCACCCGGTGCCAAAAGAGGAGGAGAATCTGCCTAAGAAGGCACCCGCGTTGTTTCTGAACAATCCACCACCTTTAATAGGACTCGGGGTCTCTTCATCACTCCCATCAGTGTTCAACTTCACCCAGCCACTCCGGGGTCTAATCCAAGTAACCTGCAAGACAGCTTTAGGGGGTTTTACAGATTTGGCAATATTAAAAGACTCCAAAGTAAGACCATCATCCAGGTTTAAGAGATGGTCGTGGTTAACATGATTTAATTCCCTCATGTGAGCCCAAAACTGGGTTCTAACATCATCCGCAGTGAAGTTCCTATCCTCAAAAACCATCAGATTGCGAGTATACCAGATTAGCCACACAAAAGTGACCGCAACAAATTTCCAGGCATTTTGAACCTGCACACTACTTTTAAACATCATAGCATACAGAATAAACCTATTAAAGTCAGTAAATTGAGTAATAGAGGTACCAAAAACAGCACAGATGAAAATAAGAATAGGTCTAGAAAAGATGCAAGAAAGAAACAAGTGATTCAGATCCTCCTCTTCACATTTGCAAAGCATACACCTATAAGGTCCCTCATAACCCCAAAACCTTAGGATGCTCCAAGTAATGAGTTTATTATTGATAGCTTTCCACAAAGTAGTAGATCTGCAAGGGGGAATAAAAGAGCATCAAATCCAACTCCCCCAACTCACCTTAGGGAAGTGTTCACTAATCAAGAAATAGGAGAGCTTAGAGGACAACTCCCCATAAAGGGATTTCTCCCAAATCCTTCTATCCAGAGAACCAGGCAAAAGAGTGTGAGAAACAATGTCTGCCACAATATTAGGATAAGCATCACAAAAATTATTCTCCAGCACCCAAACATTATCATTATAGCATTCAGTCAACCATCTAAACTGAAAGTATGTAATGTATGTTGTAACACTTCGAAAATTTCAAGTCAGTTAAATTTTTGAAAAATTTTCATAAGAGATTTTTTTACCAATACTTTGTAAAATTCATATCTATCTTTCAGTATTTACAAAAAGATATTGTTATCAATGTCCCATTATTTTCTCAAATTCTCCTCATATCTTTACAAAATTTATAAGGGATTCCAATTTCAATCTTTATCTCCAAAAAAATCCTTTCATGATCCAAAATTTAATTCCTCAAAAAAAAAAATTCAAAATAAAATAGGACGAACTCTACTCTTTTATTTAAACCCATAAATCTTTCTAATCTCCTTTCAAAAAAGATAAAATAAATCTTTCTAATCTGTTTCGAAAAATCTTTCTAATCTGTTTAGAAACAAACAATATCAACATTAGTGCTGGTTCTAGTTTTCTAATATGGCCGTCACTTTTCTTTTTATTGTTGAAAACTTATTATTTAATTATAAATTTTATAAAAAAATATATATCTTTAAAATTTTATCTCTATCTACAAGAATTAAATCTCAAGATTTTCATGAGATATTCAAATCCCTAATTCCATTAAGAAATATATTTTCTTCCCTATAACTAGAAGGGAGAAGAAGGAAAATGCCCTTTTTGAATAAGACACAAACAATTTTGCCCTCTTTTGATGAAAAAAACAATTTTGCCCTTTAAGGGTGTGTTATTACCTTATGACCCTTACTATCATTTTATTAATTTTGAAATGAACTTTGACTAACCTTGACCGACCCAGTACCCGACCCAGTATCCAACTCATTGTCCAACCCTGTGTCCAAACCAAAACCTAATTTTGACTATAGTAAATGTAAAAAAGTAAAAAAAAAAAATTGACATTCACTTCACATTATTGGTGTGTTCTTTCCCGGAGAACGAATTTTTCGTCGTCGCCGTGTTCGCCGTCTCCATTGCCATTCGCCTTTGCCGTTGTCGTGTTCGTCGTCGCCGTGTAGCATTCCGTGTCTTGGTCGTTTTTAGCTTTCCCCATCTTAGCCGTCTCCGTCGCCGTCATACTCTCATACTCTGTAGGGTTAGAGTATCGTGCGTTGTCTTAGCCTTTGCTATAAGTTACCGAAATATGACTCAATTTTTACTCAATTTTTGCAATTTTTGTTGGGCATTTCTATAGTTTGATAATTGTTACATAAATATTGTAGGGTAATAAATCAATACGAACATAGAGTAGATTTCATTTTTCAATTTATGAAATTTGGTATTGAAGATGAAGTTGGAATTTGTTGTTCTTATTTATTTGGATTTTGTTGTAATTTTTCGTATTTGATGCTTATTATAAGTTTGCTTTTATGATTGTATTGTTGCATGTTGACACTAAGCTATATTGTTCAATTAAATCTAGCTATATTAAGTTGTAGTTGTTTAGTGGATTTAGTTACATATTATTAGTTGGCCTTTTTTGCAAAATTTGTCAATATTCATTTAAGTTGTTCCATACTTTGTAATTTGCAGGATAGTGTGTAGATATGGCATGTATCTCTGAAGTCGAAGTGTTTGATGGCAAAATGTATGCACTGTCGGACCTTAACCTCTTAAAATTAGTTAGTAATCATATAAAGGGTGAAAACATAAAAAAGTTTGAACTGTCATGTTTTGGTCAGTTTTTGAAGTTGAGACATATGATATTTCAAGATCAACTATATCTCCATCTCCTTTTTAATCAAGATTCATCTACTTCAAGAAAAGAGGTTTTGTTTGATCTTTATAACCGAAAGGCATAATTCGGTCCTAGAGAGTTCGCTCTTGTTACTGGTTTAAAATTTGGGGGATACCAGGCTTACCCTCAACTTCTGAATTGTACAATAAATTATTCAAACAAGGGGAAAAAAGGCTTGAATTGACCGATATAAAGAATGCCTTTGTCAATTCTAATGGTGAGTCGGAAGATAGTTTGAAATTGGCTTTATTGTTGATAGTGTACGGATTGTTTGGTGCAAAACATAAGAAGAATGATAAAATTGACATGCAGTACTTCCATATTGTTGATGATCTTCAACAATTCAACCAATTTCCGTGGGGGAGAGTTGCTTTTGAATTGTTGGTAGATGACTTTCGTGTCAATGTTGTCAAATTGAAAACTCATTCCGATTCTTCTGTTGAAAGATGTAAAAACAAAAAAAGAAAAAGAGGTAGACCTATCAAGAAAGGAAGGCCACAACCCTTTTATGTAAATGACTTTGTATATGCTCTACAGTGTTGGGCATTTGAAGCATTCCCCTTAGTTGGGAGTTGTTGTGGTTCCCGTATCGAAATAGTAGATGACCACCAGTGTTATCCCAGAATGGTGTTTTGGGATTCTTTCGTTTTATCATATAGTTTCAAGAACTTGAAGGAGAAAGTTTTGAACGACCCCATAAAAGCTCAGACATTTGCTGATAATGTAAGTAAGCCTTTCTCCCTTATATTCAACAACACAATGAAATTTAATTGATTGTTACAACATATTAATTTGTGTAATAATTTTGAACAGAATATTGTATTTGGAAGATTGATACCCTTGGAGTGGGAGAAGAATTCTTTGGCATTTTTAAGTGTTGTTGAGTGGGAAGAGAAGATATGCCTTCATCCAAAGCCAAGCGAAAAGGAGCAAAAGCTGGAGACGTTAGTTGATGAACATGGTTTCGAAGAATTACCTAAAGAGGCTAATGAAGCTAATATTCATGGTTGCAGCACCAATCCAGAAGTAAAAAACTCATTTGTTCCCGGTTGCAGCACCAATCCAGAAGTAACAACCTCATTTGTTCCCGATTGCAGCACCAAATTAGCAGAGAAAGACTCGTTTATGGAGTTTGTGAAGCAACAATTTTGCAATCTAAATTCTTCATTAAAAAAAATAGAGGATACACAAAAAAAACATGAAATGATATTAACATCCTTGATGAAGATGAAGCAGTGTGGATGTCAAATATCATCCGACAGAGTGGGTGTTGAAGAGGTTTGAATTGAATTTACTATAACCATCCGTCTGTTAACATCTCGTTTTGTATAAGAAATTTAAATGATTACAAATTTTTTTTATGTTCCAGTGTCCTCCGTCTGGTTGTCGAGGTTTGTGAAAAAATGATAATACAACTGCTGAAACTGCTGAATGTGTTGAAAATTTGACAACAGGGGCAAGTCAAACTCTCATAATATATGAAGTAGTGAATACAATACTTATTATATTTTTAATTAATATTATTTTTTAATAGCAGGATAATAAATTATTTGAAGAACGTGGTTGCGGTGTTGAAGATATGAACTGTACGAAACAAAGAGAAGGTCCTCCTGAGGTATGTCATTTTTGTTGATACTATGGTGTCGTTACCTTAAAAATTATATAATCGGAGAAAAAAATATTCTTGCAACATAAATATTTTAGTTTTAGGTTGTAATCAATGAGGATGTTGTAAATATTGCCAAAGATCAACAATTAGAGAATGAAGAAGTGGAAAAAAATAGCATTCTAGGTGGTGGTTCGGTCGAAGTCCCAAAATGAACGAAACGAAGTTTAAAGCCGAGTCGTGCTGTACAATCACCATACACTGTTGTCAATCGAGAGAATGGAAAGAGTTTTAAAGTTTCTGTGAAAAAGTCGTTCACAAATGAAATTGAGCGTTATGGAGACCCATTTAGTCCATACTCGAAAGACATACTAGATCAATTTTACAAGTGGTTCCGTCAAAATTCTAATCCCAAAACCAAAACCGAAATGATTCTTCATCTTCCTTTGGAACAAGCCGATTATGTTGATGCTGCATTATTTTTACCTCTAAAAAATCCAAGAGGATGGCTTACTAGAGAGGTAATAAATTTTTTTTGCAACTGTTTATATTGTATATCATATTGTGTGCTTACTGTATTCATATTGTGTGCTTATACTGTATATTATTTTTAATCAGAATATTGATGTTCTTATGAATATGAGACTCTGGAAGGCCAAGAAATATCCTGATATATTTGAAGGTCGTTGGACTTGTGTTGGTGTACATTTCTGGGTAAGTTTTGAGTTATGAAGTTTTGTCAATTGCTTGCGTTCATATTTTTTGTTCTATGTGTAATGTTTGTTTGCAGAATATGTTGACAAGGATATATCCCGAGTGGCAAAAGGCTACTGACAAACAGATGGATTGGGATTGGAATGTGAAAAGAAAAACAATTATGAAATATGTGAATGGTAGTTTACCGATTGATGGACCATCTTTGCCATGGTCGAAAGCTAAGAGTGTTTATGGTGTTGCCCATATAAATGGGGATCATTGGATTTTTTACGAGATTCATCCAATAGAGAATCATGTGTCTGCTTATGATCCACTTCCTGGTTATGGTGGATGGCCAATTCAAAAGTTTGAGCAAATGCTGAAAATGCTACCTTCATTGTGCGCTCAGGAAGAAGATCCATTGGAGCGATTGTTGATCTTTGGTAATATTTGTGAGTGGGACGATTGATAGAGTAAATGTTGCCCCTCGTCAGTACAACACAACCGACTGTGGTGTTATGTGCATCAAGTACTTTGAGTACACGATAACCGGTCGTAATGTCACTGAAATTGATCCTACAAAAGGGTCAAGTTTTCGATTGGATATGTGTTGTGACATATATAAGCATTCAAGTGTGATGGAGAAACCCGTGTGAAGTTGAAGAGTATAGATGTTGAGTCCCAATTTTCATATTTTGACTCATTAGGGGTTGACATGTTTTTAAGATATCATTAATGCTTTGTAACGTCCAGCCAAAGAAATTACGTGTATGAAAGTAGTTTAGGGTTTTAAGTTCTTGAACAATATTTTATGTCGTGTTGGTAAACTAGTTGGCATAAAGTTGGCAAAAACATACTAATTCAATCTTAAGAACTCTTTTATTTATATGAAAATACTTATATTCGTAAATAGTCTTAATAAAATAATCTTTAGGTTGGCACTGAGTTGGCTGATAAATTGAAAACGGCTGGCATCCATTACTATAAACGATGATTAGTTACAAGACCCTTAACAATAAATAAATATTAGTTACTATACATAATTTTTTTTTGTTAAGCAAAATATAAGAACTATTTACTGAAATGAATTAAGGTTTTTAGTTGATACAAGTGTTAGTGTTTAGTTGATCAATTAAATAGAAGTTCGATTCGTCATACAGTTTACGCTGAAATTGAATGCATCAATTAATAAAAATTTATAGACAAACAAAATTAAACACATTAACACTCAAAATGAGCAAACCAACATTTATACTAAATATTAAAACATTTAAATACACAAAACAAAAAATAACATAATAACATTTATACTAAAATAGAAATGTTATAACAAAACATAATAAATACAAGAAAATATATATAAATACGCAAAATAAAGTAAATTGTCCATAATAACATAATAACATAAATAAAATAAGAAAAAAAAAACTTCAACCACCGCACCGCCAACCCCTTTTCAGCATCACCCTTCCTTGTATTTCTTCTCAGATTTATCGCCATCCTTGTTCAGCTTTTGTTTCGGTGCATCTGAAAAGAATAAATTTACTCAGACCGTTTACAGATTAGTGTTACGTATTTAAACAACAATATCTGACGGGTTCTAATCGAACTTATGAAAGCAGATACAATGTAATGTGAGATATACCAACCTTGTTCACCTTCCCCAAAAAAATCAGATGGACCAGGAGAATTTTGTCGCTTAGCCAGAGCTTCATCTAGCCAGTCATCAATGTACATTGCAAGTGCAAGGTGTTTTGCCTTGACTTTTGCTGTACTTTTGCTTCTCATACTGCCTGTTCCCCCTTGCGTGTTGGGCCAGATGATCTAATTCATAGTCATGTTTCTTCCTTCCTTTACAAAATGGGCATGTGAACTTTCTAGTCCTGCTTCTAATGTTGTACTTCCCCTCACCGAACTGCTGATATGTCTTCCTTTTGTAATCCCTTATGTCAGAATCACTTATTTCTGAATCTGAACCGCATGAGGCCATCTGAGCACACAAAATAACCTATATTTAAAAAATTTAACTTGTGATTCCGAAGATTAGACGTACTAACCGTATTAATGTTTTTGGAGAAGAAATCCCTTTTTTAAAAAGCACAGTAGAAGAAGAGTAGTGGTGGTGGAGGAAGAAGATTATGATCGACATAATATAGAGTCGGAATCCAAGAGTCGTGTCCTTTCAGACTTGACCGTCACAATAGCGAAATTCGAAGAGTTGTATTCTTCCAGTTTTTCTAACCGTATTAATGATGAATTTTGAACGTAGGCAATTAACCCTAATATTTTGAACGGATGCACTAAACGAATCGGTGCTATATTCAAAATTAATACATGGAAATACTGGATCGGCCCAAATTAATTAAAACCTGTTATTCAATTGGGTCATTTGGGCTTTGTTGTTTATTTAGTTTTTAACAGATTTATAAATATATTTCAGTATTGGGCCAACTGGACTTTGTTGTTATTTCAGTAATACAGATTATAAATAAAAATTGTTTACGTCTCCATGAATGATACTTTCTGTTTTAGTTGGAAATAAAATTTAAAAGAGTTGGCATCGAGTTGGCAACCAGTTGGCATCGAGTTGGCATTATCGATTTTTTAAAATATATATTTTAATATTATTTTTTATGTACATGTAGATAAATTACAATAGATAAACTAGATATATTTAAAATACCTTAATATTATTTGTTGTTTTGCTATATAAATAATTTAAAAAATACATTACACATATATTAAACTTAACATCTATCTTTACTTAACATAAATCACATTCTACATTATGTACTTTGTCGTTATAAACAAATTTCACCTATTACATTTATTACAATGTTTACATAATCGTCTTTCTTTTGAGAACGACATATTTGTACTTGTAAATGTAAGCCTTATGTGAGTTATTTTATAATATATTAGAAAAGTTGAAAATATTGTTTTTTTGCAACTGCTTATAAGTACAAAGGAGATGTTAGCATAAAACATGTGTTTCCAATAGTTTCTACTTTATATTGTATGAACAAATATGGCAACACATAATCAAGCCCATTATTTTTATAAAACTCCAGATAATGAAATTATTTGGACCGAGGAAGAAACAATAAGTCTAATTTCTTCACTTGTTGGGCAGAAAAAAACAAGGGTTATGACACTATAATTCCCTCAATCATTTCGAAGGTATGGACGTTGCTCGTTTGTACATAAATGATGTTTACAATAAGATTTTCGAGGTTGATGAAGTTGTTGATCGTGTTCGAGCTATTCATTTTCGATACATTCTTTTCGAACATATGATAAATACTCCTAAATTTTATTGGGATAAACAAGCTAACAAGCTTACTGCGTCTGAATTTCAATGGAATATATGGTTTACGGTGAGATATTGCTTATAGTCAACTGGATTATATTGTTTTATAATAACTTTGACATTGTTTAATAATTATATTATATAACTAACACTGATTCATTTTCTTTAGAATAATCATGCATCAAGAGCTTATTTTGAACAAGGAGAGCCCTTGTACGATGTTCTTAAATTTTTGTTTGAAGGTACAGTGGATGAGGATGAAGATTATCGGAAGGTTGTTCCGGCAGAAGATTGCATCGATTTTTATGACCCCTATATCTTTTCTGATGAAGTAAGAACTGCACTTGATTATTACCTTGAGAGTTTAAAAAAATGGGCAATGGTCTTATGCTGATCAGTACGAGGGTATCAAAGCAGCTCGTGATTACATAAATTATTCGCAAGGTAAAAGGTACTCCGTGAAAGAAATAGAATATTACGTATCGGACTTACAAAATTGTATAATGGTGTTTGAAATAATGATAAATTGGCCTGGAGTGGAATGGGTTAGAGAAAAGAACTATGTGGAGGCACCAGATGAGGTTTGGGATCAATGGAAGGAGGTAATAGTTTTGTTGTTTTTGTATTTTGTTTTAATTTATTGATTGAATTACTAAATATTTTTATTATTTTATTAATGTAGGAACTTCCAATGGCTCTCCACTACCGAAAATATACAAACATTGATTATTATGTGTTGAAGTATTTGTTTGTAGGGACATACTAATTGTCCAGCTTATGTTTTAATTATATTATATTTCACTATTTTGATGTTTAATATAGTTTGCCTGGAGTTAATTTTATGTCTTATTTTGATGTGTGTTGTATATGTGTTTACATCTATGTGTGTTGTAATGATGTGTTTTATTTGACATTGGATATCAATGCAGCATGTAGTACTTCATCTAATACCAAAAAGTTGGCCGAATTTTCAAAAGATTTTGTCATTGACACAACTTTTCAAATGTGTTCAACTTGTATCAATCTATATGCATAAATAAGCTACTTTTTCGTAGCTTTCCACAAGAATGAAAATCTAAAAAATTGAGTCTTTTGTCCTTGACAAGAAAGATATAACTTGTGTGTATATGATACTAAATAGTAAATATATACAATAAAGAAATATAATAGTAGAATATATAATATTACGCAATTACTACTATGTGTACTGTAATAAATAATTTAAATCTCAATAAATTTTTATCAATTAATATATGTACATACACACCTAACCAAAATCCATTACATTTAATGTTTTGATTAACATCTACAAAATCGAAATGTTTCACACAATTATTTTTAACTTGTAAAATTCATTTTAGTTCAACAAAATATGGCATATCCTAATGTAGATCAAGATTCATATTTTTATGATCTAGTATGGTCAAAAAGAATGTTGGGGAATAATTTGCACAGATCTATTAGGGGGTGAATATTTAAATACAAATTTAATTCTTATAATTATTACTAGTATGAATTAATCCTATATTAATTCAAATAATAATCCAACGACATATCATGCATATAATAATTCACGTAAAAACCTACGATGCTTTTAATTCTCACGAGTTTACGTGAGCGTACCTCTTGGGATGGCAGTGATTTAGACTAACCAAAAGAACTTCCCAAGTATTCCCTTAGCCCTCGTTCGACTATCTGGTGGAAGGATTCTTGTGAACGATTTAACAAAAGGAAAATAAATTATGTTGCACCACCTTTGTGGATTTACTAATTTTTTCAGCACATGGAATTGTACTTGGGAATGAAAGAATCATCCCCTATTTATAGAGCATGAGGTGGTCGAATTTTGTGCCCTAAAATAATGTGGGAAAATCTTTTCTTGATCTCAAAGAAAACTTGAATATATCTCCTATATTCTTTCTCCCATAATTATAATATTTCACAAAATCCCACCTTCTCTATTTGCTATGGATTTTTCGAAAAATAGGATGATCAAGATTCCAAGATTTGGATCTTCTTGAATTTATGAGATATTCTTGTATTTCAAGAAATACATATCTTCCATAATATCTTTTCAAGGAAATCAAGAAAATCTTTCTTGCTCACTATTTTCAAATATTTCGAAAATCTTAATATAGATGACCAAGTGGGAGATTTCTTGAATTTAATGAGATAATCTTGTATTCCAAGAATACATATCTTCATTCCATAACAAAATTCAAAGAAAATCTTTCTCCCAACTTATCTATAAATTTCAAAATTAATAGGAAAAATAAGCAACAATATTTATTTTATTTTAATCACCTTTTTCAGTTATTGGACTATATGTTGGGCTACTTAGGGGGCCTTTAGGAGAATTAAGATTGGACCTTCTAATGGACCTTGAATGTCTAATATTGAGCCACAATATTATTCAAGCCCATAAATATTAATTAATCCCGCTACATAATTAATATTGCACTATCCATCTTAACCCATATTACAGTCAATATGGCTCTCGGTTATTATTTCTCGTGTTTAAGATTATCTAGCCCATTAATTAATTCAAGCCACTGAAATAGCTTTCCATTAATTAATATCTTTTATCCTTGGTCAAGGAACAGTTCAACATTATTATCCATACCGGAAACTAATTTTACTTGCAAGATTTGGTATGATAAAGCTTATGAACCTCCCAAGGGGGCAAATCGAACAAGCGTACTTGCACAAGAAAATTCTTCGTATTAAATCTTAGCAATCACATGTGACTAATAATATTGCCCAAGATAAAAAGTATTGAATCTCGCTGATTCGCTACCATGATAAGTCAAAGCAATAGTTACCAATCCCACGTGATCCTATTTAAGGGACGAAGATTAAGAAATAACGAACCACTGAGGTCTAATTCTTCCTTGTTCAGTTCTGAAGAATTTATCCTCCTGTAGGTCCTATTCAGTGCATCAGTCATGCACTAGTGTAATCTCTTGGTCAAGACAAGTCAATCTGAGCCTTACACTTCAACCTTTCACGATGGGTTGTTCATTTCCATCTAGGTCGTGAATGGCGTACTATTAGTTACAAGGGACTGTTAATTTAATCTTCTGTGATCTGGTATTACTAAATTAACTACAATGTAATACGTACGACTTATTGAACAATTATGCAGTAAATATATGTAACATTCGATAATATTTAAAGCATCAGTGATAAACAATTTATTTCAGTAAATAAGTCTGAAAATTCAGTTTCGATTATACAAAGTAAAAAGCATACTTTCTAGTATAATCCCAACAAAGAAATCACTGAGGCTCTTGTAAGTGGTTTTGTTTGCCTAAAAAAAGGGAATGTGGCAATGGAAGTCGGATCTTCACAGTGAAGGCATCATTCTATGTCACGATTATATGAGAGATGTGTTCCAAAAAAATTACGAGTTACGTGAAATAGGTTCTCGTATTAGCTCTCTTCGAGAACGGTTTATGGCGTTTGAGTACGTTACCAATTTTCCTGGAGTAGAGTCCGATGAAGAATTCGTTTATGCAAATTTGGAACAGTGGCATGTGTTTATTGAGGTAACAACATTTTTTTTATTTTCGCTAATATGATAGTATAAAATATAATCAATTACACTTTATTTGTTTTAGTAATACAGACAACATTATGCTGTATCAAACACATGTTTTTTTGTTTATCTTTTTATTATTATGTATATTATTATTGTACATTATGAAATTCCCTTACACAGTCCACGATTTAGGTAGCTCCGATGGCAGGAGCTTATTATTGGACTGGAAGTGATCCCTTGCATGATTAACTAAAGTATTTATTTAGTGATACTACTGATGATGGTGATGAGAAGTATGACATTGAGGGCACACATCCAAGGGAAAAAAAAAATAACTGATTAAGCAGGTGATATTTTAAAATGTTGAATATTATGATTCAATTTATAATGTATGGGCAACTTAAGGTTTTTACCTGTTACTTTATGTAATATGACTTTTCCAATCACCATATTATATATTATGTTGTATTTTTTATGTCATTGGTAGTAGTATGTTATTATGTTGTAACTTGTACTAATAATATTTATTTACTCTTGGGATGATATAAGATGTGGGCCCTATTATTAGTCATTCAGGTTTCTACATCAAATATGTATACTCATGCAATTTATTCATTACCACTAACTAATTTAATAGGCAATTTATTCACATACTTATTTGTACTTGAAGTTTTAATATAAATTATTTCAAAATTAGATTAATGTGGATATATCATATATGTGGTTTTTTTTAACACATATCCAAAATAATAGATAAAAAAAATAGATAAAAAAAACACACGATTACTCACAAATTGGGGACACAATTTTTCATTCGATTAAAAACATAGAAGTGTCCATAATAGCAATCGAAAAAAGTACAAAAACACATAGTAAAATTATAAAGAGAACATACATACTGATTCAAATCCAGAACTCCTCCTCAACTTTGATTGATTTGTCATGTCTTTCCACTTGAAGGTGCAAGCGCGTTTTGTCCTTGAAATCCCAGGAGAAGTGAAGGATGTCGCCTTGTCCTATCATCAAGTTATCAACCACCTTATTCCATCCGTGGCTGAATCGACCTAAGCCACTGCCAGGCTTGATTTCGTGATACTCATATAAACAAGTTCCACATATTTCACCCGAGTAGCTATTTTCAATCGAGAATTGTTTTTTCCATTTTCCAAACCACTTTAATGCAACCGATGGCAGGTTCTATATTCATTAAAAAAAATGGAATTAACACATAACAAAAAACACTATATACTAATTTTAAAAAATAAAAAATGAACTCTAAATATAAAATACCAAACGATGATGGAACTCCGTTGTTCTGCAAATAACATTTAACGACCTTTGACGTCATATGTGAAATCGGTTTGTTGGCAATTGTTCCTAATTGCAGATCTAGTAATAGGTATTATTATTAATGTAAAATCTAAACTAAATCGAAGAAGATGATAATAAAGTAGAGGAAATTAAAATGAGAGGTATTACTTATTAGATGTTGTTGGAAAATGTGAAAAAGTAGAAGTTATAATTTTGAAGTGTGAAAATGTAAAACTGAAAAAAAAAAATAAGAAAGTGAAGGAAATAAAATGTAATTAAGGACACATGTCATCGGTAAAATGTAGTGATGACTGTTGAGTATTAAGAAATTTTTTTTTAAGGAAATTGGAAAACAGATAGGTAAAAATTAAAATGAATGACACATATCACGGTTAGTTTACAAATTAAGGACACATGTGAGTGGTAGTGTTACCAAATGTTGAAACTTGTCATACACATTTTTTAATTCCGATTTTCATATTTATAAAAATTAATTTTTTTTAATAATTGCAAATGGCCTTGGAAGTTGGACAATGTCTTTAATTTCATATTTATTTTTTCAATGTTGATAAATTTTTTATTTACATATATAAAGTTGAATAAAAATTAATGTGTGTTAATAATTGTCTTTATTTTAATATTTATTTATCCAATGTTAATAATAATGTGTTTTATTTCCATTTTTTTTCCAATGTTGTTTAAATATTGCAAAATGCATTCAAAATCTTATTAATTAACATTTTGAGCAAATTACATTTAAACAGATCTACACAATTATACAATTCCTTACGAAAAAATCTAAAAATCATAATACACAATGGTCCCAAACATTTAATTTAGATGAGCCTTCAGCCTTGACGAAAATACATTTAATTTTAAGTCAAACTTACATAATTAAAGATGCAAAAAAATAACAAACATGAAACAAATTACATTCAAATAAGCATGCTAATTGATCTTACTGTGAGCACACACAAATTACATACTACTTATAGCAAAATGCAAATGCCAAGAAAAAAATCCAGGAAGTAATTAGAGTACACTTCATCCTATAATTTTGTTTGACTAACTTCATTCTAGCATCTTCAAACTCAAGCTTATCCTTCATCATCGTTGATATTACATATTTTGCTCTTGGAGTAATTGGAGTATCTAGCCATACAAAATAGGTACATCCACCCCCACCTCGCTAAATTTGGAGACACAAACAAAATCTAAATTATCTTAAACATATGTATACGAAAAAAACAGAATGTACAAAAAAAATTAATTCAAAACAAACCTTCCAGTTTTTGCAGCCATAAAAGCGACGACCTGGATTATCTGGGGTCCAAGATATTCGTACACACGATTGGCTTCCACAAAAACATTGTATATACTCAGATCCCGTATTAGCGTAGGATCCAGATGTAGACATCTCGGAAATTTTAATCTGAGTCGTGGTGGTGCCGTTTTGTAATTTAGTTTTCCCCCTTTCTGCTTTTATAGCAACTTAGGGTTCACTCTTTAATATTTAAAGTGCCATTGTAATTGGGTCGGTTTAGGGTTCAAACATAAGAAAACCCGACCCGAAAATGACACAGTTAGGTTAAGAAAAAAGACAAAACAAATATATAAACCCACATCATATAAGTTAAAATATTACATCATATAGATAAAAGTAGATTGAAATGATCATACGAGGAGTCATATAGTCGCACAAAATGACAACACATTAAGTAAAACAGTAAAATTATTAGAAATTAACATATTTCCGATCTAAAGATGAACGTGGGGTTTTATGAAATCTGGTATTTCTGAAATCGTGACCTGAATATCATCATCTTTTTGAGCAATATCGTTCTTCACTTTCAGAATATCCTGCGCAATCAATGTCTTCTCCACCATGATTTTGTTGCCGTCCAACAGTCCTTCGCTCAAACCTTCCAATTGACGTTCCAGATCGGTCTTCTCTTGAAGCACTGACTTCAGTATGCACCTTGTATAGCCAATAAGCCTCAGATATTTCTGCAAATTCATAAATTTAACTAAATAAATAGATCTTTTGTAATACACAAACAATATTTATCTTTAATAATAAACAAAAAAATACCTTAAAACATGGATCCATATCCGGATTGTTGAAATCGTATTCTTCTTTCATCAATTTTCTCACTTTCACACGGTTGAATTTCACCGTCACCTATTAAAAAAATGATAAGTAATTAATTATTTAATACAAAATAAACGAAGAACAAATTGAAGAGAAAGAAGATACAAAAAGTAGATAGAAGAACCATATTTTTGTTCAAATGGAAATGACAACAACACGTGTCCAATTGGTGTTTATATAGAATGTTTTCATATTTAATTAAAAGAGATGATGAGACAGGTGACACACAATTTGTATTATAATAACTGTATATTTACATTACATTGTGTAATATCCAATAATTTTGATGTATCATTTTATAAGGAATAATTCAACTAGTTACATTAGTGATTCAGATTACAATAGTCAACTAATACGATCAATTGTGTTTATGAGATACCATCTTCCATTAGTGATACCGATTATAATTGTCAACTAATACGTTCGATTGTGTTTACGAGATACCATCTTCCATTAGTGATACCGAATACAATAGTCAACTACTATGTTCGATTGTGTTTGTGAGATACCATCTTCCATTAGTAATACCGATTACAATAGTCAACTAATACGTTCGATTGTGTTTACGAGATACGACATTCTATTAGTGATATCGAATACAATAGTCAACTAATACATTTAATTGTGTTTACGAGATACGACATTCCATTAGTGATACCGAATACAATAGTCAACTTATACATTTGATTGTGTTTACGAGATACAACATTCCATTAGTGATACCGAATATAATAATCAACTAATACATTTGATTGTGTTTACGAGATACGACATTCCATTAGTGATACCGAATACAATAGTAAATTATTGTGTTTACGAGATATGACATTCCATTAGTGATACTGAATATAATAGTCAACTAATACGATCGATTGTGTTTACGAGACACGACATTCCATTAGTGATACCGAATACAATAGTCAACTAATACGTTCGATTGTGTTTACGAGATACGACATTCCATTAGTGATACCGAATACAATAGTCAACTAATACGATCGATTGTGTTTACGAGATACCATCTTCCATTAGTGATATCGATTACAATAGTCAACTAATACGTTCGATTGTGTTTACGAGATACCATCTTCCATTAGTGATACCGAATTCAATAGTCAACTACTACGTTCGATTGTGTTTACGAGATACGACATTCTATTAGTGATACCGAATACAATAGTCAACTAATACGATCGATTGTGTTTGCGAGATACTATCTTCAATTAGTGATATCGATTACAATAGTCAACTAATACTTTCAATTGTGTTTACGAGATACCATCTTCTATTAGTGATACCAAATACAATAGTCAACTACTACGTTCGATTGTATTTATGAGATACAACATTCCATTAGTGATACCGAATACAATAGTCAACTAATACGTTCGATTGTGTTTACGAGATACAACATTCCATTAGTGATACCGAATACAATAGTCAACTAATACGATCGATTGTGTTTACGAGATACCATCTTCCATTAGTGATACCGATTACAATAGTCAACTAATATGTTCGATTGTGTTTACGAGATACCATCTTCCATTAGTGATACCGAATACAATAGTCAACTACTACATTCGATTGTGTTTACGAGATATGACATTCCATTAGTGATACCGATTACAATAGTCAACTAATACGATCGATTGTGTTTATGAGATACGACATTCCATTAGTGATACCGAATACAATAGTCAACTAATACGATCGATTGTGTTTACGAGATACCATCTTCCATTAGTGATACCGATTACCATCTTCCATTAGTGATACCGATTACAATAGTCAACTAATACGTTCGATTGTGTTTACGAGATACCATCTTCCATTAGTGATACCGAATATAATAGTCAACTACTACATTCGATTGTGTTTACGAGATATGACATTCCATTAGTGATACCTATTACAATAGTCAACTAATACGATCGATTGTGTTTATGAGATACGACATTCCATTAGTGATACCAAATATAATAGTCAACTAATACGTTCGATTGTGTTTACGAGATACGACATTCCATTAGTGATACCGAATATAATAGTCAACTAATACGATCGATTGTGTTTACGAGATACCATCTTCCATTAGTGATACCGATTACAATAGTCAACTAATATGTTCGATTGTGTTTAAGAGTTTGTACAAACATTAGTTGATTAATGGTGTTATGTTTTAGTTCTGTATATTTTAATTAGTGGTAATTATCTATTATGATTTTCATGTAACTCCTTTGTTATGACATATATTGTCATAAGTTTAATATATAATATGTGGCTTATCGTATTAAAATATTCCCTTTATTTAATCTTAATACCTTACTATATAAATAAACAAATACTCCAACTTAATGTGTACAACCCAATAACATATGATGTGCTCACTTTCAATTATTCAGATCCTACAAAAAAAATTTAAAAAATAAAAAAACTAGATGGCAATCTCAGAATTAATTGATATAATATGTAATCAGTTACTTTTAGTTTACTTTATCTGTCGGTGGCGTGTCGGCGAACTCCTCGGTTTTGCAGTCAACAATACAACCCCCTCTAGTATGTAATACATTAGTATTAGTAATGAGTATACTAGTATAACCCAAGGACAAATTTTGGAAACTGAAACGGTCAAATATATTATATCAACTAATATCTTTTTTTTTATATATTTCAATTTTCTTTTATGCAAAATTATAACAGTTGGCAAGATTTGGAGATTTAGTCTGCCACGTGCACGCATATGTGTTGATGTATAAAATATTCAGCCCAACCCAAGTATTTATAAAATAATTGACTATTAATTATTATAATGTACAAATTAGTTTCCCTTATTTATTTTGCATATTAATTAAATCCCACTCCATATAAATAAGTGTTGTGTTTATAAGTTCATTACAAACATTCATATCAACAACATCTCTGGAAATGTCAAGGGCAATAGTAAAGTTACACCCGAACAATAGTAAAGTTAAGGCCAAGGCAACAACCAAAGACCAAAGGCTAAAACTATTGGCTTATAAATACCTAATATTTGTGTTAATTTCTATCACTACCACAAATGTACTCACAAAAAAAAAATGTTTCGGTCTTAGATGCCAAAGAACAATTTTGAGAGGTGCGAAAATAATAGTTTATGGACGCCTGAAGTTGACTTTGCACTTGCTACGTATTTGTTGCATGAGAATTCAATTGGAAATTGGAAATTTGAAGCAATAGAGAACATTCAAGCTATTATGAATGTTACTATGAAATTGAATCAAAAATTTTACAAAAAAAAATACAACACAACTAATGTTGCACATCGAGTTGCATCATTCAAAACAAGGCATGATTGCTGGTCCATGATGATAAACACGAAGGAACGATCAGTATGGGATAGAGATTTCACTACGATTGTAGCAACTCCAGAGATATGGGAATTTTGGTTGGATGTAAGTTGTTCGTGTTTTATTATTTATATGTTATTTACTTTATAAATTTTTTATTTACATATTTGTCAACTAATCTTTATTGTTGCTGGTGTTATTTAAATTAGGTGGATGAACAGTCAAATTTTTATAAAGACTCTGATGAACCATTATGGGATATATTAACAATATTGTTCCCAACTCTATCATTACAACCAACCATGTCAGATTGGCTTCTAAGACAACCAAGCGATATGCAATAGCTATTTGAAGGTGTATTTTATGATTTTGTAATTTATATTGACATTATGGTTAATTGATTTTATAATTTCGTATGATTAAATTGTTAATTACTATTGTTTCCTAATTTACGTGAAGCCCATATTTATTTGCAGTCTTGAACAATGATTATAAGTTCAAGGCTCGAAATATAAAGCCCAAAACGAAATTACTTGTTAATGCCTTTAATGACTTTAGCCATACTCTCATCATATCATCACCTACCTCGGTTAAGTCGTGTTTGTGTTACGTCAAAGCGGAGTAAGCTAAAATTGGTGGCGATGCGCTCTCGGCTTCAAACGCAAACATTTGACAATTCCATTTGATTCATTAATTGCCCATAAATAATTCAAGGTAACCACGACTCAATTGAACGTTTTTCGATCGTTCGTGTTATAAGCATATTATTCAATTTATTTGTGGATAAAGATCGATAAATTGTTCATTTATGTAGATTTCGTGATGTGTTTTTAGGGTAATAGGGTTTAACTCATTTTGAAATGTGTAGATCAACTAATAAATTGTTCCGGGGGACTTAAGGTTTTGTATTTGGGTTATTCTGTTTATGAACATTATAATCATTCATTGATTATGAAATAAATAGGCAAAGTGTTTTGTTTCACTTGTCGAATCAATTTTTTTATGAAATAAATGATAATTGATACTGCCAAATTGTAAACTGAAAATAAATGGAAACGGTACCCGAATAATTATACTAATTCATTAATAGATATGAAATGTAACATAATTAATTGTACACCTTTCACTAATTACTACGTCCACCCAAATTAAGCAAACCTTTCATTTCCTCAACATTAAGATCCGTCTTTTCCTTCAGTTCCTCCGTCAACTCAATCATTCCCTCAACCTTTAAAATTTATGTTTCTGATACGGTTGATTCTCTCCTCATTCGCAAACAAATGACTCTCAAATCCATAACGAATGCTTGATCTATAGCCATTTTCATCTTCTCGTTCATCAGTTGAATAGCATATCTCTTCTTCTTTTTCACATTGTTTTAAAATCTTATGTTAGAAAATCAGTACGATAAAACATGTAAAACTTAAAAAAGAAAAAATGAACCTCGTTCTGCTTCACAAGTTCGACAACACTTTTTGTCACATCCCCAATCATCTGATAAACTTGGCTTTTATCCTGCAACCATGGATCTATATAATGTTAGAAAATACAAGAATTTGATGAAATGTACTAGATACTTGTTTATTTGTAAGTATAAACCTTAAACATTCTATAAGTAATGTGAATTACCATTATAGAACTGATTTGAACTGATTGAAAATTGAAGAACGAGATATGATAGTTATTGACTAAAAATATATAATAATGGTGAGAATAAAAATTTGCAAACCTGGGTTGTGTATTTATAGTGGAAAAGGAAGTTGATACGTTTGCAGAATTGATATATAGGAGTAGTTGAACAGTTTCGAATTTATTCCAAAAAATAGATTAATGTGCTCGGAAGATGAACGGTTCAAATTCTTCCTTTAAAAATAAATGATAACCGGTTTATATATAGGGAGTAGTGGTGGAACGGTTTCCAAATACAACTCAAATAAAAGCAACTAAATAAATGACTATTTAACTTGTATATGTGTGTATATATATCATACGATTATTTAAAAGGAAGTTACTAAAAATGTATTATAAATGTAGTTTAGGTATGATAGATCAATGCTAGTTTTGCATGTATAGATCAATGCTCAGTTTATTCTGGCTCCGCACCTGGTAAATTACATACAACAATTTGTTAATTTAATTTGAAACATTTTGCAGTTAATAATGGCCATGTTTGACATAAATGACTGTATTCCTGCAAGAGTTCACACTCGAGCTGATATCGACAAAGTTGTGTCGACAATAATGAATGGTTTACGGGTACAAAATAGAAAAAAAATTCGAAAAATCATGTTTTGGGCAGTTTCTGAAGTTGCCGAGTATACAATTTCAAGGGCAACTATATGTGTCTATTTTGTACATACAAGACACAACCAAATGCAGGTCTAAGATAGTCTTCAATGTCAACGACCGTTTGGCAGAATTTGGCCCTCGAGAATTTTCATTGGTTACCGGTCTTAGTTTTGGTAACTACAATTACTTACCTAGTAATTCAAAATTCTACCGTGAAATATTTCGAGCTAAGAAGCCGCTATATTTATCAGATATTGAAAATGCATTCAAAAAGACCATTAATAATGAATCGGATGATAAGCTGAAATTGGCCATGTTACTAATTGTTTATGGCCTGCTGCTTGTTCGCCACAAGACACGTAAGAATATTGACAACGAATACATCCACTTAGCAGATGATTTTGATGTATTAAACAACTTCCCATGGGGACGTTTAGCTTACGAGTTCCTTGTGAAGATTATACGTGAAATTATGGAAAGGGTAGATGAAAAAGATGTGATTGCAAGATGCTTGGATGAACAGAAGAGGTCATATATAGACTGCTATGGATTTGTACATACACTAAAGACATGGGCCTACGAAGCAATCCCTGCCATTGGTGATTTTAATGCATCCCGGACAGCAGAAACAAACAAGGATTACCCGAGAATGTTGTGGTGGACATGCAAGGACAAAGTTACATTGAATGATATGATGAAACACATATTCATATCATCAACATCAGGTGACAAACGGAATGTACATGCAATATGTTTCAACATATTTAATGTTATAAATAATCTATGTTATTATTTTGTATTTTAATTTCTAATTATTTTTTCTATGTAAATGTTATGTACGAGATCAAGATACATGTGAATCAAAGGTTGGAACCAACGAAATGCGAGAATAAATTTCACTATTACTTAAGCTCTGTGCAGTGGGAAGCCGAACATCCACCACCACCCCCACCTCCAACTGTACCTCGTACATCAGTGAAAACTAGACGAAGTACAGGTAAGCGTCGCCTGACTGTCGATACTGATGAGGAAAGTGAATTGGAGGGCCATGAACATGAAACAAATCCTAGATGTACCAAAAACACAAGTTCTAAGAAGAGTATTAAAGCTGAAATAGACGAAATAAAAGTTCGACAGACTGAGATTGCTGGAAAACAGGATGCAATTGTTGGAATGTTGAAAACAATAATGGATCATATTGGACTAACAGTTCCAGCAGATTGCCGGGAACAGAATGCAGGGTCACCGTCTGTTGAAGATAAAAAAAAGTTGAAGAAAAAGAAAAACACCAATCCAAGGTTTTTTTGTATTAAAGTTTAATAAATGTAATCCATATTCCTTATTTGAACGGTTAATAATAAACAACCAATGACAGGACGATATACAAGAAGATGTAGAAATGTCTCCGGATGTTGGACATGAAATTGGAGAAGACAAATTCCAGGTTATGATGTTGAGTTGTTTACATTTATTATTTCATGGTTGGTGTACATTGTTATGTATCTGACATTAACAAATTTCAGACACCGCATGATGATTTTCCAACTACCGATCAGGGATTCTTTTCTGAACATGAGGACGTCGATTATACTACGACGGTTAACAAAATCATAAAAAGTTAATTAAATATTTGTTCTTCCAGGGAGTTAATCAATCATTGTTTATAATATTTGTGCTTTTAATAAACAACTTGATAATTGTCAGAACGAGACTGTACAGACAACGGCGGTCCCCAATGAGTTATTGCATGTAAGTTCTGAAAAAAAATATTGAGAATGTTGGGAATGTGGGTTTGGAATTGGAGATACAAAGAGTGGTGAGGAGGAAGGGGAAGAAGAAAATTGAAAAAAAAAAATGACAGAGCTGAAGAGGTTAAATACAGCACAAGGCGTAGCAAGAGGCTGGGGCCAACACTTCTCAGTCCATACACAGACCCTACACACCGTGTTGCAAAAAAACAAAAGAAGAACAAACGGACCAATACAATATTGTCAATGTACGATCCCATGGAGCCATGTGATGATAAAAAAATGCAGGAATTTGACATATGGTGGACGATGGCAAAGGAAAATGAAAAAATACTTGCTGACCTAACTTGTGGAAATCGTAAGGTCGTGTCCACGTGGTTCAGTTCCTTATGGGAAACAACTGGATGGCTGAACGAGGAGGTAAGTTATATATTTATGAGCTTTTATATGATTAGTTTAAAATTAGTCTTCTCTTAATAGCTAAGGTTTGATTATGGTTAATTTATAGCAAATCGATTCACTTCTACTTGTCATTGTAAAAAAGTCAAAGTTGTGGCCTGATAAATTCCTCCAAAGCTAGAATGTGGTTGAAAGCTTTTTCTGGGTACGTTGAGTTGATTTAGATTTTGACATTTTCTTCATTTTCCTTTTTCATTTGGTAATATGATACAATTTAACTATTATCTCAACAGAAAAAGTTAACAGACATGTACACCACTTGGTCGTCAAGTCAAAAACAGAATGAAAATTGGGATTGGTGGACAGTTGATGAGGAAATAATGAAGTGCATAACCGGTGAGCTTCAAAATGATGGCCATAACTTGCACTGGTCAAAGGCAGAGACAGTGTATGGTGTTGCAAAATTCTCCAAGGCTCATTTTGTGCTTTACCAGCTTAACATCCACACACAAAATATTGTAGTATATGACCTAATCACAAAAGAAAATCATTGGACAAAAGGGATACTCAAAAAATTTCAGAACATAGCAGAAATGTTGCCATCCTTGTGTAACCAAGGTGACGTTTGGGTTAGGCCGGTGGACGAATCAAAACATTGGACGATAGAGAGAAGTGGAGATACTCCACCAATACCAATCGATAGAAGCGACTGTGGAATAATGTGCATCAAGTTCCTAGAATGTCTGGTCATAGGTCGTGAACTTGATCACATTGATCTGAATATGTGTGGGATTTTTAGAAAAGCATTTTGTGTGGAGCTGTTTGCCTACTAGGACAAATATCGTTGTTGACTATTCAAACAACTATTCGAACAACTATTTTGATGTGTTAAATTTAGTTGTGTAATTTCATTATTTGGTATGCCAACCCAGACTGGGAAATTGCCAACATATATTACGTATCCATATGCATAAATATGTTTACACATCGTAATTTCATGTCTAGATATTACAGTGCCAACACCTCCTAAATATATGTCAACTTCATGCCCAAAGTCTGCCCAACATAGTCAGGACGTTGGTATACTTATTTCTCTACCAAAAAATAAAAAATCATTCACCAATATGTTATGTTATCCTAACTCGTTGCTTTATAATTAACAAATTACATGAACTAACATGTAAACATCAAAATTATTAAATATTTGAGAAAATCAACTTATTACAAGTTCCAACATCAATGCCTGAGCACACAATTTATAATGCATACATATGTTTACACTTCGTATTTTCCTGCTTATTAAAGGGTGTGCCAACATTACGTAAATATAAGCCAACTATAAGCCGACATCTCGGCCAACACAGTTATGTTATATTTGTCTGAGCACACAATTTATAATGTATACATATTTGTCTTCCTCAAAATTATTAACCAAATATGTTATGTTATCTTAACTCATTGTTTTATAAGTGACAAACTTTCATTAACTAACGTTAGAGGTATTAGTCAAGTAATCAACATCAGGGTTAAAAAAAAACCTAATAAAACAATTTATTACGACTTTCAACATCAATGCCTGATCACATAATTTATAATCCATATATGTTTACATGTCGTATTTTTCTGCTTAATACATGGCGTGCCAACTTTCTCTAAATATAAGCCAACTACATGTCGACATCCCGACCAACAAAGTCAGATGTATTAGTCAAGTAATCAACATCCGGGTTAAAAAAATCAACTTATTACATGTTTGCCTGAGCACGCACACAATTTATACTTCATGGATACATATGTTTACACGTCTTATTTTCATGCTTAATAAGTGACAACATTTCCTAAATATATGTCAACTTTACGCCGACATCCAGGCCAACACAGTCTAGGATATTGGTTTACATTTTTCTCTCCCTATAAATCATTCACCAAATTCACAAATATGTTATGTTATCTTAAATCGTTGTTTTATAAGTGACAAACTTATATTAACTAACGTCATATGTTCCAAGTAATCAATATTCGGGTAAAAAGAAAAAAGACTGATAAAATCAACTTATTACATGTTCCAACATCAATGCCTGAGCACGCACACAATTTATAATGTGTGCATACCTATGTTTACACGTCTTATTTTCCTGCTTAATACGTGCCAACATGTCCTAAATAGTTGCCAACTATATGCCGACATCACGGCCAACACACTCGGGTTTTAAAAAAATAACTGATAAAATCAATTTATTACAAGTTCCAACATCAATGCTTTGAGAACACAATACCTAATAGCTATGGTGCCAACACTGCCTACATATATGCCAACATCTAGGTCAACACACTCAGGACAATAGAATCAACATACGGCCGGCTTTGGACATTTCCTCTTCGTATGACCAGTTCCCCGACACAAGGAACACCTGCGAGCTTTAGGTTGTTTAGGCGTACCCTCCACATCGCATGACTCTGCATCTTCTACCATCGTAACAAATGGAACATGTATTTTACACGTAGCGTTGTTATGGTCTGTGCCTTTACAAATCGAACATGATGAAGACTCAAGTGCTGATTTTGTTCGTCCTTTTTTTGGACGACCTGCTTGCTTGGGGCAAGGAGGAGCCTCACATACAAAACTTTTTATGTCATCAGGAGTTACCCATTCATCAGGGGACGGTACATGCATTATTGTATCACTCCACATTCCTTGTACACGATCAACTTTATAAAAATCATCTACAAATAAACTGATAGGGTAACCTGCATGCCTATGGCAAAACAAAAAGGTTGTTGGTCCCGGTGCTAACGAGTCTCACACGTGTATGGGGGGGGGAATACACGTGTTCAGTGATTTTTAAAACTTTTCTTTCACTGAGGTCAGATGGGTCAAGTTATCCTGATGATTTTGCCCTGAGAAGCACGGATTGCCCTGAGTCAAAGTCTACTGAGACAATGATCCTGAGCTGCTTTTAGAAGCTTCAGATTAGCCCAACTGAGCCTGAGTTTATCAGAGATACTGAGGCGCTTGGATCAGATAATTATCTTACTGAACCCTCAATAGAGTTAGTTCAGTTTGGTAACTATCTGTTCTAGCTACTCAAGTGTGCGGAATGGTTGGCCCTAAGTTAATACTCGTTTTAGCTTTGCTTAAAATCTTCCCTTCAATAAAACAGTGATTAAGGTTGTGATCAATTTGATGCAAGTTCAGTGGATAGGTTCCAACTGAATATCAGTGAATTATGCTTTCAGTGAAAATATGCAACAGATAATAATGCAGTACAGAAAGCAAAACAACACAGCAATTATAGTGGTTCAGAGACTCAAGCTCCTACGTCCACTCTCTCTGATCGTCAGAGAAATTCCTTAACCACTTCCTAAAGCTTTCTGGCTAACTCACTGTAGCTTACTCACTTTTCTACCTTGAGTTTTCTGGCTGACTCACTGCAGCTTACTAACTCAAACACACACAAGTGTTCAGACTACCACAAGTAGCTTACTAACTTCTTCTCTAGAGTTTTCTGGCTAACTCACTGTAGCTTACTAACTCTTTACAACTCCAACTCACCAACAAAACACACACAAACTACCTTAACAAAGGGTTTGGGTTTTGGGTTGATTTCCAACTAGGGTGAGATATCCTTTACAATAAGAACGAATGCAAATGCAAGGATATCTTTTCTAAGCTTTGGATATATCTATCACTCTAGGCTTAGAATAGTGAGCTCTCTCCAATGTGAAACACTTGGGAAATTCTAGATTTTTCGAGTGCTTCAATTTGCAATAATACGAATGAGCTCTTGAGTTGCTTTTGAAATTTCCCGTAACCTCTCAATGTAAAGGGTCACTAGTATTTATAGGCAACTTCACCAAGGTCACTCTTGAAAAACTATCCGTTGGAGGATATAGCTTCATGAGTTTCCTCTTATGGTGTTTGATGAACGACTATATTTAAGGTTTGACTACTCCCTTGCATGTTTTAGGAAATATGCAGACATGTAGCCAATCACCAATTTTTGCAGTCTGGAACATAATACTACTGACATGATTGATTGTCGTCATTTTCGATTGTCGATAAAATACGATGTTGTCTTCCTCGATTGGTTTTTGTCTTGATAAATGTAGACAAACAAAAGCGGTTTTTTTTGGTCAATCTCTGCGAATGAGATAACCTTAAACAACACTTTGACTTAGTTCCTTTTTTATGCATATGAATGTTTTTTGGGCAATATCTACTTTTACGAATATTTACGTTTTTCTCGATTTTGTAGTCTTGAGATAGATATTATTATTGCCGGTGCCTCTGAACATTAGGGTTATCTTTTGAGTATTGATATCTTCTTGAGTCATCGATAACACTTGGGTCTTGATATCTTGAGTCTTGATGTCTTGATGACATCTTGAGTCTTGATGTCTTGATGACATCTTGAGTCTTGATGTCTTTAGCGACTTCATCGAGTCTTCAATGTCTTGATGACATCTCGAGTCTTGATGTCTTGATGACTTCATCGAGAGTCTTGATGTCTTTGATGACATCTCGAGTCTTGATGTCTTGGTGACTTCTTGAGTCTTGATGTCTTCAATGACTTCTTGAGTCTTGATTGTCTTGAATCTAACCCGATCTATATCACGACTATACATGGTGCGGATAACTTCCTGAATAATCTATACTGAATCCTGACTCAGTCTATCAAGATTATCCTGAACATGTCATACTCAGGGTTTTTGGGATCTAATCAAAACTTCTTTATTAAATTCATCTCCCAACAATTTCCCTCTTTTTGATGATGCCTAAAACATCTTGTTACATTTAAGAAAACCTAACCTTTACTCAGGTTTCAGTTTGTCTATTACAATCCAAAATGGTAATTCTCCCAACAATTTCACAACATAAGGCATATCAAACATAAAAGACATGTAAAAAGATAATGAGATATTATCTTTGAGCATAAAGATAAATTTTTCATTGATGTAGGATAAGAGTTACAGATTACAATGAAAATCAAAAACAAAATACAGAAGTACAAAGTCTTCAGTCTTCTTCCACTTCATCGTCTGGCACTTCCAGGTTGAACATCCCATAGTATCTCTTCTTCAGTTCATCCCTTGCTTTGATGATATCAGGGTTGTTTCCTGTTAGGCCTAGATGGATGGCATACTGAGCTATCTCATGAGAAATGATTATTTCATTCACATATCCATTCTCAAGTCTAGGAGCTGGGTAAGTGTATGGACCAGGGGCTACTATCAGAGTATTTCCTTCATCTGCCAAGTTGATCCAACTTTGCAGGTACTTAGGATAGAATGTCAGTAAGTATTCAGTGAAGGCTTCATTAATATCCGAGCTGCTCCCCCTCCATTCTCTCAGAATCTCATAATAGAACTAGAAGGTTCTCTTGATCTCTTCTTGTTGGGAGATGAATTTAATAAAAGATATATGATTTTGATTAAGATCCCAAAACCCCTGAGTATGACATGTTCAGAATAATCTTGATAGTTGAGTCAGGATTCAGTTTTAGAGTATTCGGGGATATTATCTCGCAAAAATGTATAGTCGCCAGATATAGATCGATAGTTTTGAAGATTCAAGAACTCAAGATGTTTTGAAGAAACCAAGTTTCAAAGATAAACGGAAGTTTATGAAGACTCAAGAGGGAAATCGAGAATCAAGACTCAAAGGAGAAACTGAGAATCTGAAGACTTAGTGAGAAACTGAGATATGAAGACTCAGTATGAAATTGAGGAACTGAAGACTCAGCATGAAGACTCGGTATATCACCAAGATATCATCGAAGACTCAAGACTCAAGACTCGTAAGACGCCAAGACTCGAAAAACGACTCAAGACTCGAAGACTCAAGACTCAGAAGACCTCAAGACTCAGAAGACTCAAGACGCAAGATCGAGATCAAGATCAAGATTATCAAGCGCACAAGAATTATCGAAGACTTAGTAATATACTGAATGCTCAGTATAAACCTGAATGTTCCGAGGCACTGAAAATAACTATCTGAAGGATGCAATACTGAGAAGATCGCGATTCCTTAGAAAAATAGATATTGCCCAAGACATTCCCATGCAGACAAAAGGAACTAAGTTAGAAGTGTTGTTAAGGTTATATCAACTCAGAGTTTGTAACTAAAAGAGCCGTTGAAGGTGTCTACCTTTAACTGGAGACAAAAGTCAAAAAGAGGAAGACAACAACATGCCCATACCGACACTACTAACGATGACGGTCATTTGAAAAAAGATGTCAGAAGTACAAAGTTCCAGACTGCAAAAAGTGAAGACCGGCTACATGAAAGGCTATTGCCTAAAACGTGTTAGGGAGTTTCAAACCCTAAATATAGCCGTTCCTCACACACCATAAGAGGAAACTCACGAAGTTCTCTCTCCAACGGATAGCTTTCAAGAGTAACCTTGGTGTATGCCTATAAATACTGGTGACCCTCTACATTGTAAGGTTACGGGAAATTTATAAGCAACTCAAGAAGCTCAAACTTATTATCGCAAAGTTAAAGCACTCGAAAAACTTAGAATTTCCCAAGTGCTTTTATATTGAAGAGAGCTCACTAAACTAAGCCTAGCTGGATAAGACATATCCAAAGCTTAGTCGAGATATCCTAACCCTTTGCATTGTACTTCATTGTAGAGGATATCTCATCCTAGTTGAAAACCAACCGAGAAACCCCAAACCCTTGAGAAGGTAGTTGGAGTGTGTTTGTTGGTGAGAAGAGTTGTAAAGAGTTAGTAAACTACGCGGAGTAGTCAGAAAACTCTAGAGGAGGAGTTAGTAAGCTACAGAGGTAGCTGAAAGCTTGTTTGTGTTTGAGTAAGTAAACTACAGAGGTAGTCAGAAAGCTCAAGGTCGGGGTGAGTAAGTAAACTATGTGGAGTAGTCAGAAAGCTCAGGGCCGAGTTCAGTAAGTAAACTACGCGAGGTAGTCGTAAAGTTCGAAGTGATTAGTGAATTTCTCTCGAGGATCGAGAGAGAGTGGGCGAGGGAGCTTGAGTCTCTGAACCACTATAATTGATGTGTTGTTTATTGCTTTCTTTATCTGTGCTTAACTGTTACATCACTGAGTTTGAAAGCATATTTTCACTGATATTTCAGTTGGAATCAATCCACTGGAAGTTGCATGTAATTGAATCACAGCCTAATCACTATTCCATTAAAGGAAGGTTTTCAGCAAAGTTTAAAACGAGTATAAACTAAACGGCCAACCATTCCGCACATCTGAGTAACTAGAACAGATAGTTACCAAACTGAACTTACTCTTCTGAGGGTTCAGTAAGTTAGTTATCTGATCCAAGCAACTCAGGATCTCTGAAACTCAGGACTCAGTTGGGATTATCTCGAGGTATCCGAAAAGATTTCGGGATCATTTGTCTCGAAGAGACTTTGACTCGAGAAGCGATCTGTGCTTCTCGAACCTAATCTTCGAGGATTTGCTGACCCAAGTCGACCTCGATGAAGAAAAAAGTTTTAAAAACACTGAACACGTGTATTCCCCCCCATACACGTGTAAGACTCGTTTGCACCGGGACCAACAAGTGGTATCAGAGCAGTGGTTCGACTTGACCACCTGCTTTGTTGACCAAAGTTTTAGTTGCTAAAAATACTTGTGGTCTATCTGAACTGATCTTAAATTTGATGAATTCTTAAAAGACTCAGTTAAAATGTCTTCTAAGAAACTTCCCATGTTCTCAGTGGAGAACTATGATTTGTGGAGACTGAGAATGCAGGCTCACCTGTATTCTAAACAGTGGTGAATTGATCCTAGAGCAGAATTGATCCTATGATTTCTGGAGACTGAGCGTATGTGGAGAGTGGTCTCTCAAGGACCATTCCAATTTACTGTGGTGAATCCCAGAGGAACAGAAGATGAGAGAATTGATCCTAGAGCAGAATTTCCTAAGTCTGATGACCAACCGACTCTGAGGAGAGAAAGTTAGTCAATCTAGACTACATTGCTAAAAAGACACACTATCAAAGACAATTGATGATGGTGTGATGGGAATGATCTCTCACTGTAATACTGCTAAAGAGATTTGGGATACACTAGCTGTAATGTGCCAAGGCACAGATCATATCAAGGAAAACAAACTTTCATTGGCAATTGGAAAGTTTGATAGTTTTGAAATGGATGATAGTGAATCAATAGACAAATTGGAAGTTAGATTCACTAGAATCATGAATGATCTAAATGCACTTGGAAAGAAATATCCACAAAGAGAAGTTGCATTGAAAATTCTTAGAGGTCTTTCTAAGAAATGGGATATTCATGCAGTGGTGATTGAAAACACCAAGAACATTAATTCAATGCCATACCAACATGTCTTCTCCGAAATTTGAAGGCCTATGAATTTGTAATTGATAAGAAATCCAAAAAGGTCGGCAAAGAAAGATGATTCATCATCTAGTAAGAATGTGGCTTTAAAAGCCAAAGATAAAACCCAGTAAAACTAGAGAGTTCGAGAACCCCCATGCCAAAAAATCGGGATGAGCTTGAGGAAAAGCTAAAGATCGATGGCAAGGAGGTTTGAAAGACTTAATAGTAGATTTGGAAAATACAAAAGCTATTACAGAACCACAGTACCGGAAGAAAACCCGAGGACAAATCAACTGAGAAGAAGAAGGACCTGAAAGCTGAGGGATCTTCATCCGTAAAAGAAGGACTCCAAGTCCAAAGAAGAAAGTGATCAGGATGATGATACCAACAGATGCTATAATTGCCAAAAGAAAGGTCACTTCCAAAGATGATTGTCCGATTTGAGTGCTTTGAGAGAGAGAAGAGAAAGGCAAGCTAAAAGAGACAAGAAGTTCTCTAGCAAAAGGCCATGGTTGCGAGAAGAAGAACACTCGAGGAGGATCTAGCTCTTGGATGAGATATTCTCGTGACAAAGTGAAAGTGATGACATTTGTCGATGGCCATTGAGGAGGTAAACTCTTCTTTTCTGTTGTTGCTCCTACACTAACACAAGAGTTTTCAAGTTCCACCGAAAACAAATATTTTGACCGATGGATTCTTTTGAGAATCGACGAAGGACTATCTTTTTTTTACAAGAATCGCTAAATAGAACTCAAGAGCGAATAAGGAAAAAAAAAGTGAAAAATCTAAAATGGAAAGACTCTAGCAATACTGAAATCACTTCTCAATTAATGGGAGCTACTGATGAACTGGATGTTCTGAAAGTACAACTCTTAGAGAAAGAGAAGTTGATAATGACCCTAACTAAAAAGCTAGAGAAATCCTTTCAAGAGATTCAAACTAATCGGGGACTAAGTTCAATGACCTCTCTGAGAAGCATGAAACTCTACAGAATTGTGAGGATAGTGCACAAAAGAAGTTAACTCTATTGAATAATGCATCTAAAGTAATAGATGAAATTAGAGTTACCAGAGATCTGCCACTATAAAAATGGATTGGGATACATTCGGGGGAACCTAACAAGGTCATCGAATCTTTGCATCAAGTAGCAAGAAGACAATCTTTGTAAAACCAATTGGCACCTACGCTCAAATCAAGTAATGCCCAAGGTTGTAGACAAGGGAAAAGGACATATGGTCTCAAAGAAATTGAATGATCAGGTAGGAAAGCCCAAACCTCAGGTGAAGGCTAGAAAACCCGAGCACTCAGTTGGAAAATTTCAGCAAAAGTACTTCAAAGCCTCGGGCTAAGAATGCAAACCCGAAAGGCTCCACATCGAACCATCGAGGAATCCTCAAATGAGAAACACTCGGCAGAGACATTCTCAATCGAAGAAACCAAGTCCTCAAAGATCTTCGAAGACCCAGATTTCAAAGACAGCAACAACTGAACCCCACTTGCCTAAGGTTAAAGGTTACCTGAACCCGAGTCAACAAAGATTTAGACCGACTGCACTGAAGCCAAAGCAAATGAACAGAAGGCCTGAACCAAAGAAAAAGTCAAAAGCCCATGTTCATGCTAAAGCTAGCACACATACACAGAAAACTGCTAAGGCACCCAGAGTAGTAAATGTGTATGTTGATGTTTATGGAAGATAAATTAGCCACTCTAAAGTGATTAGAGTTGTCAGGCAGATTTGGATTCCAAAAGGTACATCTAACCTTGTAGGACCCTACACAAGTTGGGTACCTAAAAATTGATCTGTTTTTCAGGAGGAAAACAAGGGCACTGAGCTGACTAAAGATCACATGGCACTGATGAGTAGTGATGAAAAAGCTCCTGGTGTATGGTATCTTGACAGTGGATGTTCAAGACATATGATAGGATTCAAGAAGATACTCAGTGACTATGTTGAACAAAGAGGCCCACGGATCACTTTTGGAGATAACTCCAAGGGACAGACTGAAGGATATGGAACTTTGGAAATCGACTCAGTTCATATCCATGGTGTTTCATATGTATCTGGATTAAAGCATAATTTGCTTTCAATAAACCAATTCTGTGATAAGGGTTTTAATGTTGAGTTCTCTAAGAACTTATGTTTTGTGAAAGATGATACAACACAGAAAGTATTACTGACTGGTACTAGAAAAGGAGATGTGTATCTTGCTGATTGGAGTTCAACTCCTAAAGATACATGTTTGGTTGCTAAAAGTTCCACAGATACCAGTTGGTTATAGCATAAAAGAATGAATCACCTAAATTTCAAAACCCTGAATAAGCTTGCAAGATTAGCTCTTGTAAGAGGGTTGCCTAATGAAGTGTTCAGTAAGGAACATATTTGTGATGCGTGCCAGAAAGGAAAACAAATTAGAGCATCATTTAAAAGCAAAGTAGATGTTTCTCTTGATGTAATACCGATTCATCGTGATATGGATCTTTTTGGTCCTATAACACCAGTGAGCACTAATGGCAGGAAATACACATTGGTAGTAGTTGATGACTACTCAAGATATACTTGGGTCATATTCTTACTCAAGAAGAAAGAGACTCGATAAAAGTCGCGAAATCATCGAAAAAGGCTCAAGATTGAGAAAAAATCGAGTGTGGTCAAAATCGATCGATAAAAGGAACTGAATTTATAAATCATATCATATCTCGATTATTGTGCAAAGAAATGGAATTACTCATGAAACATCATTTGCAAGGACCCCTCAACAAAATGGTGTTCTTTGAAAGAAGGAACAAAGACTCTGAAAGAAGCTGCAAGGACAATGATAGTTGAAGCTGATATTCCTAAAAGATTTTGGGCTGAAGCTGTCAACACTGCATGCTACTCACAGAATAGATCCATGCTGACTAAGACTCAAGGCAAAACACCCTATGAGCTTTGGAATGAAAGGAAGCCTCTTGTTTCTTTCTTTCGTGTGTTTGGTTGCAAGTGTTTCATACACAATAATGGTAAAGATCAGTTGAAAACATTTGATAGTAAAGCCGATGAAGGAATATTCTTAGGATATTCTGAAGTCAGTAAAGCTTTCAGAGTTTACAACTGTAGGACTCTTATTGTGGAGGAAACACCGCATGTTGTTTTTGATGAATCTACTTGTGTTCAGAAGAAACAGGAACATGATGCAAATGAACTGACCAAGAGGATCACCAGATTAAATCTGAAACAGAAAGATAAATCATCCACTGAACCTGAAAAGAAGAAGTCAGTCACTATCTATGATTGGAGTGACTCAGACTCAGATAAAGTAGTTCAGGATGGAACTCAGGATGGTGAGACTCAGGAAAACCAACACTCCAAAAGTGACCAATCGAGCAGCAGACCCGATTGCATTTCGGTATGTGATGCCAATGAAGATGTGGTCACTGGTGAGGCAAATTTCGAATCTATCAGCCAAAGGGGAACAAATGTCTCTGACAATGTTCTGAATGGAATTTCCCCTGAGGAAGATGATTCCCTTTCTCCTTTTCTGTTGTTCCCTGAGTTTACTGAATTAACTGAACCTAACATTTCAAATGTTGAGGATACTACTGAAGGGGGAACATCAAAAAGGAAATGGTTAGATAGTCACCCTACAAGTCAGATTATGGGTGATCTAACTGAAGGTGTTAAAACAAGAAGATTCCATGGTGAGAGTGCACTATTCTGCTGCTTCCTATCAGAGAAAGAACCTGCTGAGATTGGTGAAGCTCTACAAGATTCTCATTGGATTACTGCTATGCAAGATGAGCTGAATCAATTCTCAAGGAATGAAGTATAGGAGCTAGTAGATAGACCTGAAAGGCACAATGTCATTGGAATCAAGTGGGTTTTTAAGAATAAAAGAGATGAAAACAACAACATTGTAAGAAACAAGGCAAGGCTAGTTGCACAAGGTTATTCCCAAGAAGAAGGTTTGGATTATGATGAAACCTTTGCACCTGTTGCAAGACTAGAAGCCATCGATTGTTTCTTGCATATCGCCCACATGAAGTTCACAGTCTATCAAATGGATGTGAAAAGTGCATTTTCGAATGGTGTGCTTAAAGAAGAGGTTTATGTGGAACAACCTCCCGGTTTCAAACAGAATGACCAAGTTTCTGTGCTCGTAAAAGCTTTGTATGGTCTTAAACAAGCACCCCGAGCATGGTATGATACTCTTTTCTCGGTTTCTTCTTGACCATGGTTTTGTCAAAGGGATCGTTGATAGAACTATGTTCGGGATAGAAGATGGGGAAGATATCTTATTGGTTCAGAGATATATGTTGATGACATCATTTTGGATCTCCAAACCATCAATTTGTGTGAAAAGTTTTCAACATCGATGAAAGGCAAGTTTGAGATGTCAATGATGGGAGAGATGAATTTCTTTCTAGGTCTTCAAGTAAAACAATCAAAGGAAGGAATATTCATCAACCGTGCAAAGTACACCGGAGATCCGATTGCCCAATATGGTGTAGAGATTTGCAATGCGTTAGGATTCCTATGAATACTAACTACAAGATGGATCCCCGATTTCAAGGCAAATCAAATGAGTCATACCGATTATAGAGGAATCATTGGATCATTGCTCTATCTCACGACAAGTAGGCAAGATATAACATTTCTTTGTTGGGATATGTGCAAGATACCAAGCTAATTCTAAGGCTAGTCACATGGAGGTCGCCAAAAAGATCTTCAAGTATCTTAAGGGCACAAATGAATAGAGGATTATGGTATCCGGTGATGATAACCTCAATTAACCGGTTACTCGGATCTTCGATTATGGAGATTGCGAATTGTGTGAAGTCCCACTACAGAACTTGTCAATTTCTAGGAAGTAAGTCGATATCTTGGTTTCGAAGAAATGACCTCAAGAGCAACCAAGATTACTAAAGTGAATACATGGTGCAGGAAGGCTGTGCTTTTTGATTCTTTGGCTCTGCACAACAATTAAAGGATTATAAAGTTGTAGCTAATGAAGTACCAATATTTTGTGACAATAATAGTGCCATTGCTATTTCACAAAATCGTAGATTGCACACCGGATGCAAGCATGTGGATATTAGACATCACTTCATCGAGAGATCATGTCGAGAAGAAAGGACATAAGGATGGAGAAAATTCAATCGATATAAAAGAGTCGATATCTTGACTAAACCTTTGGTGAATCAAGATTTCAGAACTTTCAGATTGAATTAGGGATGTTAGATCCGGTGTTTAGAGTAAAATCTAAAAAATTGAAGGTTTTCGGATGCATGAAGTTTTTCTGGAATTCTACGGAGAAGCTCAGGATAAAATGGAAATATCGAATCGAGTCTCGTGAAACTCAGATTTCATCAAGGTCAAGATCAGAGTTATCTTGAACCCATTCAAGATTTCAAGATTATCTTGACATTTTATCAAGGTCGATACAAGAAGACTGATAGAGATAAATTAGTCTGAGGAAGTAATGACTCATGCAACTCATTTATTGCTTAAGTAAAGCTCAGTAATCATTTGCAATAAATACAAAACACCTAAGGAATGTTTTTCATAGGATCGTTTTGAAATTTCGAAGAAGGTCAGCGGTCATTTAATGCTGTTACATCAATGACCAATGAGGATATTTTGGCGGCTTACTTTTCGGAGATCGTCTGTTCGTATACCCGATTAATCAGAGATTAATCTCAACTGTTGCTTTTCACCTAACCAATGCGAATTCCCACGATCTCGAAACTATTTATACCCCAATAAGCCATTCAAGCCAAAATTTTATCAAACCCTTCATTCCCAAAATCCTCTGCAAATTATTCCCCTTTGCCCAGAAATTTCTAACCCTAAATCTTCAATCTCTCAAAATGGCTCCAACCATTTTCGATAAATTAGCTGAAACCAACAAACCTTGGTACGAGTTCGTTGTCTCGCTCGATAGCACAACCAATTCCAAACCAGAAGAGAAGGCTCTCCATATGATTCGATTGGCCAAACTCACTCATCTCGTTGCAAGCCGACCAGATCAAGAGTGTGCAAAAGAGGTAATCGAGTTCATCTGTAACTTGAGGATAGATGAAGAGGATGGTATGCATTCTGAGATTACTGTATCACATTTAGAGCATTCGTCCAAATACATCGATTTTGAAAGGGAATTGTATATTATTCCAAAGAATTTAAATGATGTTTTTGAGCTGCGGATAAAGGAGAGGATCCGCTATGTATATGTTGGGTAGAGAGGGAGTATTTAGATAGGATTCTTTGAGAATCTCGTGAAATTTGAGGTTACATCGCATAAGAGGCATTTGAAGCCACAATATCGAAGTTTTGATAGATATTGTGAGCAAAAGCATCATGAGCCTTGGGGGAGTTTTGAAGCGGATCAAGACTCAAGTCGATTGATGGCGGCGATCGAGGCCTCACCCACCACCATCGACTTCAACTGGCTCAAATTCTTGATTCAGATGGTGAGTGAGCAAGCCAAAGTCTTCAAGAAGGTTGACGGGACTATCACGATTAAAGGCAAGATCCATCATGCAACCAAAATAGCTTATATTTTGGAGATGTGCAGAGAGGAGGAGGATATCTTCGCCAATTCGACCCCATTCCCTAAGTCCAAGGTGCTCTTCAAGCCCATTGCTATGAAGAAATAGGCCATCAGAGGGAAGAAAGAAAAGAAAGCAGAATCACCAAAAGTTGCTGCTGCTGAAGAGACCCAATAAACCAGGGGGAAGGTTTTGTTGGAGGCAAAGATGGAGCAGGGTGAGAAGTTGAAAAAGTAGAAAACCCTCGCCCCCAAGCGCAGAAGATTGGTGGTTCTCACCGATGAAGATGGCAGTGATTCTGAAGAGATTCAACCTGAGGGCCAAACCGCTCAGAATTCGCCATTGCAAGTCTTGGCTTAGGTTATCTCTAAGGCACAGGAACAGACTGAGGAGCAGGTCTTCTCTGAGGTGCTTGAGACTTCGCTCAGTTCAGACAAAATTTCTCAAGAAATTTTTAAAGGAACTCAGGCCTCAGAGATTCCTACCAAAGACATGCCGGCTCAGACAGCAGAGCCAACTCAGAGTCAATCTGAGGACGTGCACCTCGCCCTGTAACCCACTCAGATGTAAACCGGAGGACTGACCGCGACAACATTCGATCTTCAGCCGAGACTCGGGGAACAACTTATTCTTGATGAGCTCTGAAAGGATTCGCCTTGATCCTCGGTGATGCTTCAACTGAACCAGAAAGCCCGAGATGGAAGAAGGGCGAAGCTGAAGAAGGCGAGTGGAGGAGAAGGGGGAACGGTTCATTCTTGATAGCCTACTACCCCGAAGCAAATTTCATACCCCGATCCGCAAGATGTCTTCGGGGATTAAGGTCAACTCGTTCATTCTCAATCAGACTCTTCCGGAGATGCTTGATATTGCTGCATTCAGAGGGGAAGACTGGTGGAATGAGGAGACAACTTTCCCGACCGACTTCTCAGATCGGGTGAAGATAAAGCTCGGGGATGAAAATGCCGATTTTGATGAAATTTGGTTCGGAGGAGGAAGATAGCCGAGAGGAGATCTCATGAAGTTGGTCCCCTAGTAGCGAGACAAATTTCAAGATGGGGACCAACGGGAGGAGCCGAGGATCATCTCTCGGATGGAGAAGGAAACTTTCGTGCTAATCAACTCGAAATCGGTCAACCTCTCAGATGAAAGTTAAGACTCTTCAGTAACTTTTGCACTATTAACAATTATGCCAAAGTTACTGAAAGTTCTATCTTTAATTCTGAATTGTCTGATGTACAGACTGAGGCTCAGTTGGAGACTGGAGCTCAGGATGAAGCTGAACCTCAGGATGATCAATCAGCACAGAAGGTGCAGAAGGTTCCTGAGATTGATCTCACTCCCCTGATGGAGAAACTTGAGAAGGTTGAGCCAATGATGAACAAGATTGCTCAGATGGAAGAAACATTGGCCAGCCAAGCTCAGAAGATGGAGAATCTTAGTCACTCTTCAGAACTGGTGCAAATCCAAAACACTCTGACCTCACAGATGACCTCCATGGAAGATAAGCTGAATGAAAAGCTGGAGGGAGTCAAGGCAGAAATGAATGCCGAATCAAAACGAAGCACCAGAGAATAACTTGCATTTCTAGAGGTGAAATTGGCAGAGAGGAATGAAGTGCTGATCAAATCTGTTGTTGAGGAAATGAGCTCAATGCTCATGACCAAGATGACATAGATGTTTAAAGATGCTCTCTCTGGCCAGTTTGCCCATCTCTCTGAAGAATTTTATGTGGCTAAGAACCACATCAGGAGGCTGGAAGATGAACAAGATCAGTTAGCAGGAGAGGTGCGCTGTGTGAGCAAAGAGCAATATCACATGGACACAGACTCTCCGGACTTCTTCCAAATTACGGTGCCAAGAAGGGAAAAGGAAGGTGAAGACTTCAGAAATTATTGGCACGCACTTTTGGAGAAAAAGGCACGTAAAAGAAGCCGAATGTATAGCCTATCCAAAGCCTTGAATGAAGTCGGTTATCGACAAACCGAAGTTCGCTCGGGTGGAGAAGTTTATCTACACTCGAAGTTTCGAGGAAATCTCGCTTAAATGTTGCAAGAGAGAAACCGAAAGTGCTATAACTAAGGTTGGAACAAGCCAGCCGCCGAATTGCTTATGAAGAGGAAAGCTTGGGCATTATTCAACCCGAGAGCAAGCGCGGAAGCTTTCTAGCGAATCCAGAGAAAGCCGATTCTCGGATGATGAAGGAATCAAGAATCTGAAGTCTCAATCGCAGAAGAAAGTCTTCAATACTGAAGAATGCTCAAGACACTCTAGATAGAACAAAGCTAAGAAAGCGGCGGCCAGGTCTCGAGCATGCCCGTGATCGGGAAGAAGAAGAAGATCAAGAAGAGTCAAGCCGAAGGAGTGGATTCAAAAAGTTTGCGAGCAAAAGGAGAGAGACATCAAAAGCACTGAAGTGGCCACACGTTGACAAATGGATGCCTATCAAACTCAACGATATATGGGAAGAGGTCAAGAGAACCTTCTGGTTCTATTATGATGTGCTCGGAGTGGAGAGGAGGGAAAGCTCGCACTGAAATGGGCGTTCATTGAATATCTCCTAACCTTCTATCCAAAAAATATCTCCAAAGTTGGATGAACTTAGCCGATGAAGGAAAGGTACGATAAGATAGTAGCCCCTGGTTCATATTCCTACCCTCCTCCAAGACTTGGTAATGGCTTGGTGAATGAGAAGGCCATTACTCAAGAAATTGCTCAGTATGCTGGTCAGTTGGGTTTGACAGGAAACAGTCCGGATATCAATAAGGAAAGAAATGAACTGAAGAAGAGGTATTTTGGAATGTTCAACCTGGAGGTGCCCGCTGATGAAGTTGAAGAAGAAGCAAACTGAAGAGTAGAAGACTGAAGAGCCAAATCTGAAAACTGAAGACTGAAGACTCAGAAGATTCCTGTAATCTTTAAATTTTTTGTCTTTTTGATTTTGTTGATAAGACTCGTTGTAATCTGTAATGGTATACCAATAATCAATGAAAACTTATCATTTATGCTCAAAAGATAATATCTCATTATCTTATTTACATGTCTTTTATATTTGATATGCTGAATGAATGTCTCTGAATTAATTGTTTAAGTATTTGGTGATGAACTACTTAAGAAGATTCATTACTGAAGAAATTGTTAATTGTTGGGAGACTCTCTGAAATTATTGGGAGATTCTCTGTTTCAGGAAATTATTGGAGACATAACCAATCTTGTAATAGGATAAACTGAAACCTGAGTATAGGTTATATGTTTGTAACAAGATAGGTTTTGGCATCATCAAAAAGGGGGAAATTGTTGGGAGATGAATTTAATAAAAGATATATGATTTTGATTAAGATCCCAAAACCCCTGAGTATGACATGTTCAGAATAATCTTGATAGTTGAGTCAGGATTCAGTTTTAGAGTATTCAGGATGTTATCTGCAATATGTATAGTCAGCAGATATAGATCAGGATAGGTTCTGAAGATTCTGAAGAACTCAGTATGTTTCTGAAGAAACTGAAGTTTCAGTATGAAACTGAAGTTTATGAAGACTCAGTAGGAAACAGAGAATCTGAAGACTCGGTGAGAAACTGAGAATCTGAAGACTCAGTGAGAAACTGAGATACTGAAGACTCAATATGAAACTGAGGAACTGAAGACTCAGCATGAAGACTCAGTATATCAGTCAGTATATCACTGAAGACTCAGAAGACTCTGAAGACTCTGAAGACGCTGAAGACTCTGAAGACTCTGAAGACTCTGAATATAGCCGTTCCTCACACACCATAAGAGGAAACTCACGAAGCTATCTCTCCAACGGATAGTTTTCAAGAGTAACCTTGGTGTATGCCTATAAATACTGGTGACCCTCTACATTGTAAGGTTACGGGAAATTTATAAGCAACTCAAGAAGCTCAAACTTATTATCGCAAAGTTAAAGCACTCGAAAAACTTAGAATTTCCCAAGTGCTTTTATATTGAAGAGAGCTCACTAAACTAAGCCTAGCTTAATAAGACATATCCAAAGCTTATTCGAGATATCCTAACCCTTTGCATTGTACTTCATTGTAAAGGATATCTCATCCTAGTTGGAAATCAACCGAGAAACCCCAAACCCTTGAGAAGGTAGTTGGAGTGTGTTTGCTGGTGAGAAGAGTTGTAAAGAGTTAGTAAACTACGCGGAGTAGTCAGAAAACTCTAGAGGAGAAGTTAGTAAGCTACAGAGGTAGTCTGAAAGCTTGTTTGTGCTTGAGTAAGTAAACTACGGAGGTAGTCAGAAAGCTCAAGGTCGGGTTGAGTAAGTAAACTACGTGGAGTAGTCAGAAAGCTCAGGGCCGAGTTGAGTAAGTAAACTACGCGAGGTAGTCAGAAAGCTCAGAAGTGATTAGTGAATTTCTCTGAGGATCAGAGAGAGTGGACGTAGGAGCTTGAGTCTCTGAACCACTATAATTGTTGTGTTGTTTATTGCTTTCTTTATCTGTGCTTAACTGTTGCATCACTGAGTTTGAAAGCATATTTTCACTGATATTTCAGTTGGAATCAATCCACTGGAAGTTGCATGTAATTGAATCACAGCCTAATCACTATTCCATTAAAGGAAGATTTTCAGCAAAGCTTAAAACGAGTATAAACTAAAGGGCCAACCATTCCGCACATCTGAGTAGCTAGAACAGATAGTTACCAAACTGAACTTACTCTTCTGAGGGTTCAGTAAGTTAGTTATCTGATCCAAGCAACTCAGGATCTCTAAAACTCAGGACTCAGTTGGGATTATCTGAGGTATCTGAAAGCAGCTCAGGATCACTGTCTCAGTAGACTTTGACTCAGAGCGATCTGTGCTTCTCAGAACCTAATCTTCAGGACTGCCTGACCCAAGCTGACCTCAGTAAGAAAAAGTTTTAAAAACACTGAACACGTGTATTCCCCCCATACACGTGTAAGACTCGTTTGCACCGGGACCAACACTTCCCATGCATCATTGAACTGAATAGGCATCCATTTGTCAATGTGCGGTCATTTCTGAGTTTTTTCTGTACCTCTCCTTTTGCTCAAAAACTTTTTAAAACCACTTCTTCTTTTCTGCTCTCCTTCTTTCTTTTTCCTGATCAAAGGAACATCTGACACAGAAGCAACAGTCTTCTTCTCTTTTTCGATTTGAAGGGTTTTCAGAGTTTTCTTGGTATTGAAGACTTCTTTCTGAATTCCAGTTTCTTCTTTTTCAGCTTCTTCCTCAAATTCTTCAAAATCCATTATCAATTTCCTCTGAGTAGGGTTAGAAGCTTTAGCTCTTTTCTTCTTTTCTTGCTCCACAAATGCAACAGCCTTTCTCTTTTCAGGTCTGACTTGATCATCACCGGCTTTGCTTGACTCAATTATCCTTCTATCACTCAGTTTCTCAGAAATTACTTCCTGAATAGTTTGCTCACATGTTTGAGTGAAGATAGGTTTCTCAGCTTCTTTGAATTTTAATTTCTCAGTGGCTTCAATTTCTCTTAAGGCTTCGGCAATTTTCTTTCTTTCAGCTTCTTTTTGAGTCTTTCTCTCCAAGGTTTGTGCCAACAACTCACTTAATTTGCCACCAGGCCTTTCCCCCTTTTTGGCACCATACCTTGGGAGTAGTTGAGTCAGTGCAGTATCCATATGGTATTGCTCTTTGCTTATACTTCGCACTTCCCCTGCCAACTGATCATGCTCATCCTCTAGCCTTCTCATGTAATTGTTAGCCATTGAGAACTCATCTGAAAGAGGTGTGAACTGATTTGAGAAGACATCATGCATCATCTCTGTCATCTTGGTCATGAGCATAGAGCCCATTTCCTCAACAATTGTTTTGATCATCAGATCATTCTTCTCAACCAGCTTGGCTTCAAGATAGGCAGTTCTTTCTTGATACATCTGCTTCATCTCTGCATTGAGCTCAGTTTTGACTACATCAATCTTTCCTTCCAAAGTAGTCATTTTATCTGCAAGAGTTGTTTGTAGTTGCAGCATGTCTAAAGATGAACTCAGATTTTCCAGCTTTTGAGATTGGTTTGCCAAGGTTTCTTCAGTTTGAGTCACTTTCTCCACTATTGGCACCACCTTCTCCAATTATTCCAAGATAGGACTGAAATCAATTTATGGAGGCAAAACAATTATCTCCAACTGAGTTGGTTGCTCCAACTGAGCCACGGTCTGCATATCATACATAACAGATTTAAAGATAGGAACTTCAGTAGCTTTGGCATAATGTATAATAGTGACAAAAGATACCTGAAGAGTGCTAACTTCAATATGAGGATGTGTGATATCGGTTTATCAAAGATCGTTGTCCTTCTCCATCGACTTTCGGTCTTTTTTTCTTTCTCGATGTCATCTCGAGGTTCCTTCTCCCCCTCAGATTGTTTTTCAGCATCATCTTATTTGTCACCCTCTTTATCTTGATCCTCATCTCCTTCTGGGTTCATAGAACTGGAGGCATCAACATCGCTTTTCCTTTTCAAATACCCACCTTTCTCTTTACTAGCTCATCAAAGTCGGCAATTTTCATTCTCGAGCTTGGTCTTCCGAACCTGAGAACTCTGTTAAAAGCAAAGAATCTCAAAGATTCCACCAATCTTCCTCCTCGAAGGAGGCTATATTCAAACATCTCAAGAAGAGTCCGATTCGAGGATGTAGACCGTGGTTACGAAGTCGGAAGAAAAGATCCGAAGGTCGGGATATCTTTCATTTCGGTACCTATCAAGAATGAATCGTTCCCCCCTTCTTTGCGCCGCTCGGTTTCTTCTGCCTCTCCCTTTCTCAATTTTGGGCTTCGGGGAGCGATTGGCTCGGATTGTACAAGTTCTAAATCTTGATGGATCGAGAAATGGTTCATTGAAGTGCATCCAAGTTCATAATTCACGAGGTTGACCGATCTCAAGTCCGAACAGCCTCTCTTGATGGGAATCGAGCTCCTTGAAGATTTCCTAAGAAATTTTATCTGAGCTCAGAGAAGTTTCGAGTACCTCAGAGAAAACTTGTTCCTCAGTTTCTTGCTCTTGCACATTTGTCACAACCTGAGAAAGAACCTGAAGTGGAGATTTCAACCCTTCGGCCTTCGGGTTGAGTTTCTTGATGTAATTTGGCCTCCTTCTCTCGGCAATAGATTGAAGCCTTTTGCGCTTCTGAGGAGCCAGTGCTTTCTTTTTTCAGTTTCTCCCCTTTCTCTCTTTTAACTTGCATCAAGGCTTTCCCCCTGGCTTGTCTGGCTTCTTCAGCAGTTTCTTCTTCAGCAGTTTCCTCCTGAGACTCAGAGTGTTTCTCTTTCTTTCCTCTCAAAGTCTTCTTTGTTGGTGGTTTGAACATGATTTTTGACTTTGGAAAGGAAGTGGAATTGGCAAAGATGTCCTCCTCTTCTCTGCACATTTCCAAGATAAATGCAATCTTGGTTGCATGTAGAATCTTTCCTTTGACAACTACAGAGCCATTCACCTTCTGAATTTGTTTGGCTTGATCACTCACCACCTTGATCAAATAGTGTAACCAGTTGAATGTCGTGGAAGGTGAATCTTCAATCGCCGCCATTAACCTTAACTTAGGTGTGCTTATCTATTCGAAGCTACTAGATCTACTCATGATGCATTTGCTTACAATATCCAACAATACTTGATATTTAGGCTTCAAATGCCTCTTATTCAGAGTAGCTTCAAACTTTACTGGATGCTCAGTAATTTTATCCAAATATTCTTGTTCCCTACCCATCATGTATACCGTAGGGTCTTCACCTCTATCACTTAACTCATATATGGCATTAAGATTCTTAGGAATAATATATAATTCCCTAATAAAATCCACATATTTTGAACTATGCTCCAAATGCGAGACTGTAATCTGAGATTCTATGCAATTCTCATCATCTAACTTCAAATTAGAGATAAACTCAATTACCTCTTTCGCATATTCGGCCTCTGGTTGATTCGCGACCAGGCAAGTAAGTTTTGCCAAACGAATCATATGCAACGCCTCCTCCTCGTGAGTTGCATTGGATGAGCTTGAGAGAGAGACAACATATTTGTACCAAGGTTTATTGGAAATGGCGAGCTTATCGTATACAGAAAGTGTCATTTTTGGAGAATTTCTGGTGAAGGGTTTTGAGATATGTGAAAATTTTTGGGCAATCGAGAGTTTCAAAGCAGAGTATTTGTGAAGATGAAGGCTTTTTGGAATAGAGCTTTTAAAGAAATTTTTCCAACAGATATAGAATTTTGATTTATGGAAAATCGCGTAGATGAAGAAATTGACGGTCGAGATTAAAAACCGACTAAAACGGGTATATGAAAGGACGATTTCGCAAATACTAAGCCGCCAATTTATCCCTATTGGTGATTAATGAACAGTGCATTTAATTACTGTTCCTGCAGACCATTGACTTTCCTCGTGTATTTCAAAGGTCCCGCCCAAATATTTCTTCAGGTGTTTTGTCATATATTGCCAATGATTACTGAGATTCAGTTAGACAATAAATGTGTTGCATGAGTCAATACTTCTTCAGACTAATTTTCTCCATCAGTCTTACTGAGTTTTGACCTTGATAAAATGTCAGTATAATACTGAGTACTGATCTTCAGGATAACTGAGTTTCCCAAGACTCAGTGTTCAGTACTTTCAATTTTATCCTGAGTTTTTCAGTAAAAACCTGAGAAAACTTCATGCATCTGAAAACCTTCAATTTTTCAGATTTGCTTTATTCACCTGGATCCAACATATCTAATTCAACTGATAGTTCCTGAAGTCTTGATTCAACCAAAGGTTTAGTCAAGATATCAGCTCTCTGTTTATCAGTATGAATTTTCTCCATTCTGATGTCTTTCTTCTCAACGTGATCTCTGATGAAGTGATGTTTGATATCAACATGCTTACATCGGTGTGCACACAGATTTTTTGTGTAATAGCAATTGCACTATTATTATCACAAAATATAGGTACTTCATTGGCTATAATCTTATAATCCTCAATTGTTATCCGAGCCAAAGAAGAATTGCACAATAGCTTCCCTCCTATGACCATGTATTCAAATTTTTCAAGTCTTGGTTACTATCGAGGTTTGTTTCTTTGAAAACCATGATATCAGCTTACTTCCAAGAAATTGACAAGTTTCTGTGGTAGACTTCCTATCAATTCTACATCCTCCATAATCAGCATCTGAATAACCAGTTAATTCAAGGTTATCATCAGTTGGATACCATAATCCTCTATTCACATTGCCTTTAAGATATTTTGAGAACTTTTTTTGGCGGCCTCCATGTGACTATTTTAAGATTAGTTTGGTATCTTGCACATATCCCAACAAAGAAATGTAATATCGAGGCCTACTATTTGTGAGATATAGCAGTGATCCAATGATCCCTCTATAATCAGTGAGATTTACTGATTTGCCTTCAGGATCAGGATTCATCTTGTAGTTAATATTCATACGAATTCTAACTGCATTGCAATTCTGTACACCATACTTTGCAATCAGATCTCTGGTGTATTTTGCTTGATTAATGAAAATTCCTTCCTTAGTTTGTTTCACTTCAAGTCCAAGAAAGAAATTCATCTCCCCATCATTGACATCTCAAACATTCCTTTCATCAGGGTAGAAAACTTTTCACACAGCTGATGATTTGGAGATCCAAATATGATGTCATCTACATAAATCTGAACAAGTAAGATGCCTTTCCCATCTTCTATCCTGAACAGAGTCCTATCAACAGTTCCTTTGATAAAACCATGGTCAGTAAGAAACTGAGAAAGGGTATCATACCATGCTCGGTGCTTTCTTAAGACCATACAAGGCTTTCGAGCTCGTAAACTTGGTCATTCTCGTGCGAAACCAGAGGTTGTTCCACATAAACCTCTTCCTTAAGCACACCATTGAAATGCACTTTTCACATCCATCCGACAGACCGTGAATTTCATGTGGGCAGCATATGCAAGAAATAATCTGATGGCTTCTAGTCTTGCAACAGGTGCAAAGGTTTCATCATAATCCAAGCCTTCTTCTTGGGAATAACCTTGTGCAACTAGCTTTGCCTTGTTTCTCACAATGTTGTTATTTTCATCTCTTATTCTTGAACACCCACTTAGTTCCAATCACATTGGCCTCTTAGTTCATCCACTAGCTCCCAAACTTCATTCCTTGAGAACCCGATTCAAACTCTTCTTGCATAGCAAAGAATCCAAAATGAATCATGTAGAGCTTCTTCAATCTCGAAGGTTCTTTTTTTCGGATAGGAAGCAAAGTAACAAAGCACTTTCTCTATGGAACCTTCTTGTTTTGACACCATCCGATAGATCACCCACAATCTAACTTGTAGGATGACTATCCAACCATTTTTCTCTGGATGTTCCCCCAAGAAGAGTATCCTCAACATCATAAATGTTAGGTTCAGTAGTTCATTAAATTCGGGGAACAACGAGAAAGGAGAAAGAGAATCATCTTCCTCGGGGGAAATTTATTCGCAACATTGTCGAGACATTTGTTCCCCATTGGTTGATAGATTGAGTTTGCCTCATTTGTGACCACATCTTCATCGGCATTACATACCGAGTCCGAATTGGTGTATGTTTAGATTGGTCACCTTCAGTGTTGGCTTTCCTTCAATTGGAGAATTTCCATCATGAGTCTCACCATCTTGAGTTTTTCCATCCCGAACTTCTTTGTTCGAGTCCGATTCACTCCATTCATGAAAGTGACCGACTTCTTCTTTTCGTGTTCAGAGGATGTTTTATCATTCTTTTTTCAGCTAAGTCGGTGATTCTCTTGATCGGTTCCCGAGTCATGTTCACATTTTTTCCGAACACAAGTAGATTCATCAAAAATAACATGAGGTGTTTCTTCCACAATAAGAGTCCTACAGCTTGTAAACTCGAAGGCTTTTTATCGACTTCGTAATATCCTAAGAATATCCCTTCATCGCCTTTTGCTATCAAAAGTTTTCAACCCGATCTTTACCATTATTGTGTATGAAGCACTTGTAACCAAAACACGAAAAGAAAGAAACAAGAGGCTTCCTTTCATTCTACAAACTCATATGGAGTTTTTCCTTGGTTCTTGGTCAAGATGGATCTATTCTCGAGAGAAGATGCGGTGTTGGTATTTTAAGCCCAAAATCTCTTAGGAATATCGCCTTCAAAGAATCATTGTCCTTGCAGCTTCTTTCAGAGTCCTATTTCTTCTTTCAGCAACACCATTCTGTTGTGGGGTCCTTGCAGCTGATTTATGAGCTATTCCATTTGCTGCACAATAATCAGATATGATATGATTGATGAACTCAGTTTCTTTATCTGATTTGATTTTGACCACACTCAGATTCTTTTCAGTACTGAGTCTTTTCAGTAGTTCAGGCAGTTTTGTCTAAGTCTCTTTCTTACTGGGTAAGAATATGACCCATGTGTATCTGGAGTAGTCATCAACTACCACAAGTGTGTATTTTCTGTCATTAGTGCTCACAGGTGTTACTGGACCAAAGAGATGTATATGTAACAGTTGTAGTATTCTATCAGTAAAAACATCTACTTTACTTTTGAAAGATGCTCTGATTTGTTTTCCTTTCTGACAAGCATCACATACATGATCTTTACTAAACACTTCATCGGGTAACCCCCACACAAGTGCTAATCTTGCAAGTTTGTTCAGGGTTTTGAAGTTTAAGTGATTCATTCTTTTGTGCCACAACCAACTGGTATCAGTGGAACTTTTTGCAACCAAACATGTATCTTTAGGAGTTGAACTCCAATAAGCAAGATACACATTTCATCTTCTAGTACCAGTCAGTAAAATTTTATGTGAAGTATTGTCTTTTACATAACATAAGTTCTTAGAGAACTCAACACTGAATCCTTTGTCACAGAATTGACTGATAGAAATCAAGTTATGCTTTAGACCAGACACATATGAAACACCATGGATATGAACAGAGTCAACTTCAAGAGTTCCATATCCTTCATTTGTCCTTCGAATTGTCTCCAAATGTGATCTGAGGGCCTTTTTGCTCAACATAATCAGTTATTAGTTGCTTATATCCTGTCATATGTCTTGAATATCCACTGTCTAGATACCATACAGCAGGAGCCAATTCATTTCCACTCATCAGTGCTATGTTGTTTTCATTATTCAACCAAGGTTCTTTTTTCTTTCACGAAAAAACAGATCGGTTCTTAGGTACCCATTTGATGTAGGGTCCTACCAGTTAGTTGTACCTTTTGGAACCCAAATCGCCTAACAACTCTAATTACTTTAGAGTGGTTGATTTGTCTCCCATAAACATCTACATACACATTCTCCACCCTAGAAGCCTTGGCAAGATCCTCCATCCATGAAAGTGCCTTAGCATGAACATGAGCCTTAGAGTTCTTCTTGGGTTCAGCCTTTTGTTCAAGTGCCTTAGCTTTTTGTGTTGTTGGTCTCTGTCTCACGACTTGGGTTCAGAAACATTTACCCTTAGGCAAGTGAGGTTTAGGTTGCTGTCTTTCAAATGGGGTCTTTTCAAGAATCGAGGACTTGGTCTTTTTCGGGTTGAGAATATCTCTCACGAGTGTTTCTCTTCCGAAAATTCCTCCGATGGTTCAAAGGCAGATCTCTTTAGGTTGGTATTCTTACCGAGGCTTTGAAATCTTGCCTGAAAATTTCCTACCGAGTGTCTGGGCTTTTTCTAGCCTTTTCCTGAGGTCTGGGCTTTCTTCCCTAAACCTTCAGTTTTTTCTGAAACCATAGGTCCTTTACCCTTGTTTAAAACTCTGGGAAGTTCTTCAGTAAGAAGATTAGATGTCACTGGTTTAATAAAGACAGTCTTGGTGCTACTAGAAGCAGTATTCAGAAGACCTTGTGAGGTTCCCCCCTGGAATATATCCCAATCCAACTTTTATAGTTGCAGGTCTTTGATAACTCTGAATTTCATCTATCACTTTAGATGCAGAATTCAATAGAGCTAACTTTCTCTGAGCACTATCCTCACATTTCTTTAGAGTTTCATGCTTCTCAAAGAGGTCATTGAACTCAGTTCTGATAAGTTGAATCTCTTTAGTGGATTTCTCTAATTTTTCATTCAGGATCTCTATCACCTTCTCCTTTTCTGAGAGTTGTACTTTCATAACATCCAGATCATCAGTAGTTCCCATCAATTGAGAAGTGATCTCAGGATTTTTAGAGTCTTTCCACTTCAGATTCTCAGCAGTCAGTTCCATGTTCTGCTCTTGAGTTTCAGTGAGTAGTTCTTGTAACACAGAATAGTCCTTCATAAGATTCTCAATTGAATCCATCAGTCAAAGTTATCACATGATTGAACTTGAGAACTCATGTGCTTGTGTAGGAGCAACAACAGAGATAGAAGAATTTACCTCCTCCACAGCCATAAGACAGATATCATCACTGTCACTATCTGAGAAAATCTCATCTGAGGAACTGGAACCTTCTTCAGAATGTTCTTCTTCCTCAGCAATCATAGCTTTCTTGATGGAGATCTTCTTGTCTCTCTTGGCTTGTCTTTTTCCTTTCTTTCTTTAGCTTTTCACCAGCCGGTCATATTGAAAGTGACCTTTCTTCTGACAGTTGTAACATTTGTTGGTATCATCATCCTAATCACTTTCCTCCTTGGTTTTGGAGTTTTTCTTCTTGGATGAGGATCCTTCAGCTTTCTGGTCCTTTCTTTTCTCAGGTATCTCGTCCTCGAACCGAGTCTCTCTTGTACTGTGATTTCTGTAATATTTCTTATATTTCCCATATCCGCTATTGAGTCTCTCAAACCTCCTTGCCATCAAGATTACTAGCTTATCCTCCCCGCTTTCATCCCGATTTTTTGGCAAGTGAGTTCTCAGACTCTCTAGACTTACAGGATTTCTCTTTGGCTTTGAAAGCCACATTCTTGCTAGATGAAGAATCATCTTTGCTGTCAGATTTCTTAGTTTTCTTGTCAATCACAAACTCATAAGCTTTCAGTTCAGAGAAAACTTGTTGATATGGCATGGAATCAATATTTTTGGTGTTTTCAATCACCACAGCATGTATATCCCATTTCTTAGATAATCCTCTAAGAATTTTCAGTGCCACTTCTCTCTGTGGGTATCTTTTCCCAAGAGCACTCAGATCATTCATGATGCTAGTGAATCTGACTTCAAGTTTGTCAATGGATTCACTATCTTCCATTTAAAAGCTATTAAACTTTCCAAATGCAACAAAAAGTTTGTTTTCCTTAATATGATCTGTGCCTTGACACATAACAGCTAGTGTGTCCCATATTTCTTTTGCAATTTCACAGTGAGAAATCATCCCCATAACACCATCATCAATAGTGCTATACAAAGTATCTTTAGCAATGTAGTCCAGATTGACTAACTTTCTCTCATCAGGAGTAAGTTGATCATCAGATTTTGGAAATTCATCTCTGGGATCATTCCTCTCAGTATCAGTGATTCTTGGATTCACAACGGTAAATTTGAATGGTCCTTCAGAAACCACTCTCCACATTCTTTCATGTTTTGAATACAGATGAGTCTGCATTCTCAATCTTCTTAGGTCATAGCTCTCAACAGAGAACATAGGGAGTTTCTTAGAAGGCATGATGACTGAGCCTTGTAAGATATCAGCAAACAGATCTATTCAGTAGACCACCAAAGTCTTTCAGCAAAATAGACTATGGCTACCAAAGCAAGTGGTCACAATGAACCACTGCTCTGATACAACTTGTTGGTCCCGGTGTTAACGAGTCTCACACGTGTATGGGGGGGAATACACGTGTTCAAATTGATTTTTAAAACTTTTCTTTCATCGAGGTCGATGGGTCGTTATCCCGATGATTTTGCCCTAAGAAGCACGGATTGCCCCGAGTCAAAGTCTATCGAGACAATGATCCCGAAGCCGCTTTTCGGAAGCTTCAGACAAATTTAACCGAGCTCGAGTTTATCGAGATCCCGAGGCGCTGGATCGAGATAATTATCTTCTTCAACCCTCGAGAGAGTTAGTTCGATTTGGTAACTATATCTGTTTAGCTACTCAAGTGTAATGCGGAATGGTTGGCCCTAAGTTTATACTCGTTTTAGCTTTCTTCGAAAATATTCCCTTCAATAAAAACGTTGATTAAGGTTGTGATCAATTTGATGCAAGTTCAATTGGATAGGTTCCAATGAATATCGGTGAATTATGCTTTCAAAGTGAAAATATGCAACAGATAATAATGCAAAGATGTAAAGCAAAACAACACAAAGAATTATAGTGGTTCGGAGACTCAACCTCCTACGTCCACTCTCTCGATCGTCCGAGAAATTCCTTAACCACTTCCTAAAGCTTTCGCTAACTCATCGTAGCTTACTCACTTTTCTACCTTGAGTTTTCGGGTCGACTCATCAACGCAACTTACTAACTCAAACACACACAAGTGTTAGGACTACCACAAGTAGCTTACTAACTTCTTCTCTAGAGTTTTTGGCTAACTCATCAGAGCTTACTAACTCTTTACAACTCCAACTCACCAACAAAAACACACACAAACTACCTTAACAAAGGGTTTGGGTTTTGGGTTGGTTTCCAACTAGGGTGAGATATCCTTTACAATAAGAATGAATGCAAAGGCTAGGATATCTCTTCTAAGCTTTGGATATATCTAACACTCTAGGCTTAGAATAGTGAGCTCTCTCCAATGTGAAACACTTGGGAAATTCTAGATTTTTCGAGTGCTTCAATTGCAATAATACGAATGAGCTCTTGAGTTGCTTTTGAAATTTCCCGTAACCTCTCAATGTAAAGGGTCACTAGTATTTATAGGCAACTTCACCAAGGTCACTCTTGAAAAACTATCCATTGGAGGAGATAGCTTCATGAGTTTCCTCTTATGGTGTTTGATGAACGGTTATATTTAAGGTTTGAATACTCCCTTGCATGTTTTAGGAAATATGCAGACATGTAGCCAATCACCAATTTTTGCAGTCTGGAACATTGTACTACTGACATGATTCAGTGTCCTGTCGCTTTCAGTGTCAGTAAAGTCCAGTGTTGTCTTCCTCTGATTGGTTTTTGTCTTCAGTAAATGTAGACAAACAAAACGGCTCTTTTTGGTCAATCTCTCTGAATGAGATAACCTTAAACAACACTTAGACTTAGTTCCTTTTGTCTGCATATGAATGTTTTGGGCAATATCTACTTTTCTGAATATTTGCATTTTTCTCGGTTTTGTAGTCTTGAGATAGATATTATTCGGTGCCTCGAACATTAGGGTTATCTTGAGTATTGATATCTTCTTGAGTCTTGATAAACTCTTTGGGTCTTGATTATCTTCCGAGTCTTGATGTCTTGATGACATACTAAGTCTTGATGTCTTGATGACATCTTGAGTCTTGATGTCTTCAAATGACTTCTTGAGTCTTGATGTCTTGATGACATCTTGAGTCTTGATGTCTTGATGACTTATTGAGTCTTCAGTGTCTTCAGTGACATACTGAGTCTTTAGTATCTTGATGTGACATCTTTGAGTCTTGATGTCTTCACGACTTCTTGAAGTCTTGATTGTCTTCAAAATCTAACATGATCTATATCTGCTGACTATACATGGTGCGAGATAACTTCGCGAATAATCTATCTTTGAATTTCGATCTATCAAGATTATCCTGAACATGTCATACTCAGGGTTTTTGGGATCTAATCAAAACTTCTTTATTAAATTCTTCTCCCAACAAAGGTTATTTTCAAAATAACATACTAATACATAACAGAGAAACATAAAGATTCAATCTTCTCAACTTATTACCTGATTGCAGCAATTGCATGTGTACAAGGAATACCTTCTAACCGAAAAAGTAGCAATTGCATTTACGATTCTCCAAATCCACTATGTTACTCTTAATACCATAAATAATACGATACCGACGTTTTGTAAGCACATTAACAGTATATTTGTCAGCAATCGTAGAGACTCTGGACAAATGAGAAGCAACCCTTGAACATAATACACTACCGTTGGTATTGACTTCAATAGATCGAATATGAAACCATTCCTGAATTAGACTTCTAATACTTTCCAAAACATAAATAATAGGTTTCTGACGTGCCCACTTTAGACATTTATTCCAAGATTCAGCCGAGTTAGAAGTCATGAACTCGTACCGTCTTGTCTTACAATGCACTCGGGACCAAGGCTCAGGTTTTGCATTTTCCAAAGTCTTAATGATCTTGCCATTGTCAATGCGTGCAAGGGTATCCATAATTCTGACAAAAATATTTCAATGCGAATAATATAATAATAATGATAATAATAACATAATTACTTTTTCTTTTACTTACTTCTGGTATTTGGAGGGACGGTGCTCATATGCTGCTGACCGGAAAATTTGTACAACTTTTTTACCATACGGAGCTAACTTCTTTTGAAGGTGGTAATAACACAATCCATGTTTTGCTCCAGGAAAAATAGTCTTCACAACGTGGATTATTGATTTGTGTTAATCGGAAACAATCAATAAATCTTTGTGATAATCATGGTCAATCGCGTCTTTTAACCTATCTAAAAACCAACACCAAGACTCATTACTCTCCAAATCCCCAACACCTGTAGCAATTGGAAACACATGATGGTTGCAATCCTGGGTTACAGCTACAAACACCACTCCCTTGTACTTTCCCTTCAGATATGTCCCATCAACAACAATCACAGGCCTCCCATAATTAACAAATCCTTTAATTGATGCACGAAGCGCATAGAAAACATACTTAAACTTGCCTTGTTCGTCAGTTTCAATCTTTGAAACGGAATCTGGATTCGCAACCTTCAGCTCATGCAAGTAAGCTGGCAACATCTTAAAGGACACATTAGAGTCACCGTAAATCATGTCATCAGCCAGATGTTTGCTAGTCAACGCCTTATTGTACGATATATCCAGCCCATGATTTATTTTCAAATCCTTCAAAATTGATCTAGGCAACTTTGTGATTACTGGGTCTTGTTGTCCAGCAGCATAAAATGACGCGATTACTTTCGCGGGCAACTTTCGTCGGGATTTTTTATCAGGATCATTCAGACATGTGTGACATTTGAACTTCGAAACACTGAAAAAATCATTTTTTCCGATACCATGGAACAGAAACTCACAATTCAGATACTTACATTTCAAAAGCCATCAACGTGGATCTGATTTTTTAACCCCTGTACTCAACTTTATTTAGCATATGGTATATTCCAACAGAAATACACATTTCTGATTTGCTAGTAAACGTGCAGTCTAAATTAAGTATGCCGGGTACCCCATTAGGGATTTTAGTAGTGTTATCCTCTTTATTCACACTAGGAAATGTGGAAGGTGAAGGTATACCTGGCAGGATCGATGGACGCTTTGAATTTGGGGTATGCATTTCGGGATGCAGATCAGTAGGTGAGCTTGGCGCATTCTGAAATGATTCGTAATCAAGAGAATCATTTGATGAATCAGAACATGATTCAGAACTTGAATCACCTGTATCATCATCACTATCCACAAACTTATTGTTACCATTACTATGAGAAAATCTTCATCGGCTACAAGGATGTAGTTTGAAGACGACGGCATCCCAAATATGGATTGTTGATGGGTGGTTGATGTGTGATTTTCCTGATGAGTATCTGACAAATTCTCAAATGACTCGATGTTAAGAGAATCATCAAACGAATGCTCACTTGAACCATCCATATCATCATCATGAATGTCAACTATCTTTTCCTTAACTTCAGATTCAAGGATGTCATTAAAATGACTATCATTAAAATTCTCACTCTTCATAGAATCAAATGTCTCAAGCAATTGAACAAATCCCATCTCTCTTTTGGTTGGTATTGTTGAACAGCTACCCACAACAGCATCATCCTCATGATGAACAGAATCCAGTCATCTATTTTACGGGACACGAAAAAATCTCCGGTGTCTGAGAAGATCTTAATAAGTTATTCAAATCTTCATCATTTTTTATAAATGCACGCCACGGATTACCATGCAAAGAAATAATCTCAAAAAATTGATGCTCATCCAAATTAATATCACCTTTTAAAATGTGATTTAGCTCAGAAACAAGTCTTGTTAAACTATAACCTTCATCACGGATCTGAAAAGCAGTCTGCACACCGCCATCGTATGATTTACCATCCCATTTTCCTTTACAATGTATGAACAAATATTTTCTTCCAGACATCTACAATATGTAAAAAGGGTAGTGAGAATGGTTTACAGTTGTAGGTTTTTTCAAGATAGTTCGTAATTACATTATAAACGGTTCTAGAGAAAATTATCACACCTTAAACAGAATTATTAAAACACACATTCTAAAAGTGTATACATTTCAGTCTAAAGAGTAATACTTTAACATATAACAATAATTAATTTAAAACTGGACAGTAACTATACCAATTCTGCTCTAAATTGTAAAAAACATTGTAGGTCCCGAACGGGTTTCAGTGAGGGTTGAAGTCTAGAGGGGAGGGGTGAATAGACTTCAAAAACTTTTCGTGGATCAGATGTGATTTGCACGTTTATCTGATCAGAGTGTGAAGTGGATTAGTTTGGACTGATATCCGACTTACTGATCTGACAGGCAGATCAGTTTGGCGTCTATCAGTTTAACTGATGGTGCGGAAGATTAGTTAACCCGTGTGAAAACCAGTTTTACTCAACTAAAGATTCTGACCAATCTGGTTTGAATCAGATAACTAAAGTGTTAATCTGATCAGATCAGTAGCTTGATGCTAGTCTAATCCTGGTACAGAATATGCATGCAGATAACAAGAGTAGTGTGCAAGTATGTGTAAAGCAGATTAAAGGCACACAGAATTATAGTGGTTCGAACAACTTGTCCTATGTCCACTCTTCCCTATCAGTAGGGGCACCAACTTAACCAACTGGACTTAGTTTAATGTGTTAGTCCAACACAATACAACCAACAGATATTTAACGAGTTCACACTCAACCAATCCCAGAAATCTAATCTAGAAACCCTAGATAGAAATCTTGCTATAACAAACTTAACCTAATAGTGTTGGGTAAGAATTGTTTTTGTTCCAACTGGAATACTATCCTATCTTCTAAGTAGCCAAGAGCTAGAGGATAAGTATTCTGCTAAGAACTAAGGGATGAACACTTAAGAATAACTCTTGTGATTGTGTTCTTCGTGCGGAAATCTTGAGAGCTTTAGCTTGTAGATAATTTCCTTAACCTTACTCAGAAGGTTTGATCCCTTATTTATAGGCCCGAATTCGAATTAGCCATTGGAGAGCAATTCGAATATCGGTCTATTTTAGGTAGGTTTGCAGGGTTGATATGATTCATCTCAGAGGCGGTATGGCCAAAAGCATGCAACTTTGTCCTTTCTAGCCGTTGAACATTGAGCCTCCAACCCAGAGTCCTATCAGTTTCATATTGTCGTGTCGATTTCTTATTGGCTAGCAAGTACCATGAATCTGGTCTTGATAGGTTTTATGCTTGTCGTCTGATCGACCTTTCTGAAAGTATACTGAACTTCCAGAACACTTTCTTGGAACTGATTTTCCCCATTTGAAGTCTTTGGTTGTAAGTTGTCTTAGCTCAACTTACTGACTTCATCTGATGTGCTCTATCTGTCTTCAATCTTGATATCTTCAGATCTTCTCTTCTGATCTTCATAGTATATCTTCATAACTGATCTTCAAGACTAAGAACTATACACATTGAGTTCCCCCTCAATGTATGGTCTAATCTAATTCATACATCAGTTGTTTTATACATCAATTAACAACTGGTAAACCTAGTTCTCAATATGAAACATCAGTCAGCTAATAGTTTCTGACTGGTCCTATTACATCTGTTTTGGAACTTTTATCAAAACTTAATAAATTTCCCAACAATTTCCCCCTTTTTGATAAAACCAAAACATATGAGAAACCAACCATCAGTTGGTATAAAACAGTAAGGCACAGATAATCAGAAGACAGTGAGAGATTGTCTTAGGATTAGAAATGGAGCTTGTTTTTCATTAAGATAAAGCATTACATTGTACATTTGAAAAACAAAGGCATAAACTGATCCCTATGTCTTCTGATCTTCAATCCTTCGGAATGTACCCTTTTGGCATCTCCCTCAGGTTCTGAGGCACATTGAAAATTCGGTACAACTTCCATTTGACACTGTTAACTTGGCCTGGACCAGTGATGGCAGCTTTGCCAATCAGGTTATAATAGAATCTTTCAAAGGCCAATCTGTCGAAGGATCCATCTGTCTTTCTCTGATAGTCCAACACATCATATGGAGGATGTGTGATATTAGCATTGATGCTCTCGGCATCTATCTGGACCTCCTTCAGAAAGTCAGGATGTTTGTTTTCCATCCAGTTCAAAATTCCTCATCTGGAGACTCTTCTGAAGGCACAATGTCTAGCACAAAGGCATCCATCAACCATTCTGCCCTGATTACACACCAGGTCTTCAATCTGGCTTCTTTCAGTTATCATTTCTGATAATGTCTTCTACCTTTCCAGGGATCAACGGCTGAACAAAATCTTTGCCGATATGACCCTTTCTCAGCCTTGCAGAATACCTTCTTTTTAACCCTTCAGCTTCAGCCAGCCTTTCTTTCCTTCTTTCTTCCTCATTCATTCAGGCCTCCTCAGCTAGTTCTTCTTTAGTCAGTCTAGCAGCCAGTCGTCTGTCTGCTTCTACATGTGCAGCAGATGCACTCCTTGTAATTCTTTGAGTAGAAAGCGCTTGAGGCGGTAGAAGTGCAAAATGCGAAGGTCCAGTTCCTTTTAATGGGGAATAAGTTGCACAGATCTATTCGGGATGAATATTTAAATACAAATTTAATTCTTATAATTATTACTAGCATGAATTAATCCTATATTAATTCAAATAATAATCCAACAACAAATCATGCATATAATTAATTCACGTAAATCCTACGCATGCTGAATTCTACGAGTTTACGTGAACGTACCTCTTGGGATGGCAATGGCTTGGTTGATTAGACTCACCAAAAGAACTTCCCAAGTATTCCCTTAATCCTTGCTCGACTATCCGGTGGTAGGACGCTTGCGAACAATTAACAAAAGGAAAATAAATTATGTTGCACCACCTTTGTGGATTACTAATTTTTCCAGCACATGAAATTGTACTCGGGAATGAAAGAGTCATCCCCTATTTATAGAGCATAGGTGATCGAAAATTTTGGGAAAAAATAATGTGGGAAAATCTTTTCTTGATCTCCAAGAAATCTTGAATATATCTCCTATATTCTTTTTCCCATAATTATAATATTCCACAAAATCCCACCTACTCTTTGTTATGGAGTATATTTCGAAAATTATAGGCAAGATTCCAAGATTTGGATCTTCTTGAATTTATGAGATATTCTTGTATTTCAAGAAATACATATCTTCCATAATATATTTTCAAGAAAATCAAGAAAATCTTTCTTTCCCTTAATTATCAAAATTTTTTAAATTTTCCTATGGATAACCAAGTGGGAGATTTCTTGAATTTAATGAGATAATCTTGTATTCCAATAATACATATCTTCATTCCATAACAAAATTCAAAGAAAATCTTTCTCCCCTTTTATCCATAAATTTCGAAATTTATGAGGAAAAATAAGCAACAATATTTATTTTATTTTAAACACCTTTTTCAGTTATTGGACTATATGTTGGGCTACTTAGGGGGCCTTTAGGAGAATTAAGATTGGACCTTTCAATGGATCTTGAATTATCAATATTGAGCCACAATATTATTCAAGCTCATAAATATTAATTAATCCCACTACATAATTAATATTGCACTATCCATCTTAACCCATATTATTAACCAATATGACTCCGGTTATTATTTCCGTGTTTAAGATTATCTAGCCCATTAATTAATTCAAGCCCTTTAAATAGCTTTCCGAATTAATTAATATCTTTTTTGTCATTGGTCAAGGAACGGTTCAACATTATTATCCATACCGTAAACTAGTTCCACTTGCAAGATTTGGTATGATAAATCTTATGAACCTCCCAAGGTGGCAAATTGAACATACGTTTGATTTCGGTGCGATTCGTATTAAATCTTAGCAATCACATGTGACCAATAATATTGCCCAAGATAAAAAGTATTGAATCTCGTTGATTCTCTACCCATGATAAGTCAAAGCAATAGTTACCAACCACACGTGATCCTATTTAAGGAACGAAGATTAAGAAATAACGAACCATCGAGGTCTAATTCTTCCTTGTTCGATTCAAGAATTTGTCCTCCTCAGAGGTCCTATTCAAAGGCATCAGTCATGCACTAGTGTAATCTCTTGGTCAAGACAAGCCAATTCGAGCCTTACACTTCAACCTTTCACGATGGGTTGTTCATTTCCATCTAGATCGTGAATGGTGTACTTTTTAGTTACAAAGCGGATCACGTTAATTTAATCTTTCGTGATCCGTATCAATAAATTAACTACAATGTAACACGATGATTTATTGAACAGGTTATGCAGTAAATATATGTAACATTCGATGATATTTAAAGCATCAGTGATAAACAATTTATTTCAGTAAATAAGTCCGAAATTCAGTTTTGATTATACAAAGTAAAAAGCATACTTTCCAGTGTAATCCCAACACCTTTGCCCTTCATCTTGGCCCTTTCTAGCCTGGCACGGACATCAACTGTCATCTCATCTAGACTTTGAAGCCTCTGATCATGTGACTCAGTAGTGTGAATAAGATCTTCGGTTGTTCTGATCAGGTCAGTTGGTTTCTCAACCTGTCCTTCCCCCTTTTTGGTTTGATCAAAAATAGCATTGATATGGGAAGTCAGGGATCCAAAACTGACGGCTAGAGCTTTGTTGAGATCTGCAGCAAATAGGCCTTGAGCTTGAACAGATAGTTCACTGATTTTGTTCACCAGCTCAGTTTTAGCAGACTCTATGGCTGTTGAGAAGGTAAGAATCGACTTATCAAGTTTTTCTTCATTCAGCTTCAGTTTATCCAACGCCACTAACAGAGAGACCTCCAGGTTTGAAATCTTTACCAGATTCTCTTCCACAGTCTTAGAGAAATTTTCAGTAATCAGCTTCATTTCCTTGGCAAAATTTTCTTTTAGCTCAGTGACCTGGAAAGACATATACAGTCTCTATTCCTCCATAACTTTCTCAGATGCCTGGCGATGATCTGCAATTGTTGAACTGATGGAATTTGCCAGAACACCTTCAACTTCTTGCTGCAACAAATCCTTGAAGCATGATCTGATCTCTTTAAGTTGATCAGATGTGATGTGCATCGCAGGAATTGTCAGCATGGCCTGACCTGTTGGACCTTGAGATGTTCCAACAGTTGTCGCAGACACCTTCGCCTCCGGTGGATGGTCACGTGCCGAAACACCAACATCACCTTCATCGGCAACTACCTCCTCCGTCTGCAGTTCAATGACTTCCTCAGCCTGCTCAACTGTTCTACCCAGCTTGCGATAGATCAACGTCTTTACCTCAACTTCAGATAACAAAATAGTCGGTGAGCTTACTGCAGCATCCTTGCGCATGTCGAAATCGAAATCAGCAAATTCATCAGCCCCACCCAACTGTTCTATAATAATGAACAGATCTGTGAAGTTTTTCAGCCTTAAATCTCTCCAGGCCAGGATTTCCACAACTTCATCCAATACGAATTGATGATCAGACAGTTCTGGATATGTTTGTTCCAGTTCGCGTGCTATCCTCAGTCTGATCATGTGGCCAGAAACAGTCCTGTCCACTCTAAAGATAAACCTGGCTGGCGGTGGGAGTCTTTCAGGTTCAGCTTCCGGCATCTGTTGCATGACCTCCGTCACCGCCTGTTCAGCCTCCTGCTGTTTCAAGTCCGCTGCAGGTTCTGTTATCTGTTCTTCCTCTATAAGTACAATCTGTTCAGGATCTCTTGTATGCATGAGAGTAGGAGATGGAGCCCGAGATTGGGGAGAAGGAGATCGTGTCAGTTCAGCCCAGATATCTCCTTCCTGTGGCTGATCAGGAGAGCTTTCAACATGAGATTTCTGCTTCTCAGGTATGGAGACCTATTTTAGGGAGCCTGTGGACTTGCTGCCTATCCGGCTCTTGGAGGACCATTTCTCGCTATCAGTTTCCTCCTCCTCTGCTCCTGATTCTATGAACAGATTCATTGGACATCACCTGTGTTTCTTCGATCTGCGGACACCAGATGTGCCAGCCTTGGTCTTCTTTTTCTTGCTCGGGGCAACAGATAGCTCAGTCCCTTCTTCCTCAGCACCTTTTCTTTTCCTCTTGATGGTGATCTGAGGATCAGAATCAGACAGACCGAAAATCTTGGCAGAATCGTTCAAGAGAGCCTTGTAGCTCTTGATGCCTTCTCTGTCCCATTCTTTCTGAGGTAGCTTGTCCCTCAGAATAACTGCCACTTTATTGAGGTTCCCTATCCTCTTCTTCAGGTAGACTTCCCTGCGCTCATTCACCCCAAATTTATGGTGTTCTTGCACCAGAACAGCCTTTAGTGCCCCATGCCAGTTTATATTTAATGCTCTGCCAACCATGACAGCTAGGCAATGCAGCTTCCCAGACGTCAGTCCGTCCGAACTAAAGGAGATTCCTAAAATTGTCTTTGACAGAACGTCAAAGAGCAATCTATACTTTCTTTTTAACATCGGATTGGTGAAACCAGATGTTTGTCCCTTGTCAGCATCCCGGAACAGTTCCCATCGGATTTTATCATCATCATCATCCCGATAATGAGCTGGAGAAATTTTCCCCTTTGGAAGTGCAAAAATGCATATCAGATCAGTATTTGTAACCCTAATTACTTCTCCGTCCACCATCAATGTGAATTCGTCTCCTGGAGATGTGATTTCTAAGTTTTGGAGAAATTCTAGAGCTTCGTACTGCATCAGCGGATTCCCAGACCGTGAGTAGAAAAGTTCAAGATGATTGTCTCTCAGTATTTGCTCCATTTCCTGAGATTCAGGGTCTTGTGTATCTCCAAAAACAACATACCTATCTTCAACCACCTTCTGGGCGAGGGATGCATAGTTACACATAATTTTGCCTAATCCGTGTGTAGCTATCTATAGGGAAAAGAAAAAAATATATATAAGTGTTTGTGAATTATGAAGGGCGGGGGATAGTGTATAGTGAGTTAAATATAATACATATCACAAATGACACACAAAAACACAATCATACAAAGTATAATTCATAATCAAATGCAATAAACAAAGATTTATTTACCAGTGAAGAGTATGTAAATCAAGAAAATGTTCTGGTAAATTTTAAAACTTTTGAAGAGGTTGCCTTTCCGGAGTAAATAGAGATTTGGTATTACTTGAAAAAAAAATTAGGGCGAAGATGGTTTTGTAGAGGAGGTTCCTACTATATATAGGCATTTTGGAGGGAAAGTGGTTTTTCGAGAATCGATGCGGTAAATCAATCGATTAGATGAAAGGTCAAGATTAGGCGGTGAGTTTTGAAAGTAAATCGTGTGGTTTAGGATTTTAATCTGGCAACTTTTGGATTTTAAAAAGCGCAATAAAAGCCATTTAATACATGTTCCCCACATCCGCATTTAATGCTTTGCAGGACGTGCGTCATATGTACTTGAGTGCAGTAAACTAGATAAGAACAAACATAAACTTTAACAGATAAAAGAGATAGAAAAGTGGATCTGATTGACTGATATTGTAATCAGCCATACCACATGATGCAAGTTCTCAGTTCATCTGATTTGTTGACCTTAAGTTCTGCCTATTCCTTTCCAACATTTCCCAACTATGTTCCTTTATCAGTTTATCCTTAACATTCATCTCATCAGTTGAAATTCCCCCTTCAACTGATCTTCTCCTTTTATCAGTTTCTTAACCAACTGGTGTTTGAGATCAGGCCACTAAAGTATTCTGATGCATCTTCTCCTAAGTCTAGTAGTCCTAGCTCATTGAATAATTTTCTAAATCTGACTTCAGCTAGAGGCTTGGTTAAGATATCAGCTCTTTGCTTATCAGTATGGATCTTTACCATTCTGATATTTTTCTTTTCTGCATGATCTCTTATGAAATGATGTCTGATGTCCACATGTTTGCATCTTGTATGTAGAACAGGGTTCTGAGTGATAGCAGTCGCACTATTACTTTCACAGAAGATAGGTACATTGGTAGCAGTTATGTTGTAATCCCTCAGCTGCTGACAAAGCCAGAGCAGTTGGGAGCAACAGCTACCTGCAGCCATATATTCTGCTTCAGTAGTAGATGTGGCAACAGATGTTTGATTCTTAGAAAACCATGAGACCAACTTGCTTCCCAAGAACTGGCAAGTACCTGATGTAGATTTTCTATCTATCCTACATCCTCCATAATCAGAATCAGAGTACCCACTAAGCTCTAGATTATCATCTGCTGGATACCATAAACCTAAATTTATAGTACCCTTCAGATACTTAAGAATTCGCTTAGTTGCTTCCATGTGGCTTTGTTTGGGATTAGCTTGAAATCTGGCACATACACCTACTGCAAAAGTTATATCTGGTCTGCTTGCAGTGAGGTATAATAATGATCCAATCAAAGCTCTATACTCTTTCTGATTAGTCTTCTTACCACCTTCATCTGGGTCCATCTTAAATGCAGTAAACATTGGAATTCTGACTTCCTTGCAATTCTGAACTCCATACTTAGCCAACAAATTTCTTGTGTATTTTGACTGGCAGATGAATATCCCAGTGTGAGCTTTCTTGACTTAAAGACCTAGAAAGTAGCTCATCTGACCCATCATGGACATCTCAAATTTCCCTTGCATCAGCTTACTGAATTTCTCACATAGCTTCTGATTGGGAGAACCAAATATAATGTCGTCCACATAGATCTGAACCAAGAGAATGTCTTCTCCATCTTCTATTCTGAACAAGGTCCGATCAATCAAGCCCCTGCTAAATCCATTCTCTATCAAGAACTGGGACAATGTATCATACCAAGCTCTAGGAGCCTGTTTCAATCCATAAAGAGCTTTTCTTAAACGGTACACTTGGTTGCTCATTTCAAAGCCAGGAGGTTGTTCAACATAAACTTCCTCAGCCAGTACCCCGTTTAAGAATGCACTCTTTACATCCATCTGATACACAAGAAATCCCCTATGAGTCAGATAAGGCAAAAACAACCGAACGGGCTTCGGTGAGCGATCGGGTGCAAAGGTTTCATCATAATCAATCCTTCTGATTGTGAATATCCCTTAGCAACAAGTCTTGCCTTATTTCTGGTTATTACATTGTGCTCATCCTTCTTGTTCTGGAATACCCACTTAGTTTCAATCACATCTTGGTGAGTTGGTCTGTCTACAAGTTCCCAAACTTGATTTCTTTCAAATTGTTCTAGTTCTTCTTGCATAGCCAAAATCCGGCCAGATCTTGAAGAGCTTCTTCAACAGTGAGTGGTTCCTTCAAAGACAAATAACAACAATACATTGCACTTTCACCAATCTGGTGTCTAGTTCTGACTCTATCAGATGGGTCTCCGATGATCAGATCAGTTGGGTGACTGGTTATCCAGGTCCTTCTGTCCTAATTGTCATCTGTTTTGAGAACATCATCCTCTTCTGATAAAGATTCATCACTAGAGACTGGGAGAGGTACTTGAGTAGGATCCACTTGGCATGGACATGTCTCAGCTGATGTTGGACTCATTATATGCTGAAGTCTATCTGCCGGAACATCAGGTGTTCCCCCTGAACCAGATGGTTCAGTTGTTACTGTCTAAGTTGTACCAGCTTCTTCACTGACAGTTGTACGTACCTTGGGGTCTTTCTGACCTGGTGAATCATCAAGGTCAAAGTTAGGAACATATCAAATGGCGTATTTTGAATCCTTTTTCCTTTGAGCCTTAGCCGATCCATTTTAGTGAATAACGGTTTTGTGCGGTACATCTTGTTCTGTGGCAGATTTCTCTTGATCAGATGATAATTCATCAAAGACCACATGAGATGTTTCTTCCCCAACTAGGGTTCGTCTGTTGAAGACCCTAAATGCTTTGCTGGTTGAGGAATATCCTAAGAATATACCCTCATCTGACTTGGCATCGAAGGTTCTCAACTGACTCTTCTCATTATTGTGTATGAAACACTTGCACCCAAAATCATGGAAGTAAGAAACACGAGGTTTTCTGCCCTTCCACAGTTCATAGGGTGTTTTGAAGTGGATCTTAGTCGAGAAACATCCGTTTCACGTGTGACACGCAAAGATTGATAGTTTTTTGCCCGTAAAACGACTTTGAGTTGCATGCTCAGCTAACATGGTGCGTGCAGCTTCTTTAAGTGTTCTGTTTCTTCTTTCTGCTACGCCATTTTGTTTTTGGTGTTCGCAAATTTATGTCATCATGTCAGATACCAAACTCGAGAAAAAAAAATCATATATAAACTGGTTAAGGAATTCAGAACCTTTGTCTGATCTGATTTTCACTATGCTGAGACCCTTCTCATTCTGAATTTTCTTGAGCAGCTCGGGTAGTTTGGTTGTAGTTTCACTTTTCTTATACAAGAATACAACCCATGTGAACTTGGAGTAATCATCCACGACCACTAGAGTGTATTTGTGTCCACTGAAACTAAGAGGCGTAACTGGTCCAAATAGTGTTGGGATTATACTCGAAAGTATGTTTTTACTTTGTATAATCAAAACCTCAATTTTGGACTTATTTATGAAATAAATTGTTTATCATCGATGCTTTAAATATCATCGAATGTTACATATATTTTACCGCATAACTGTTTCCCGATAAATAAGACGTGTTACATTGTAGTTAATTTAGTGATACCAGATCACGAGAAGATTAAATTAAATGTCCCTTGTAACTAAAAAAGTACACCATTCACGACCTAGATGGAAATGAACAACCCATCGTGAAAAGGTTGAAGTGTAACGCCGATGGCTTGTCTTGACCAAGAGATTACACTAGTGCATGGTCGATGTAATCGAATAGGACCTACTGGAGGACAAATTCTTCAAAATCGAACAAGGAAGAATTAGACCTCAAATTGGTTCGTTATTTCTTAATCTTCGTTCCTTAAATAGGATCACGTGTGGTTGGTAACTATTGATTTGACTTATCATGGGTAGAGAATCAACGAGATTCAATACTTTTTATCTTGGACAATATTATTGGTCACATGTGATTGCTAAGATTTAATACGGAGAATGCGTAAGCACGCTTTGTTCGATTTCCCCTGGGAGGTTCATAAGATTTATCATACCAAATCTTGCAAGTGGAACTAGTTTCCCAGATGGATAATAATGTTGAACCGTTCTTGATCAAGGACAAAAGATATTAATTAACGGAAAGTTATTTCAAATGGCTTGAATTAATTAATGGGCTAATAATCTTAAACACGGGAAATAATAACCCGGAGCCATATTGACTGTAATATGGGTTAAGATGGATAGTGCAATATTAATTATGTAGTGGGATTAATTAATATTTATGGGCTTGAATAATATTGTGACTCAATATTGATAATTCAAGATCCATTGGAAGGTCCAATCTTAATTCTCCTAAAGGCCCCCTAAGTAGCCCAACATATAGTCCAATAACTGAAAAAGGTGTTTAAAATAAAATAAATATTGTTGCTTATTTTTCCTCATGAATTTCGAAATTTATGGATAAAAGGGAGAAAGATTTTCTTGAATTATGTTATGGAATGAAGATATGTATTCTTGGAATACAAGATTATCTCAATAAATTCAAGAAATCTCCCACTTGGTTATCCATAGGAAAAAAAAAAAAATTTTGATAATTAAGGGAAAGAAAGATTTTCTTGATTTTCTTGAAAATATATTATGGAAGATATGTATTTCTTGAAATACAAGAATATCTCATAAATTCAAGAAGATCCAAATCTTAGAATCTTGCCTATAATTTTCGAAATATACTCCATAACAAAAGAAGGTGGGATTTTGTGGAATATTATAATTATGGAAAAAAAGAATATAGTGAGATATATTCAAGATTTCTTGGAGATCAAGAAAAGATTTTCCCACATTATTTTTGCCCAAAATTTTCGATCACCTATGCTCTATAAATAGGGATGACTCTTTTCATTCCCGAAAGCACAATTCCATGTGCCGAAAAATTAGTAAATCCACAAAGGTGGTGCAACATAATTTATTTTCCTTTTGTTAATTGTTCGCAAAGTCGTCCTACCACCGGATAGTCGAAAGCAAGGATTGAGGGAATACTTGGGAAGTTCTATTGGTGAGTCTAATCAACCAAGCCATTGTCATCCCAAGAGGTACGCTCAACGTAAACTCATAGAATTCCGCGACGCGTAGGATTTACGTGAATTAATTATATGCATGATTTGTTGTTGGATTATTATTTGAATTAATATAGATTAATTCATGCTAGTAATAATTATAAGAATTAAATTTGTATTTAAATATTCATCCCTAATAGATCTCGCATAACTTATTCCCCAACAATCGTATCGAGCCACGGTTTGCTCTCAATTTTAAATTGTAATTTAATTCGTTGTCATTAAATTTGAAATCGATAGTAGAATTCTAGATCTTTTTGCAGGTATCCAATTGTCATGGAATTTAATGTGTTTATTTATGCATGCATATAAATTGTGGTTTTAATTCGATTCGTTCGGATTCGTTTTGCCTCGTGAGAAAATCCACTAGTAGATTAGGATTTGTTTGATTTGATCAATGTAATAGACTAGTCTAGATTCAGGTTTATTTATTTTTTGTAAATAAATTGTAACCGGATCTAAACAAAGACAGAGATTTAAGAATTAAAGGATAAAATCCGTAACCGAAGCGTAGCGCGGCGTTGCGTCATGAAACGTGCTAAGGGAGGCACGCAGATTTACACGGACATGCGCAGCATGCACGGCGTGGGGCGCAGGCCGAGGGCCGAGCGACGCGAGGATCGTGTCGCGACGGGGACGGACGAAGGCCGCTGAAGTTCATGGGTAAAGGCGAGGGCCGGGCGAAAAGACGCTTGTAACGCGCTATGTGGTACGCCAGACGTCCCGAAGCATCGCTAAGCCTCGCTAAGGTTGCCGAACCGACGCTGGCGACGCCGCCGAGGGCTGAAGCGGCGCTGGCGAGCAAGGCGATCTTGTGGTTAAGGTGCACGGCACAGCTGTCGCAAGGGGGGCGGACGGATGTGGCAAGCATCCTCGCCGCGAGCTACTTGGCGTGGCGTTTCGAGACGGAGTTCTTTTCGAGACAATCGAAATGGAAAAATTCAAGATGGCGTTTTTTAAGATCAAGCCAAGAAAAATCAAACCATGACAATTGGATAATTTGTGCCCCAATATGTTTTTTTTTTCCGCTTTTGCTTGATTTATTATTGTGTTATCTTATGTTTTATTTAATTTGTTTAAATGTGTTTGCATGAGAGTTACCCAATGAAAAATCTCACCATCAAAAATTACTAAGTATGTTTAAATAATTAATTGACAATTTTATTAGGATAATAAAATTGAATTTATTTTGACCTCCATGATTTATTTATTTGTGAATTCTTTTTGGAGATATTTCCACTTGGACGGTCAAAAGTTAGCTTTCACATGAATGAATTCCAAATGGATGATTGTGGATTATTACTAGTGGGCATTTATGACCCTCCCCACGAGGCTCGCTCAAAGTTTAAATAATAATTTTGTATTTAATCATGGTTATTACTTTAGGTATAAAAAGTTGATATGCATATATTCCCTCAAGTCCCCTCGCCAATTTTATATTGGTCATTTGGGAGCCAACAATTAACTGGATATTAAAGGTTTGTAATTGTTCTTGTTTGTAACTCGCTTTGAATGTGTTTAAATAATGACCCACCCCACGTGGCTTATTTAAACTGTTTTGAGATGTTGGCTGATGCATGTTCATATTTTTTTGAGATTTTAATATGATGCATGTGATCGAACTTTGTGATATATTTATGCTTATGCACATTATTATTTATTTCAGTTCAGCATGTCGTTACCTTTTAATTTACTATTAATATACTTAAAGTCAATACAATATGTATGGAAACTATATTGATTGGAAACAAAAAATTAAAATTGTCCTAACTGCACAAAAGAACAAGTGGATTCTTGACACACCAAAATCAGATGAGCCAACTAATGAGTCAAAACTGCGAGACTCGTCAGATCACCTTGCGAGAGATGTCGTCGCTGAAAATGGTGGAGGACAAACCCATAAGGGATTACGCCCTCAAAAATTAATGGCCCATCCGAACAAACTTGAGGTTCGAGACGCATTATAACTGGAGACTCGGATGAATTTGGTATTTCACTTCGCCCTAAAAAGTTTTCGAGCAATTTTGCCTTCCAAGTTGATTTGTTACAAGCTTTTGGTCACTACCGAGATGTTGATAGGGCACCAAACTCAAGCCTTTTGCAAGTGGTTCGTCTTCATCTTCTAGGCCAAGAGGATGGCAAGAATAAGAAGGTGACCAAAGTCCATAAGCAATCGACTCAACTGCTTCCAAGGGCAATGATAGGATGGTTAATGTTGTGGTGGTGTCAAGGAAAATCCAAAGAGGAAGTGCTTAAGTCTGCGGTGAAAGAGGACAATGGAGGTTTACTGTTCCAACCCCAAAAGGGACTCGGAAAGAAAGGTAATTCTCACGCACTAGTTATTTGAAACTTGTTTAGCGGGGTATACTTCTCATTCGTGGGTGGTTGATACGAAATCCACTAATCATGTTTGTTTCACGGGTTCAAACTGATCCGGCAACTTAGTGGCAGTGAGATCCTCATCACACTGGGCTATGCTACGAGAGTGGCAGCTGAAGCAGTGGGAGAAGTGCACCAGTCTTTTGAAGACAGAGTTCTAATTTTAAGAGATGTTCTTTATGTTCCCAATTTTAGAAAGAATTCACTTTCAGTTTCTAAAATTCAGTTAATAGACACTTGGTTTCTTCTAATAAGAATGAAATCATTTCTTGAAATGATGAGTGTATCTGTTACGGGACATTGATGGAAAATCTCTATACAATTAACTGTGCACACCACTCACGAAATGCATCCTATAACACATCAATTGTTTTCGATAAAAGAAAACGTGAACGAGACACTTCTATGGCATCTAAGATTGGGACATATTAATCCAAAGAGGATTCAAAGGTTGGTAGAAGCAGGTTCACTGGAGTCTCTCCAAGTTGAACCAATTCCAACCTGCGAATCATGTTTGGAGAGTAAAATGACCAAGAGGGCATTCGGAGCCAAGTGGAATAGAGCCAAAGAAGTGTTAGAAATCTTTCACACATATGTATGTAGTCCAATGTCAACCAAAGCAAGAGGAGGTTATGAGTATTTCGTCACTTTTATTGATGATTACTCAAGGTACGGTTATATTTTCCTTATGAAGCATAAATCTGAGACCTTTGAGAAATTCAAAGAATTTAAGGCTCAAGCAGAGAATCATAGGGAAAACGTATCAAGTCTCTACGATCCGATCGCGGAGGCGAATAATAATGATGAGTTTTTGAACTACTTGTTCGATGAAGGATCAGATCCCGCCTAATCGCACTCGAACCCTCAACAAAACGGGGGTTGCAGAGCTTAAGAAAACAGTAACTCTTTTGGAAATGGTTAGATCTATGATGAGTTATGCGGATCTTCCCAACTCGCTCGGGGTCATGCCTTGGAAACAAAGAACCTACATTCTCAACTTGGTGCCATCCAAATCGGTTCCCAAAACTCCCAAAGAATTGTGGACCGGGCACATGCCTAGTTTGAGACACATGAGGATTTGGGGGGTGTCCGCCCACGTGTTGACACAAGGAAGCCAGTAAATCGATCCTCGATCGTAATTAAGGTTGTTTGTGGGGATACCCCGAGGAATAAAAGGGTGTGTGTTCTATGGTCCCAAGATCAAAAGGTGGTAATAAGCACCCACTTTATATTTTTGGAAGAAGACTATATGAACGAAAAGAAGACCTGTATGAGATTACCTTAAATGAGCCAAGAGGGCTAACCTCGGTGCCAACTATACAAGATGACATACCAAACGACACACTTACACAACCGAACCTCGTCAGTAGTGGGAGGGTTGTGAAAAATTGACGAGAGATTCATGGGGATAGGAGAGTCCCGGACTTGATCCCCAAGACAAGACTTAATCAGACCCATGGACATATGACGAGGCAATCCAAGACAAGGATGCGATTTCTTGGCAAAACAAAGAATGAAAGCCAAAATGGGTTCTATGGATCATAACAGAGTGTGGGAGCTAGTCGAACCACTTAATGGGGTCAAACCCATTGGTTGCAAGTGGGTGTACAAGAGAAAAAAAGGACCGGACGGGAAGGTGGAAACCTTCAAGGTAAGACTTGTGGTGAAAGGTTATACTCGTAAAGAAGGATCGATTATGAGGAAACTTTTCACCAGTAGCCATGCTCAAGTCCATCTCGAATTTTCTTATCGATTGTTGCAAGATCTCGATTTTGAAATCGGCAAATGGATGTCAAGACAGCTTTCCTTAACAGAAGTCTTGATGAAGAGATCTATATGCAACAACCCCAAGGCTTCATTGAAAAAGGCCAAGAACACCTAGTTTGTAAGCTCATGAAGTCCATTTACGGACTCAAACAGGCATCCAGAGCTTGGAACCAATGTTTTGATCATGTTATAAAGTCTTATGGGTTTGATCAAAACGAGTTCGAAAGTTGAGTGTACAAAAAGCATGTCGGAACTGCATTGGTATTCTTAGTACTATCGAGACGACATTTCGATCTTCTGAACGATGTAAAGGTGTTATCAGACGTAAGGGCATGGCTTTCAAAACAGTTTGATAGGAAGGACTTAGGGGAAGCCGCACACATCCTTGGGATCAAGATCACTTGAGATCGCAAGAAAAGGATGATAGGCTTGTCGCAAGCTTCATACATAGACACTGTCTTGAAACAATTCAAAGATGCAGATTCCAAGAAAGGCTTCAGACCTTTCAGACATGGAATTCATCTATCAAGGAAATGTGCCCTAAGACACAAAAGGAGATAGATGACATGAGAGGCATTCCATATGCTTCGGCTGTCGGAAGCCTTATGTATGCAATGCTATGTACGAGACCGGATATCTGCTTTGTCGTTGGCATGGTGGCAAGATATCAAAGTAACACGGGGAAAGAACATTGGACGGCAGTTAAAAACATTCTGAAGTATCTGAAAAGAACTCAGGATACATTGTTAATTTATCAGTCAGATAGTCTAATCCCCATAGGCTACACGGACTCGGATTTCCAATCAGACTTAGATTCCAGAAACTATCTGCCTCAGTTAGTGTGTTTTCATTTGGGAAGTGTAGCCATCAAATGGACGAGTGTGAAGGTAAATGCATCAACGACTCAACCATGGAAGCCGGGTAAATAATCGCTTGTGAAGCGTTGAAAAGAACCAATTTGGCTCTAGACCTTCTTAGTGGACTTGGATGGAGTTCGAATTTGTCTAGCAATATTTGCTATGGGGCCAGTTGCAAATTCAAGGGAACCAAGAGTCCACGAGTCAAACAAACACACTGAAGGAAAGACATCTTATACGAGAAATCGTTAAGAGAGGAGATATAGAGGTGGCATGGATCGCGTCGAAAGACAACCTAGTTGATCCATTCACAAAGGGGGGCCTCAATACATTCGGAGAGACATGTGGAAGGAATGGGTGTCAAGACCGTTTGTACAGATCTATTTGGGATGAATATTTAAATACAAATTTAATTTTATAATTATTACTAAAGATGAATTAATCCTATATTAATTCAAATAATAATCCAATATTTATTTAGGTTGCCGAGGCCGACTTCGGCCAAGGGTCGGGCTTGATGTCAAGCGGCATCCCTACCATGAGCTACTTGGCATGCTTTTCGAGATGGAGTTCTTTTCGAGACGATCGAGGGGAGAAATTCAAGACGGCGCTTTCTTCAAGATCAAGCCAAGAAAAATCAAACCATGACAATTGGATAATTTGTGCCCAATGTGTTTATTTTTTGCGCTTTTTGATTTATTATTGACGGATAATGCCTTTGTTAGCCCAAATTCAAGGGAACCAAGAGCCCACAAAGCTAGCAAACACATTGAAAGGAAATACCATCTTATACGAGATATCGTTAAGAGAGGAGATATAGATGTGGCAAAGATAAATAACGAAGACAACCTAGCAGATCCATTCACAAAGGGTCCGCCTCAATACATTCGAGAGACATGTGGAAGGAATGGGTGTCAAGACCGTTGCAAATCGCTGCTTTGAGTATAAGTGGGAGAAATTATTAGGTTCGTAGTAGGTAACATTAGATGTCAAGAATTAGAACTACACGTGACATGTTGTAGTATACTTAAAAGCAGACTTTGAGTATAAGTGGGAGATTGTTGGGATTATACTGGAAAGTATGCTTTTTACTTTGTATAATCAAAACTGAATTTCGGACTTACTTATCAAATAAATTGTTTATCACCGATGCTTTAAATATCATCGAATGTTACATATATTTATTGATAATTGTTCATTAAATAAGACGTGTTACATTGTAGTTAATTTAGTGATACCGCATCACGTAAGATTAAATTAATCAAATTTTGTAATAAAAAAAGTACACCATTCACGACCTAGATGGAAATTAACAATCCATCGTGAAAGGTTGAAGTGTAAGGTCTTGGATTGGCTTGTTTTGACCAAGAGATTACACTAGTGCATGATCGACAAATCGAATAGACCTACAGGAGGACAAATTCTTCAGAACCCAACAAGGAAGAATTAGACCTCGGTGGTTCGTTATTTTTAATCTTCGGTTCCTTAAATAGGAACACGGTGGTTGGTAACTATTGCTTTGACTTATCATGGGTAGAGAATCAACGAGATTCAATACTTTTTATCTTGGGTAATATTATTGGTCACATGTGATTGCTAAGATTTAATACGGAGAATCGTGGTGCAAGTACAATTTGTTCGACGGCCCTTGGGAGGTTCATAATGTTTTATCATACCAAATCTTGCAAGTGGAACTAGTTTCCCAGATGGATAATAATGTTGAACCGATTTCTTAACCAAGGATAAAAGATATTAATTAACGGAAAGCTATTTCAAAGTGGCTTGAATTAATTAATGGGCTAGATAATCTTAAACACGGAAATAATAATCGGAGCCATATCGACCGTAATATGGGTTAAGATGGATAGTGTAATATTAATTATGTAGTGGATTAATTAATATTTATGGGCTTGAATAATATTGTGGCTCATTATTGATAATTCAATATCCATTGGAAGGTCCAATCTTAATTCTCCTAAAGGCCCCTAAGTAGCCCAAACATATAGTCCAATAACAAAAAAAAGGTGTTTAAGATAAAATAAATATTGTTGCTTATTTTTCCTCATAATTTTCAAAATTTACGGATAAAAGGGAGAAAGATTTTTTTGAATTTTGTTATGGAATGAAGATATGTATTCTTGGAATACAAGATTATCTCATTAAATTCAATAAATCTCCCACTTGGTCATTCATAGAGAAATTTTCAAAATTTTGAATATAAAGGGCAAGAAAGATTTTCTTGATTTTTTTGAAAAGATATTATGAAAGATATGTATTTTTGAAATACAAGAATATCTCATAAATTCAAGAAGATCCAAATCTTGGATTCTTGTTCCTTTAATATTTCAAAAAAATATTCCATAACAAAATAAGAGAGTGGGATTTTGTGGAATATTTTAATTATGGAGAAAAAGAATATATGAGATATATTCAAGATTTTGGAGATCAAAAAAGATTTTTTTTCCTCCCTATTCCACATGAAATTTCGTCCACCACCCTCTATAAATAGGGATGAATGTTTCATTCCCAAAGAACATTGGTTTTGGAAAAATATCGGCGTCGATAAAATATCAAATATTTTGAAATATAATTTATCAAAAATGTCAATTGAAAGTGTACAATTTATGTTTCCGAAAATTAGTAAATCCACAAGGTGGTGCAACAAAATTTATTTTCCTTTTGTTAAAAATCCTTGGGATAAGTCGAGCACGCATTAAGAATACTTGGGAAGTTCTTTTGGTGTGTCTAATCAACAAGACCATTGCCTTTAAATATGTTCATCCTAATAGAATATGTGCAATTCATTGAATTGATTACGGATTTGAATTAATATATAGATTAATTCACGCTAAGTAATAATTATGGGGAATAAAAATTTAAATATTCATCATTTTGGGGAATAATCGATTATCTGGATGAATATTTAAATACAAATTTAATTTTATAATTATTATTAAGATGAATTAATCCTATATTAATTCAAATAATAATCCAACAACAAATCATGCATATAATTAATTCACGAATCCCACGACGCGAATTTACGAAGTTTACGTGGAACGCATCTCTTGGGATGGCAATGGCTTGGTTGATTAGACTCATCAAAAGAACTTCCCAAGTATTCCTTAATCCTTGCTCGACTATCCTGGTAGGACGCTATAACAATTAACAAAAAGGAAAATAAATTATGTTGCACCACCTTCATGGATTTACTAATTTTTCCAAAGACATGGAATTGATTTGAGAATGAAAGAGTCATCCCCTATTTATAGAGCATAGGTGATTGAAAAATTTCAAAAAAAAAAATAATGTGGGAAAATCTTTTTTCGATCTCCAAGAAATCTTGAATATATCTTCTTGAATTTATGAGATATTCTTGTGTATGTCCCGAACGGGTTTCGTGAGGGCTAAGTCTAGAGGGAGGGGTGAATAGATCAAAACTTTTTGCGCAGATCGGGTGTGATAGCGATTAGCCCTTGATCAGAGAGTGCAAGTGATAGGTTTGAATCGATATCCAACTTACTAATCGCTCGAAGGCGCATCGATTCGGTATCTATCGGTTTAATTGATGCGGAAAGCTTTATTTTTTACCCGTGTGAAAACCGCTTTTTAACAAATCGATTCCAAAGTCGGGTTTTTCAACCGGTTGACTAAAGTGTCAATTTGATCAGATCGGAAGCTTGGTGCTAGCCGATCTTAACTTAGAATACGATAGAACTTTAATTAAGTTGCTATGCGATTGTAAAACAGCTTAATCAAAGAAGGTAAATGCACACAAGATTTATAGTGGTTAGGACAACCGGTCCCCACGCCCACTCTTCCCTATCACAAGGGGCACCAACTAAACCGACTTAACCAATGGACTTAGATTATTGTGTTAGTCCAACATAGTACACCAACAGGATATTTAAAGAGTTCTCACTCAACCGATCCTGGAAATCTAACTAGAAACCCTAATCGAATTCTTGCTAAACAACTTAACCTAACTTTGGGTTTTTGGGTAAGATTGTTTTTGTTCCAACTTTGAAATCTTTCCTAGTTTTTAAGTAAGCCTATCACCTAGATGAAAAGATTTATGTGCTAAGAACTATGGGATGAACACTTAGAAAATAATCTTCAAGTTTGTGTTCTTCGTCGTGCGGAAATTTGATTATATTTTGAGCTTTTGATAGTTTCCTTGTCTTCACTCTAAAGAGTAATCCTATATTTATAGACCTTTAAATCAAAGAGCCGTTGGAGAGTAAATTTGAATTTCGAGCTATATTTGGTGATTTGTAGGATTGATGTGACGGCGTCTAAAGAACGGCATGGCGAAAAGCGTGAATAGTGTCTTTTATAGCCGTTTTGACAAAGCAAAGACCAAATCCCATAATTGCGGGCTCCGATCATACGTGTCTTGTTCTTATTGGTAAAAAAAGCACTTTTTCAAAGTGTTTTGTTCTACCAACTAAGGTCGACATTCTTCTTGTTCGAGATCATCAACGATGATTTGGTGAAACATCATTTTTCACTGGTGTGGTGACTGATCGATCCACAACCGATCACCATTCGATAGAGTCTTCGGTGCCATTGTCTTAGCTTCAACTAGCGACTCAACCGATGTCGGCTTTTCCCGGGTCCGATCTTCCGAAGTCATTTGATCTTCAAGTCTTTCAATTTGAACTTCATGACTTGGTGATATATCGACTTTATCGATCGATCCGATCTCTTATCCTTCTCTTTCCTTCGGCTTCGGATATCACCGTTCTTTTGATCTTCGATCTTTAGATTCGACCTATACATATCGAGGTTCCCCTCAATATGTGACCTATCTTATACATCGGTTGTTCTATACAATAATTTATCATTTGGTAATCTTATAACCGGTAATAAAAACATCAATCGCCTAATGTGTCGTGGTCCTATTACATGTGTTTTAGAACTTTCATCAAAACTCTAAATTTCCCAACAATTTCCCCATTTTTGATGAAACCAAAACACTTGAGAAACCAAGCACAGCTTGATAAATATAGAACAATAAAAGAGCATATAATCGTAAGACAATGAGATTTTGTCTTAGATTAAAATAAACTTTTCTTTCATTAGATTTATCGATTACATATTACATCGTAAAAGTTTGAGTTTAAAACAAATGATCCTAAGTAGTCTTCCGATTCTTCGCCTCTTGGCTTTCAGATCCTTCCGCATTTCTCTTTGATCCTCGAGGATGTTGAAAATCCCGATATACTTCCATTTAACATCATTGATCTGGCCGAGGATCGATTATATGAAGCTTTGCTTAGATGTTAAAATAGAACCTTTGAAATGCCAATCATTCAAATGAGTCATCCGCCTTCTTCGAGTAATCCATCACGCCATACTCTTGGAAGTAGATATTTTTACATTGATTAACTTGGCCTCATTTTCCAGATATTTTAAAACTGGGTATTTGTTCTCCAACCGGCTTGAGGAATTCTCAGATTCACGCCGATTCTTCTTGTGGAACAAGATCTAGAACAAAAAGCATCCGAAGCCATTCACTTCGATCTTATTCCATTCCTCAAACCTATCAAAGATGTCTCTGGTTTAGCTTTTTGGAATGATTTCATCAATTCTTCTTTGGCAAAATGAGGTTCGATCCGCATTTTCCGACTTTTGCCTTTCTTTTGCCCTCGATCCGTATTTCTTTTTGGGATCTTCCGCCTCCACCAATTTTTTTTTACGCCTTCTTTTTTTTCTTCAATCGATTCGAGCTTCTCAAAGAATCTGCCTTTTAGAGCAGTTTATCGGGTTTCTTATCCTGGCATTAACCGTGCTTCTTGTGACTTTCTTAGTCCGGTTGATCGACACAAGTTTCGATGTCCCAAAGACCACTAGCCTAACTTTCTTTTGTTTTGACTTTTTTTCCATCTTCCCATAAATTTCATTAGCAAAAAGATCGGATGGTCTAGTCTCGCCATAGGATTCAACCGGTTGAATCGGTTTTTCCATTATTCGATAGGGTCAGTTGGTTTTTCAATGTCCTTCCCCTTTTTGGTTTGATCAAAAAGAGCTTTGAGGTGGGAAGTCGAGATCCAAAGTCGATCGATATGGCCTTGTTAAGATCTTCAAATGATAAACCTTGAGCTTGAGTAGATAGATATTGAATCTTTGAAATCAAATTTCGGTCAGTATTCATTCAAGCAAGAGAGAGGGTAAGAATGAGTTTATCAAGTTTTTCTTGGTCATTTCAAGCTTTTTTCGGTGACCATTAGAAGAGAAACTTGTTGTTGATCAACTCGACTACTTTTGTGCCAACCTGCCTTCTTAAATTCAAAGAGCCAAAGTTGGTCACGGTTTGAGAGAATCGATCTTTGATTGCCTCAACCGGGAAATAGCCAATTCCCGTTGATCCGTTATTTCTTTGAGGCCAATCGCCTCCGACGTACTATTGTGTTGCTAAGTTGATTAGCCAACACTCCTCAACTTCTTCTTTCGAAGATCTTTGAAACACGATCCGATCTCACGAATTTGTCAATGGTGATGTGAGTTTGCAGGAATGTTTTCGTCACTGATCATTTCCGGTTGTTTGCGCTCCGTTGGTTGGTCATGAACTCGCAGCACCGGCCCACTATCTATCTGGCAGATCCCACATCCTTCATAGGATCATCTTCTTTAGGAGTTTCGTCGGCGACCTCCGGATAACTTGTTCAATTATCCCCAACTTTTCGTGGATCGAGCTTTGATCGATTTAGCGCTTATCGTTCATTTGGTGATCCTGTGCGTATTTCTTCATGTCGAAATCAAAATCTGCGAATGCATCAAGACCTCCCATCCTGCTCAATAATGATCATAAAATCGAAAGCTCTTCAGCAAGAAGATCTTTCCGGTGAGGATCTCCATTATTTCCTCTTAAATAACAGGATGGGCTACCAACTCGGATACGACTCATCAATATCGCGTTCAATTTCATTCGACCATTTTCCGTTGATGGTCTTGGATGATCTGGACTCGTGAATTATCTCTGATCGACCCTGCATTGAGTTGATGGAGATGTAGAGGGTTACAGGTAGTGTCTGAGTAAGGTGGATGTTGATCGACGGCTTAACTCAGAGAGGTTCTCCGACAGAAAGCAAAATGCGGGTTGCGAAGAATTGATCTTCTTTATTTGTTGATGAACTTTTTCGCGTTCGCGAAAGGTGAATGGTAAGGTCTCTTTCGCCAGCCTGTAAGTCTCGGTGGTGAATGTTTCGAGATTGGAGGTTAAGGAGATGCGTCGCCTCTGCTCTTCCGCCGTAATGTTCGCGAAGCTCTCAACCAGAAGCTCTTTGTCCCGATTTTTCACCGATCTCTTCGCGCGTATCAAAGTTGATTCGCTTTCCTTCTTCATCGATTTCCGTCTTCCGAAAAAAAGAGTCATGGCGGCTGTTTCATTCTTCGGCCTCTTCTCCGAGCGCCTTGCGATTTTCCGCTTCTTCTTTTGAGGAGCATACTGAGCGTGGTTGCCTCCCTTGTTCTTTCCTTTCTTAACCTTTGGAGGGTGGGCGATTATCATCGATGGCCCATAAATGGAGATGTGGTTGAGAGAAAAGCCTTGTAGGACTTCAATCCGCTCGATCCCATTTAGCATTTCGCATCTTGTCCTTCAGAATGACTGCAACCTTGTTGAGATTGTTGATTCTTTTCTTCAGATAGACTTGCCTACGATCATTAACTCCAAAATTTTCATGTTCTTGGAGCGTAATAGCCTCTGTGAAGCCATGCCAATTAATATTTTTGGCTTCATCGATGATAGCTGGCCATGTTATACATTTTACAGATGTTAAAGCATCCGGCTGAATGGGATACCCATGATTGTTTTTGACAAAATGTCAAATAACAGATCAGATTCCTTTTCAACATAGGTTCGACAAAACTCAAGGGTCCGGTGTTTATCAGCCCTCTCAAGAGTTCATTCCTCGATCATTTCATCTTCATTCTCCTCAGAGTGAGTAAGGAGAGATTTTTCCTTTAGGCAGCCGAGCAAATCGAGTGATATCAGCATTTGAAAGTCTAATCTCCTCTCCATTTACTGAAGAAATTAGTTCATCTCCAGGATTGTCCGTGTCCACCTTCAAACTCCTTAAGAATTCCGAAAGGCCTCATATATCAAGACATCGATTGCAAAGTTGGAAAGACAAAGATTTTTTCAAGACCTCCCTTCTCTAATTTGTTCAACCTCCATTGATTCTAGATCCCGTAATACCAAACTTTACAAATTTGTCATCAACAATTTTGGTTACAACCAAGATAGTTACACATAATTTTGCCCATTCCGTGAGTGGCCATCTACAATAAGATAGACTCGATTAAAAATTGTGCATAATCATAAAGATATCATATATTGATTATCGACCTATTCTCGTGCCCAAGAATCGATGAAAACATGTGGATACCAAGAAATAATAAGGCATAACACAGAATAACATAAATTGACGTAATCTATGTTCAATGGATTTTAGGAAAGTTATTACCAGATAATTACCAGATTCTGCTTTTCGGAAAATAAGTTTGAATCGCAAGAAAACACTTTGAATCGCATAAAGGTAATTGTGAGTTTTCAGAGAATAAAACGCAAGAATTTTGAGAAGTAAAGAAAGCTGCGGTAGGGTTTTGATGAATCTTATAAATCGGAAGGAGGAAAATCGAGATTAGAAGATCAAACGCTTGAAAAGATTAAACGATCCAGATTGAGCGGTTTTGATCGTGTGGTCAGGAAATGCACGCACGATTGCCTTTTGGATTTAAAAACACATTTTGTGGCATTTAATACATATACCCCACGTCCGCATTAAATATTTTGCAGGATATACGTCACAAAAGTAGTGTGTACAGTAAAGGCAAATATTATCAGATAATTTCAGATAAGTAAGCAGTAAACAAGGAAACAAAAATGCGTATCTGGTTGACTGATATTGTAATCAGTCAATACCACTTGTAGATGTTGATTCCACTTGTTGATCTTAGTTTTTTGCCTAATCCTTATAATTTCCCAACTGTCCTTTTCAACTGATCCGCTTCACTTTCAGGCGTCGATTTTTTTTTTTTTTCTCGATCCTCCTTGATGGGCCAGAAGTTCCCCTTCAATTATTATTTCGATTTTTATTGATCGATTTATCTCGATTTGTTGAGGTATCATACTCAATCGATCTTCCTCATCGTCGATCTCTCTTATCTAATCGATTTCAGTTGACCTAATCTGATTCTACTCAGACCAAGTCAATTCTTGGGATAAGTGTTACCGCCAAAACTTAGTCTTGAAGAAATGAATAGTTGTCTAGATTCCCTAAGTTGGCACGATTTGACATTTGTAATAATAGTCTGGATACTTCGAGATGTCAAATCACCGTAAGTTTATCCAATTATCAGTCGCGTGTTTCCTACACGCTGTCCTTGTGGTGCTAATTTCTCTAAAAGGCTTTGAGAAATCAAATTTGCATTTGCACCCTTGCTTGGCCTCTATAAATTGGACCAATGATTTACACAACATAACCCATTCACCATACTTATCTTCTTTGTAAATCATGTATTCTGGTGAACCCTTATTTCCGGTGAAACTTCCGGCAAAAACCTTTACCCCTTTTCCAATGATTTCAGTTTCTCAAATCAACCCTGTGTGTCCCTTATTACTGCTTTCGTCATCATCAAAGATTACACATACAATTATTGCCAAGCTTCTCTACCACCGAGGAGGCGGATCTGCTATCGCAAAACGAGAAGACACTTCTCCTAACTATATGCACCTTGTGTGCCTATCGAGATGACGAAATTAGCATCAACAGACTTCGATACCGATATAAAACATGAGTTTGATATACGATCTTGATGGACAACAACCCATCTTCAGAATCAACTCAATTTTTTTTCAACACATGTGGCCATATGGTCTTTGGACCACTTTCGCACTTCAGGTCCCATTTAACAAACCGGAGAGCCCATTGATTTTTTAGCTCTAAGGGCCTCGGCTTAGAAATCCTTTTTCAACGCCGCTCTCGCTCCTAACTCAAGCTCGAGGGTGGCTTTTTAGGATTATTTCAAAGCCTTCACACCCCCAAGTTAAGGGAAAATGGGAGCATCAAATTTTAAAATCTCTCTCTCCTTATAGGGTTAGGTTTAGGGTTTAGGGTTTATGGCTTATATCGACCTCCGGGTCCTTTTTGTACTTGTAACTTGTAATGTAAATCGACCTTCGGTCTTTATCAATGAAAATTTCTATTATTCCATTGTTGTGTAAATTTTCTATTTTCTTATGCGATGTGTTTTAATCTTGTGAAACTTGCTTGTTGAATATCACTTAATCGACTTACAAAGTAATGAAATAACCAAACCGATTTAATCAGATAATCCTTTAATCCGATCGCCTTTTAATATGATAATCCTTTAACTGATCGCCTTTAACTGATAATCCAGAAATGATCAGTTCCTTTAACGATAATTCAGAATTTGATCGCTTTCTCATATAATGTGGGAAAATCTTTTTTGATCTCCAAGAAATCTTAAATATATCCTATATTCTTTTTCCCATAATTATAATATTCCACAAAATCCCACCTACTTTTGTTATGGAGTATATTTTAAAATTATAGCAAGATTCCAAGATTGGATCTTCTTGAATTTATGAGATATTCTTCAGATTTCAAGAAATACATATCTTCCATAATATATTTTCAATAAAAACTTTATTTCCTTAATTATCAAAATTTTCAAAATTTCCTATGGATAACCAAGTGGGAGATTTTTGAATTTAATGAGATAATCTTGTATTCCAAGAATACATATCTTCATCCCATAACAAAATTCAAAGAAAATCTTTCTCCCTTTTATCCATAAATTTCAAAATTTATGAGGAAAAATAAGCAACAATATTTATTTTATTTTTAAACACCTTTTTCGCTTATTGGACTATATATGTTGGGCTACTTAGGGGGTCTTTTAGGAGAATTAAGATTGGACCTTCCAATGTATTCAATTATCAATATTGAGCCACAATATTCAAGCCCATAAATATTAATTAATCTCACTACATAATTATTATCAAGACTATTCATCTTAACCCATATTATATCCAATATGGCTCCCTTGTTATTATTTCGTGTTTAAGATTATTTAGCCCATTAATTAATTCAAGCCACCTAAATAGCTTTCCGTTAATTAATATCTTTTGTCCTTGGTCAAGGAACGGTTCAACATTATTATCCATACCGAAACTAGTTCCACTTGCAAGATTTGGTATGATAAATCTTATGAACCTCCCAAGGGGCAAATCAAACAATTATTTTGCACACGATTCTAAGATTAAATCTTAGCAATCACACGTGACCAATAATATTGCCCAAGATAAAAAAGTATTGAATCTCGTTGATTCTACCCATGATAAGTCAAAGCAATAGTTACCAACCACACGTGATCCTATTTAAGGGCGAAGATTAAGAAATAATCTAACCCGAGGTCTAATTTTCCTTGTTCACTTCAAGAATTTGTCCTCCTCAGAGGTCCTATTCATTCAAGATCAGCCATGCACTAGTGTAATCTCTTGGTCAAGACAAGCCAATCGAGCCTTTACACTTCAACCTTTCAACGATGGGTTGTTCATTTTCATCTAGGTCGTGAATGGTGTATTTTTAGTTACAAGGGATCGTTAATTTAATCTTCGTGGATCTCGGTATCACTAAATTAACTACAATGTAACACGTACGATTTATTGAACAGTTATGTAGTAAATATATGTAACATTCGATGATATTTAAAGCATCAGTGATAAACAATTTATTTCAGTAAATAAGTCCGAAATTCAGTTTTGATTATACAAAGTAAAAAATATTCCATGGTAAAATCTGGCAAATGGATGTCAAGACAGCTTTCCTTAACGGAAGTCTTGATGAAGAGATCTATATGCAACAACCCCAAGGCTTCATTGAAATAGGCCAAGAACACCTAGTTTGTAAGCTCATGAAGTCCATTTATGGAATCAAACAGGCATCCAGAGCTTGGAACCAATGTTTTGATCATGTTATAAAGTCTTATGGGTTCGATCAAAACGAGTTCGAGAGTTGTGTGTACAAAAAGCGTGTCGGAAAAAGATTGGTATTCTTAGTACTATCGTGACTACATTCTCGATCATCAGAAGGTATGTAAAGGTGTTATCGGACCTAAGGGTATGGCTTTCAAAGCGGTTTGATATGAAGGACTTGGGGTGCTCGCATACATCCTTGGGATCAAGATCACCGAGATCGCAAGAAAAGGATGATAGCTTATCGCAAGCTTCAAACATAGATTAATCGTCTTGAAACGATTCAAAGATGCAAGATTCCAAGAAAGGCCTCGTACCTTTTCGGACATGGAATCCATCTATCCAAGAAAATGTGCCCTAAGACTAAAAAAGGAGATAGATGACATGAGAGGCATTCCTTATGCTTCACCGGAAGCCTTATGTATGCAATGTTGCAGTACGAGACCGGATATCCGCTTTTGCCGTTGACATGGTGGCAAAGATATCAAAGTAACCGGGAAAGAACATTCGACATTTAGATTAAAAAATATTCCCCAAGTATCCGAAAAGAACTTGGGATAGAATGTTAATTTATCGATCGATAAATAGTCAATACCCATCGGCTACGGTTTCGGATTTCCAATCGGGACATAGACTCGGAAAATCTACTTAGGTGAGTGTGTTTTGCATGGGGGAGGAGAAGTGACATGGAGAAGCGTCAAGCAGAAATGCGTCATGATTCTTCCATGGAGTAACGAATATGTAGCTGTTAAAGAAAACAAAAGCGGTTTAGCTCAAGAACTTCCTAGTGGACTTGAATGTGGTTAAATTTGCCCGGCAGAATCATTGTTTTTTGTGACAATGCTTGAGCAGGTTTGCAAATTCAAGGAACTAAGAGCCACAAAGCAAAGAAACACATTGAAAGGAAATACCATCTTATAATAGATATCGTTAGAGAGGAGATATGGATGTGGCAAAGATAGCGTCGAGAAGACAACCCAGCAGATCCATTCACAAAGGGTCCGCCTCAATACATTCGAGACATGTGGAAGGAATGGGTGTCAAGATGTTGCTAACTGCTATGAGTATAAGTGGCAAGATTATGTTTTTTACTTTGTATAATCAAAATCAATTTCGGACTTATTCTTCGAAATAAATTGTTTATCATCGATGCTTTAAATATCATCGAATGTTACATATATTTTTAATGATAACTATTCAATAAATCGTCGTGTTACATTGTAGTTAATTTAGTGATACCATATCACGTAAGATTAAATTAATAAATCCATTGTAACTAAAAAAATACACCATTCACGGAAGATAAATTGGGCAATATTATTGGTCACATGTGATTGCTAAGTTTTAATCTGGAGAATCGTATTTGCAAAACGCTTTGTTCGACGGTTCTCGGGGAGGTTCATAAGATTTATCATACCAAATCTTGCAAGTGGAACTAGTTTCCCAGATGGATAATAATGTTGAATCGCTTCATTGACCCGAGGAAAAGATATTAATTAACTAAAGCTATTTCAAAAGGGCTTGAATTAATTAATGGGCTAGATAATCTTAAACACTTGGAAATAATAACCTGGAGCCATATTGACCGTAATATGGGTTAAGATGGATAGTGCAATATTAATTATGTAGTGGGGTTAATTAATATTTATGGGCTTGAATAATATTGTGGCTCAATATTGATAATTCAAGATCCATTGAAGGTCCAATCTTAATTCTCCTAAAGGCCCCCTAAGAGCCCAACATATAGTCCAATAACCCAAAAAAAAAAGGTGTTTAAAATAAAATAAATATTGTTGCTTATTTTTTTTTTTCTCAAATTTTAAATTTATGGATAAAAAGGAGAAAGATTTTCTTTGAATTTTGTTATGGAATGAAGATATGTATTCTCTAATACAATATTATCTCATTAAATTCAAGAAATCTTCCCACTTGGTTATCCATAGGAAATTTCAAAAATTTTGATAAATAAGGAAAGAAAGATTTTTTGATTTTCTTGAAAATATATTATGGATGATATGTATTATGGACGGAGACGAAGAATTAAAGGATAAAATCCAGACCGGGCGAGGGCGGGCGTATGCTGCCGGGGCGAATGTGCCAGTGGAGGCACGCGACGCTGACGCTGGACGCGCCAGCACGCGACGTACGGGCGAGGTCGAGAGCGAGCGCATGCGAGATCGTCACAAGAAGGTAGGGCGCAGGCGACGCGTACCTTGCGCGGAGAGGATCTGGGTGACAGAGGTGAGCGCAAGGATTTGGCGGCCGCTGAAAGCTCGACGGGTGACGCCTGCCGAGAAGCCGCTGAAGGAAGGCGACAGACATATGACGCAAGACGGTGCGCCAAGAAGGGCCGCCGGATGCGGGCATGCATCCTGCCGCGAAATACTTTTCGTGACTTTTGAGACGGAGTTCTTTTCGAGACAATCGAGCGGAGAAATTCAAGACAAGATTTCTTCAAAATCAAGCCAAGAAAAATCAAACCATGACAATGGATAATTTGTGCCCTATATGTTTATTTTTCCGCTTTGCTTGATTTATTATTGGTTATCTTATGCTTTATTTAATTTGTTTAAATGTGTTTGCATTGAGAGTTGCCCAATGAAAAAAATCTCACCATCAAAATTACTAAGTATGTTTAAATAATTAATTGAAAATTTTATTCCGGATAATAAAATCAATTAATTTTTGACCTCCATGATTTATTTATTTGTGAATTTTTTGGAGAAATTCCTTCACGGACTGGCCAAAAGTTAGCTTTCACATGAATGAATTCCAAATGGATGATTGTGATTATTACTAAAGGGTATTTATTTAATTCTCCCCACGAGGCTCGCTTCAGCTTAAATAAATCATGGTTATTACTTAGGTATAAAATTGATATGCATATACTTCCTCAAGTCCCTCAACAATTTTATATTGGTCAAGGGGAGCCAACTATTAACCGGATATTAAAGGTTTGTAATCGTTTTGTTTGTAACTCGCTTGAATGTGTTTAAATAATGACCCACCCCACGGGATTATTTAAAATTGTTTTGAGATGTTGGTCGATGCATGTTCATATTTTTTTTTGAGATTTTAATATGATGCATGTGATCGAACTTGTGGTATATTTATGCTTATGCATATTATTATTTATTTCACCAAAGATGTCGTTACCTTTTAATCCACTATTAATATACTTAAAGTCAATACAATATGTATGGAAACAATATTGATTGGAAACGAAAAATTAAAATGTCCTTAATCGCACAAAAACAAGCCGATTCTTGACACACCAAAATCGGGATGAGCCAACTAATGAGTCAAAAATGCGAGACTCGTCAGATCACCTTCATAGAGATGTCGTCATTGAAAATGGTGGAGGACAAACCCGTAAGGGATTACGCCCTCAAAAATTGATGGCCCATCCGAACAAACTTGAGGTTCCGAAAGTACATATTATAACTGGAGACTTCGAGGATGAATTTGGTATTTCACCGCCCAAAAGTTTCGAGCAATTTTGCCTCGCTTACCGATTTGTTGCAAGTTTTTGGTCACGGGCAGAGATGTTGATAGGGCACCAAACTCAAGCTTTGACTAGGTGGTTCGCCTTTTCATCTTCTGTGCCAAGGATGGCAAGAAGAAGAAGGTGACCAAAGGCCATAAGCAATCGGGGACTAATCAGCTAAGGGCAATGATAGATGACTTAATGTTGGTGGTGTCAAGGAAAATCCAAAAGAGGAAGTGCTTTTTAAAGTGAAAGAGACAATGGAGGTTTGTCTGCTCCAACCCCAAAAAGGACAAGGGAAAGAAAGGTAATTTCACGCGACTAGTTGTCAAAACTTGTTTAGCTGAGTATACTTTCATTCGTAAAGCGGTTAATACGAGATCCACTAATCATGTTTGCTTCCACTCAGTTCAAACCGATCCCAAGAACTTTATGGGCAAAGGAGATCCTCATCACACCGGGCTATGCTACGAGAGTGGCAAAATGGGTTAAAGGGGAGAAGTTGCACTTTTTTTTGAAGACGTAGTTCTAATTTTAAGAGATGTTCTTTATGTTCCCGCTTAGGAAAGAATTCACTTTCAGCTTTCTAAAATTTCACATTAATAGACACTTATTTTCTTCTAATAAGAATGAAATCGCTTGAAAAATGATGAGTGTATCTATTTTGGACATTGATGGAAAATCTCTATACAATTAATCGCACACCACTATTTAAATGCATCCTATAACACATCAACTGCTTCCTATAAAAGAAAATTTGAACGAGACACTTTCTACGGCATCTAAGATTGGGTCATATATATCCAAAGAGGATCCAAAGGTTGTGAAAGACGGTTTCACCGGAGTTTCTCCAAGTTGAACCAATTCCAACTCGCGAATCATGTTTGGAGGGTAAAATGACCAAGAGGCATTTGGAGCCAGGAATAGAGCCAAAGAAGTGTTAGAGATCGCTCACACGTATGTACGTGGTCCAATGTCAACCAAAGCAAGAGGAGGTTATGAGTATTTTGTCACTTTTATCGATGATTACCAAGGTACGGTTATATTTTCCTTATGGAGCATAAATCGAGACCTTTGAGAAATTCAAAGAATTTAAGGCTCAACAGAGAATCATAGGAAAAACGATCAAGTCTCTCACGATCCAATCGTGGAGGATAAGGAATACCAAACGATGAGTTTTTGAACTACTTGTCCGATGAAGCGGATCAGATCTCAAAATTTAATCAAGACCCTAACCCCTCAACAAAACGGGGCAAGAGTGAAGAAACAGAACTTTTGGAAATGGTTAAATCTATGATGAGTTACGCGGATCTTCCCAAGTCGCTTCCTGGGGTCATGTTTGAAACAAAGAAATCACATTCTCGAACTTGGTGCTATCCAAATTGGCTCCCAAAACTCCCAAAGAATTGTGGACCGGGCACAAGCCTAGTTTGAGACACATGAGGATTTGGGGGTGTCCGGTCCACGGTTGACAAGGAAGCCAGAATTGGATCCTCGATCGTAATTAAGGTTGTTTATGGATACCTTTAGGAACAAAAAAAGGTATGTTCTATGGTCCCAAGATCAAAAAGGTGGTAATAAGCACCCATTTTAGATTTTTGGAAGAAGACTATATGAACGAAAAAGAAGACCTGTAATGAGATTACCTTTAAATGAGCCAAGGGCTAACCTCAATGCCAACTGCATAAGATGATATACCAAACGACACACTTACACAACCTAACTCGTCAGAGGGAGGGTTGTGAAATGCCCGAGAGATTCATCAGATGTTTAATCATCTTGGACTTGGATGGAGTTCCAAATTTGCCCCGCCAGAATCACTTCGCTTATCAGGACAATGCGGAAAGCTTGCAAATTCAAGGAACCAAGAGCCCACAAAGCCAAAGAAACACATTGAAAGGAAATACCATCTTATAATTTAGATATCGTTAAGAGATTTAGATATAGATGGGGCAAAGATAGCGCTTTAAGATAACCCAGCGCATCCATTCATTAAAATGGTCTCCATATAATACATTCGAGAGATACGGAAGGAATGGGTTTCAAGACCGCCGCCAATCCTCTTTGAGTATAAGTGGGAGAAATTATTAGGTTCATTTAGGTGACATTAGATGTCACTTAATTAGAAGAACTACACGAGACATGTTGTAGTATACTTAAAAGCGCATTTTTGAGTATAAGTGGGAGATTGTGGGATTATAATCGAAAGTATGCTTTTACTTTGTATAATCAAAACCTAATTTCGGACTTATTTATCTAAATAAATTGTTTATCATCGATGCTTTAAATATCATCTAATGTTACATATATTTATCGCATAACTGCTCAATAAATAAGACGTGTTACATTGTAGTTAATTTAGTGATACCAAGATCACGTAAGATTAAATTAATGTCCCTTGTAACTCAAAAAGTACACCATTCACGCACCTAGATGGAAATGAACAACCCATCGTGAAAGGTTGATGTGTAAGGCCTGATCGCTTGTTCTTGACCAAGAGATTACACTAAAGTGCATGATCGATGAATCAATAGGACCCACAGAGGACAAATTCTTCGTGAATCGAACAAGGAAGAATTAGACCTTTGGTTCGTTATTTTAATCTTCGCTCCTTAAATAGATCACGCGTGGTTGGTAACTATCGCTTTTAACTTATCATGGGTAGAGAATCAATGAGATTCAATACTTTTTATCTTTGGGCAATATTATTGGTCACATGTGATTGCTAAGATTTAATACGGAGAATCGTGCAAGCACGCTTTGTTCGACGGTTCTTTGGGAGGTTCATAAGATTTATCATACCAAATCTTGCAAGTGGAACTAGTTTCCTAGATGATGATAATAATGTTGAACCATTCCTTGACCAAGGACAAAAGATATTAATTAATCGGAAAGCTATTTCATTGGCTTGAATTAATTAATGGGCTAGATAATCTTAAACACGGAAATAATAATCGGAGTCATATTGACCGTAATATGGATTAAGATGGATAGGGCAATATTAATTATGTTGTGGGATTAATTAATATTTACGGGCTTGAATAATATTGTGGCTCAATATTAATAATTCAAGATTCATTGGAAGGTTCTATCTTAATTCTCCTAAAGGCCCCCTAAGTAGCCCAACATATAGTCCAATAACTGAAAAAGGTGTTTAAAATAAAATAAATATTGTTGCTTATTTTTCCACATGAATTTAAATTTATGGATAAAAGGAGAAAGATTTTCTTGAATTTTGTTATGGAATGAAGATATGTATTCTTGGAATACAAGATTATCTCATTAAATTCAAGAAATCTCCCACTTGGTTATCAATAGAGAAATTTTGAAATTTTTTATAATTAAGGGAAAGAAAGATTTTTTTGATTTTTTTGAAAATATATTATGGAAGATATGTATTTCTTGAAATACAAGAATATCTCATAAATTCAAGAAGATCCAAATCTTCGAATCTGCCTATAATTTTGAAATATACTCCATAACAAAGAAAAGAGAGGGATTTTGTGGAATATTATAATTATGGGAAAAAGAATATAGGAGATATATTCAAGATTTTCGAGATCAAGAAAGATTTTCCCACATTAGTTTTGCCCAAAATTTTCGATCACCTATGCTTTCTATAAATAGGGATGACTCTTTCATTCCTAGTACACACCCATGTGTCGAAAAATTAGTAAATCCACAAAGGTGGTGCAAACATAATTTATTTTCCTTTGTTAATTGTTCCCAAGCCGCCCTACCAACGGACAAATAAGTATTAAGGGAATACTTGGGAAGTTCTTTTTGGTGAGTCTAATCAACCAAGCCATTGCTATCCTAATAGTACATTCACTTCGTGTGAGAATTTCATGCGTTAGATTTACGTGAATTAATTATATGCATGATTTGTTGTTGATTATTATTTGAATTAATATAGATTAATTCATGCTAGTAATAATTATAAGAGTTAAATTTGTATTTAAATATTCATCCCGAATAGATATGTGCAACTTATTCCCCAACAAATAGATCCATGTGAGCTTTTGTAATACTCGACGGTGGAGGAGAAGGTATCCCTTTGAATGAAGCTTTTACTTGTTTTCCTTCCTATACGCGACACATGTCCGATCTTAGAGAATACTTCATTCGGGAGACCTTCTACCAAGGACATCCTTGTTATCTTGTTAAGAGTCTTAAAGTTCAGCGATGACTCATTCTTCGGCCAGCGAGCTACCGGAGCTCTTGAACTCTTAACAATCGCATGCATTTTGGACAACTGTTCCACCCATCAGGTATATCGTTTTTTTTCTTGAACCAATCAAGATGATCCGCTGAGTAATTCGATTTTCGATAGGCATTTTTTGTCGATAACTCAACACTAAAACCATTGCCGCAGACCAGGAAACGTATAATGTGTCAGTTTTTAATCCATCAACATATGAAACTCAGGATTCAGACATCATCAATTCCACTAAGGTTCCGACCTCCGTATGACCAAAGTTATCGCCACCAAAGAGAACTCTTGGGCCCCGGCTTTCAACATAGTTTAGCATGAGAACCGGCTTCCGGTACGTTATGTCGGGAGCATCCACTATCTATGTACCAGATAGTCACATTTTCTCCACCCTTATTTACGGTCCCAAGTGATTACGCAAACAATTCAAACTTTAGGTACCCCAAAGAGAATCGGGTCCTTAGAAGACTTTTCAGATCCAAACATAAAACCTCTGTTGGAAAAAAAGCTTGATTTGTCTCCCATAAACATCTACATAATCATATGTTTCTTCATATGCACCGATCAAGATGATTATTAGTGTGAGCCTTGGACTTAATCAAGACTTGGAATTTTTTATTGAAATTTGTCTTATTTTTTTTTAATCCAAAGGCTCAAAAAGCTGTTTCTAGGTTTTCGATTGTAAGGTAGTACGATCGCTACCATTAAAAAGATTCATATCTTTCTTGCATAGTTGGTCTTAGCAGCGCATCTTAGTTTGCTTGTTAGGCGCCTGGACGGGTCTACATCACCTGGACCTGCCCTTTTCGAGATGGTCCACCGATACCTATTTGACGATTGTCGAGGTCTCTTCGTAAGAACCGGTTCATCTCGATGATACTAGGTCGATGTCTTATCGCTTGAGGTCCATTTCGTTTCTTTCTTCGATCCGACACTTGCCTTGCCCGTCACCGTCCTTTTCCCTTACCGTGACACGCATTTGGTATTTCGGTATCTTGGCTCTAAACTCATTTGATTACACTTTTCTCGACGTGGAACTGGACGGACTTTTGAGGATCCGGGCGGATTCATACTCAATTCCCTTCTTGTCACGCACAGACAAAAAAATAGTTGTTCGGATCTTGAAAGCTTTTGGAAGATTTCGCGAAAACTCTATTTTTTTACGTAGACCGCCCTCAAGAACTTTAGATTCTCATGCATCCGGAAGAGTTCATCAAATTACCAAGAGATTTGAGTTCACGGCTTGTTGTAGGTTGAGAGTTAATCGTTCCTTAACCCGCTTTCCTCGATCGATAAGAGTGACCTTTTAAAACTCCATTTGTGGTCATCAATAGCCAAATGATTTCAGCTTCACCGCTTCTACATTTCAATTTCTTAATGTTCCCCGGGATGTTCTCGTATCTCAAAGTTATCGCTTTAACTTCCACTCGTAGTATAAAGATTCATTGCATTGAAAGATCATCAAGCAATCGTCATTGCTGACCACCGAAGTCGAATTTCTCCGGCAGATTTGTCAGCACATTTGGTGTGAAAGAAGGAGATACGTATGGTTGTAAGCAGTACTCTGGTTTGATCCGGCCCATGGCCATGAAAAGATTTCTGTCATCGATAATAGTTCAAATCATCGACATCGTCAGCCAGGTAATCAGATTTAAATCTTCACCAGATGAATATCCAGAATCATCTTGATGGCGTAGATAAGAATCATCAATTCCATTGCAGGTCTGCAATCATGACTTTTCCGCATCTGACCTGCTTCTTCTTCGTTCGCTTTCTTTCTTTCCTCGGGGGTCGTCCGGATAATCGCACTATAATGACCGTTTCGGCAAATAGATACCCTAGAATCTCGAGCTTTTTCGCCCGAGAATCATTTCTTCTTCAGTATCTGTCAGAGATTTCCATTCTGCCGATAATGATCCTTTCCTATCTCATCGATCATCACGCTCGCTTTTTTTCCGGTATCTCTTCAATCATCCTTTCTTTCATCGTAATGATTGGCTCCGCTTTTCTTCTCTTCTTTATCTCGATTGTCGATTTAACGATACCTCTCTTGCGATCCCGTCGATGAACTACGATCTCTTCCCTATTCCTTCGATAGTCATCATAAAAACTTCCCCAGATTTTGCCCATTTGAAAAATTTGTTCTTTTTCCAAATTTTCATGTCAAGAAGGCAATTTGTTCATTTGATCGATGATGTTTCTAACCGGTTTCACAATTCGTGAACTATTACTTCTTCAAAATGCAACAGATTTGGGATTGGGAGTATACCGACATCATCGATCTTGTCCCTCTCTCGTCAGGTCGAACTCATGAGCTTTCAAATCAAGATTAGATCATTTGGTTTCATTAGCAATATCTTGACAATTCTTAATCACAGCCACCTTGGTATCCCATTTCTAGTCACCGTGGATCGGAGAATCTTGTGCTTATATCCTTGTTCGACATAATCTCGGCCCGAGATCACGGAAGTCGGGTTGACTTCGGTGATCCTTCCATCAAATTGACATTTGACAAACATCTTGAGTTTCAAATACAACTAGTCCTCTTTTGTAGTCCGCTGTTCTCGACCGTTTCATTTTCCTTCGCAGATTTTAGCAAAGTCAGATGATCCTGCATCCCTTACCGCCTTCGGTGTATTTCACTTTTTCTTGAAGTAGCATCCATGGTATTCATGATGAGATGTTCCGCAACAAGATCTGTGTTAAATAGCTTTCTCATCTCAAGGCCCATCTGAGGACTTTTTCTGATTCTTACCCAACGGCTGTGGGATCTCGCCCCGCTCACCGGGGTAAAGTGATAGATGATAATTGGTCCTATCTCAAGAATCTCATCCATTCTATTACCATCACTCCCGATGATCTCATATCTACGTATTCAATCAGACAATTACCAACGAAAAAACATGGGGTAGATTATGATGTATACCTGAAGTGTTGTCCATGTCAGGTGATTTGAAAGAATACGTTTTGAAAATCCAAGCAACATCGCTCAAGTGATTCACAAAGGTTCTTCCCTTAAAAACCAACGATATTCAGCCGCTATTCAAGAACCACCTCGATATCATCACTTTGTAGTCCCGAACCCGTTTCAAAACAGGTTGGAAGTTCAGAGTATGCGAATGCACTTCAAAACTTTTTCGATCGATGATTTGCACATTTATCCCATCGTAGTATGTCGATCATTGACCGACATCTTCATTCTACCATCCACAGCAGACTGCACAAGGCCTATCACTAACCATGCAGCAAGATTAGGTTAACCTGCAGCGCTTTACTCAACAAGACTTCAACTATCCGGTTTGAATGGGATAACAGAGTGTTAACTGACAGATCAAGAGCTTGATGTTAGTCTAATCGCATACAGAATATGCATGCAGATAACAAGAGTAGTGTGCAAGTATGTGTAAAGCGATTAAAGGCACTGCATTATAAAGGTTCTGACAACTTGTCCTATGTCCACTCTTCCCCACGTTAGGGGCACCAACTTAACCAACCGGACTTAGTTTAATGTGTTAGTCCAAACAATACAACCAATAGATATTTAACGAGTTCACACTCAACCAATCCCGTAAATCTAATCTGTAAACCCTAGATAGAAATCTTGTTATAAACAAACTTAACCTAATAAGTGGTGGGTAAGAATTGTTTTTGTTCCAACCGAATACTATCTTATCTTCTAAGTAGCCAAGATTTAGGATAAGTATTATGTTGAGAACTGCGGATGAAACACTTAAGAATAACTCTTGTGATTGTGTTCTTCATGCGAAATTGGAGAGCTTTTTGCTTGTAGATAATTTCCTTTAACCTTACTCGTAAGGTTTGATCCTTTATTTATAAAGTCTGAATTTGAATTAGCCGCTGGAGAGCAATTCAATATCGCCTTATTTTAGGTAGTCTTGGCAGGCTGATATGATTCATCTTCAGAGGGCGTATGGCCAAAAGATGAACTTGTCCTTTCTAATATGAACATTGCCTCCAACCCGTAGTCCTATCGGCCTTCATGGTACTGTGTCGATTTTTTATCGCCATCAAGCAATATGAATCAGGTCTTGATAGCTTTTTATGCTTATCGCCCCGACGACCTTTTCTAAAAGTATACCAACTTCCGTAACACTTTGAATCTAAATGATCGTATGAACCGACCGCCCCATTTGAAGTCTTTTGGTTGCAAAGTTGTCTTTACCAACTTATCGACTTCATCTCGATGTGCCCTATCCGCCTTCACCTTGATATCTTCTGATCTTCCTTTCTAATCTTCATAGTACATCTTCATAATCGATCTTCAAGATTAAGAACTATACACACGGGTTCCTCTCAATGTGTAGTCTAATCTAATTCATATATCGCTTGAAATTTCCATACATCAATTAACAAATCGTAAACCTAGTTTCAATATGAAACATCATCGTACCAACAGCTTCGACGTCGGTTCTATTACATCTGCTTTTGGAACTTTTATCAAACTTAATAAATTTCCAACAAATATGTAAATAATCTGAAACTTAATGAGTAAAATCCATCGATACTTTTACATATAAACAAATTTAGTGATAAGTTTCATATTTTGTACTTTTAAAGCATAAATGCCCAATTAAATACACAAATTTGTTCAACTAAATATGTTCAACTAAACTAATCATATATTTTCTCGCATTTCACGCTCAACAAAAATTAATGCCCACATAAATACCTAACAAAATGAATGCTCTTCGCTTTCAACAAAAAATTAATGTTTAACTAACTTAAATACCCAATAAACGAATGCTGCCCAACAAAATTGATGCCCAATTAAATACCCAAATGTTTCTAAAGATTAAATGTTCACTATTTATTTCAAATACATAAATGCCCAAATGAATCAATATAAATGCCCAAAAAGATTGAGTGAAAACATGTAAACCACATTAAACTTAAAATACAAGGCCATGGAATAAATTTTAAAATAATTTATTCTCGGCCCTCAAACCCCAAAATAATGATGAAGTGGACAGAGGAATGTAACAAAGGCAATTATCTATGACGAGGAAAGAAAATAACCCATGCGTCAGAGGAACGTAATCTAAAAAATACGATGGGTTAAGAACAAAAAAGGATTTTATGAATTTTGCACTTTTTTATTTCGAACTTTGGAAGATGGGTTAGAAGGAGGTTGGATAATCGTGTTTGGAAAATGGTGAGTTGAGGTTGGGGAAGATGGGTTAAGATAGGTTTGGAGGATTAGTAATTTTTATTTGTAAATTCAAGAAATAGAAAGAAGGGTAAAAAGGTAATAACACACCCCTAAAGGCAAAATTTGTTTTTTCACCAAAAAGAGGCAAAATTGTTTATGTTCTTATTCAAAAAGCGGCATTTTTGAGGGGTTTCCACCAAATAGAAAGTTTCTTTTCATGAAATCAAAAAACACTTAAAGTTTATTCAATCGGGATTCCATCGATTTTTTTTGACTTTTAAAAGTATGGATTTAAAAATCCATGTAATTCTATTCCAGAGTTTGACCGACTTTTTTTATTGATTTACATGAATTTTCATGGGAATTTTGATTAGATTTTGGAATTTATTTTTTTATCGACTATATAGATTTTCATGTAATTTAGACCTGAAAAACTCTTTTTTAGATTTATAACTATGAAGATGGCGGGTGTTCACAATTCATGAAGACATGTGGTATCTAATGAAGCCGCCAATGACATATTATCAAGTTTCGCTTATCGTTTAATCTATATGTCGTCACGACATATAACGCTTAATGTATCTTCTATTTGTATTAATGTCAGGTTTATCTTCTATTGTAACGTATTTAAATATCATTTCATCTAATACGATCCATTTTCTTCTATTGTAAATCTATGTTCATCTCTTCAATTTTAATTTTTTTTTTTAATATGATTTAATTTTTAGAACAATCAATATTTTTTCATAAGAATTTTGAAGAAAGTTCATTAATCCATATATTGACTTCGCTATCTAAATATTTCATTTGGAGTATATATAAAAATTATTATGGATATTATATTTGAATCTTATTATTGGAAATTTAATACAAAAACAAATTGAAGCAGAGGAGTTTGATTCATAATAATGGAGTGTTAATACTGATGGTTAGATTTGAATTTTTAATTAAAACTTAATTCAAAAAATACAAAAATGAAGAAAAAATTAAAGAATAAAGAAGAAAAGTGACGGATTACTTAGGTGGTTAATATAATATTAAATTTAAAAAAAAATTAAAAAATGAGAAAATAATGAGAAAATTTAAAATTTGAATCAATTAAAATAAGATTTCAATATATTAAAATTAAAAAATACAAATAATGAAAAATAAAATATTTGAATAATAATAGGAAACAATTATCGCTAATGAAAAATTTTTTTAAATAAATACAAAGAAGAGACGATCAAATAAGATTATATTTAATTAGAAATTAAATAAATAAAATAATGAGAAAATTTAAAGACATGTATTTCTAATTGCCTTTTCTAGCTTCTATAATCAAGGAAATCTTCTCAATAAGAGAAGAGATTTTTAGATAAATTGATTTTATATTTTTTAAGAGAATCAAAGAAAATCCATAGAGTATTAAATCATGATCTGATCGTTAGAAGATTTAAGATTAAAATTCAGATTAATTTCAGATTTTTAAAGACCCTTTTGAAAATCCAATAAATACTCCCCCAAATTTTGAAAAAGTCTAAAAAATCTTACAGACTCCATAGGTTGAGAGTTTAGATCTGTGTATAAATCCCTAATTCCATTAGTATAAATCTGTGTATTTTACGACCAAATTCTGTGAAATGGATCTAGCTTTTTTTTATATATAAAAGATAATCTAAGGTTCCATCCTGATTTTATTGATTTAAAATTCATGATTTAAATAAATAACTATACTTAATTAATTTACAAATACTAGAAATTTTATGCTTTTAGAGAAGACAGAGAAAGGGGGAGGGAAGGAAGGGTAGAGATATGATTTCAAATGATTGCGTGGAATAAGTAATTCAAATCTCATTTTTAAATTAGACCTCAAGTCTAAGTATTTCAGAAATCAATTGGAGAGTGATTAATTGTATGTGAAATTTATTGATTTCAAATTCATCCATCTAAATAGAGCCTAAAAGCACGCTTATTTGAAGTTTTAGACGTATATGAAAACACGACCTAAATCCCATGGAAAAAAAAAAAATGATGAATAAAGAAAATACGTGGTTTGCTTGAGATTTTAAGAGATTGAAATTTCGCTTTTATGTTAAATCTAGGTCAATAAAATCGATTACAGATATTATATTATATCGAAAAGGAGGAAAATAGTCATGTGATCTTATTTGAATTTTCGTTGAAAATAGAGAACGTATTTTGGGAATGGATGTTGAAGTTTGATATTAAATCTAAAACTATAATCAGCCATGGTTCACAAAGTCCCAAGTTCTTTTTGGAAAAATTATGGCTTTGACGAGTTTCTGTTGTT